>JBBBDQ010000945.1:7175000-7775000 GCA_037127315.1 Ascarosepion bandense | reverse complement strand
CTTCCGGTTTCTTGTTTTCCATTCAACTTTGACCTTCAAAGATTTAAATGTAATGTCAATCGTTCTCTTTTAACCCTGATTTTTTTTTTGTTCTCTCTTCTTGATAATGCATTTTCTCTGTTTCTTTTACTCCGTAACTTAATGTAAGTGGCTTTGTCGCTTTGTTTGCGGTGAAATTATTAGAAAAAAGTTACGCAAAAAGTCAAATACTGCTTTCAAGAGAAAACTGAATGACATGCAATGTATGACGCTTATTGGCTTTTGTAGCTCTTTCAAGAGCAGTTTTCTCACAAGAGAAATCTTATTCTTCAAACCATATCCACTAAGTGTGTATGTTACGAACAGGATAAAGTTTACAGGAATTAACTGTCGTCTGGTTACTTCGGGATTATTTTTTTTCCAAAAATCTAACATTATTTAAAATGTGAATGAATCGCATATAACATTGAGGACCAGACAAAAATCTATAAAAGAGTATGTCTTCTCTCGGGCCACTTCAACCCCAATAAAAGTACCAATGCGTCTGCGACCACTCTCTTCAACCTTTATATATTTTACTAACAGAAGATATTTTCGATTTCGAAAGAAAAAAATATTTTGGAATCTTATTCCTGCTTAATAAAATTTCGATGAAATGTTTTTTCGAAGACTGACAATATATATTTTCTAAACAAATAATAAAAAAATATGTAATTAACAAAGAAAACCAAAGTTTCGCTTTTAACAGAACGTTGGAAAATTTGTCTTACAATTGCATAAAAAAATCGCAGAGAATGACACGTCTACATAAAACAAAGAAAAATACAAAAAGAAAAAAATACCCTGCCCTGTGTTGCCAGGGGTGGCAGTATCTCCTTAGCCACCGAAACTGTTACCTCCACTGGTTGGCGGCTGATAAGGGCAGGGTATCGTATGTGCTTTCACACGTTGTATGCCGAAAAAATTAAACAAAAAAAAACAAAAAAAAAACGTAGTACCAAAACAAAGATGCCTTTAGATGTATACTAGCATCATAGCCCGGCGTTGCCCGTGCAACTCAGAACATTTTAGTAGTAGTAGAAGATGCCAATGAGAGGAGTAGATGGAAATCATTTATTGAAAGTTGAAAAGGAGAGCTGAGGCTGTTAGTAACCATTAAAAATATTTTCTTTTGTTTTGCGTAAACGTGATTTGATGTTTTGTGTGACATTGTAAACAACATTGCGTTTGTTTTAAATGAATTTAACATAAAAATAAAAATGTATTTATTTTGTTTTTACTGAAATTAGAAATATAAAAACTATTATGCTTTCAGTTCAGAAATTTTCGAAGAATATTTCAAAATGTAGAGGAAAAGTGAACTTTTTTTCTTTTTTTTTTTTTTTTTTTTTTACATATTTTGTTTTTGTTTGAAAAAACACTTTTAAATTAAATATAATATTTAATAAAAAAAATATTTTAGTTGCGTTTGACACGTGTGATTTGATTTCTGCGACGTAATTTAGCAACCAACTTGGATCTTAGATTGTTTATATTTGTTCCGTAAAACATCGGCTCCATTGGCCAAAAAGTGCGAAAGAGAAAATTGCTGAACTTAAACTCAAAAAGTATGTGTCGACCTGGCTTCCTTGTAGATATGTGTCCCTAGAAAGTTTCAATGGCGTAGCGTAAAAAATGTAGGCGTGCATAGGGAACAGTCACACACACTCACAAATTGCCTTTTATATACAGGGTGGGCCACAAGTCGCGCACCAAAGCATTTAAAACAATTCTGATAATAATAAACGTTATTTTATTAAAACCAAGCTTAACTAATAAACTGAGAAACACGTTGTACACGTTGGTACAATCACAAATTCTCAAAATGCTCGCCATTTGTGTTAATGCAAAATTTCATCACTTCACGTAATTCTTTTGTGCGCAACTTATGGCCCACCCTGTATATAGATCATGTGGGTCCCTTCTCGAATATCGTTGACGTCATGAATTTATGCGGTTTCGTCACACACGACAACATTAGAATCTTCGTGTGTAATGAATATTATATTAGTGTAATGAATATTATATTAGTGTAGATTATTACGAATTTTATATGAAAGCGTTTTTGTTTGTTTTGTTTTCGTGGATTTTTTAAATTATTAATTTTGTAAGGACTAATTAATAAGAATGTCACGAAAAACTAGTCACTTCTGAACTTGTCAAAGGCATTTAATTTCTTCTCTACGTCCGTCCTTACCTTTGTTAATACTGTGACACACAGAAGTAAAACGAATAAAAGTGAAAGTGACCTACTTTTGACTTGGCTTTGCATTTGACGACAACACACAAATTTGTGACGTCAACCACATTCCAGAAAGGACCCAAATGTACGGCGAGCGTTTCTTTGTATTCGTTTAATTGTGAAGATATTTCAGGCATTAGAATCTAAGCAAACAAACACATTTCAAACATTTCCAACGGAGGGTGAGCAGCTGGGGATGGGGAACAAAATCCCCTACCGTCATTCTCTCACTCATCGCTTGTTTTCTTTTAATTAACCCAATGTTTCTAGTTTTTTTTCTTTTCTGTATTTTCTTTTGATCTGTGTTTAGACCGAAAATAAAAAAAAACTGTTTTCTGAAATAAATGAAACAAAACGTAAGACAAAAAAAAAAAAAAATTGTGTACAAAGGCAAAGGCCTGTTTTGTTGACTTTCTTAGCGTTTGTTTATTTTTTGTTTTCACAAGACATATTACTTCTTTTTTTTTTTTGTGCCATTTCTCTTCAGCTCCTAGTCGATCATGACCCACCACATCTTCCTGTTCATTGTAGCTCTTAATAATTTGTCTTTTTCTCTTAAACCCTGACATCCATTTTCTCAATCACCTCAAGTATCTGAATCCGCTGTTTTCCTCTGTATCGCTTTTCCTTTATCCGCCCCGTGAGTATCAGATTCCCCAAACCTTCCTTCCTCATTACGTCATCTAGAAACTTCAACTGTCTCTTACTTTACATTAAGTATGTTTCCGTTTTGTTTCCAGTCTCTTCAAAACCTTGTCGTTGGTCACTTGCTCGGTTCATGAAATCCTCAGCATCCTTCTGTAGAATCACATTTCTGTTGCTTCGAGTCTCTCCTTCATCTTCTAGCACTCGCTGCCATACAGGGCAGATATCACGTGACAGTTCAGTACTCTTTTTCTTTGTTTCCAACGAAATTTTCCAGCTGAGCTTTTGGAATGCGTCATTGACCGTCCCAATACGCCTTCAGATCTCAATGTCCCATTTTCCGTCTTCTGTTAGAACACTTTCCAGGTATTTAAGTTTCTGTACCAGTTTCATTTCAGTATTTTCGACCTGTAATAGGCATTTGGGCTCTTCTTTATCTACTCCAATGGTCATCAGTATAGACTAAACTATCGCTTGGTTCACACTCCACCCACGTCTATTAAAGAGGTGAAGAGGTTCATCCCTTGTTCCCTGTTTAGGATGTGGTTTCCGGCTTTCTTTTTTCCAATCTTTTCACTCTTACGTAGCCCCTTGCGCATCAGTGGCGTTAACGCTTTGCTCGGGGTGATATGATTTTTTTTTAAAAAAAGGGCATTCAATTCAATGACCAAAGTGGTTGACAAGAAGCTGCCATAATTTCAACTGAGCAACAGACCTCTTTCTGCTGCCTCACATGCTCATAAAAGGCGCCCAAATTTTACTCTTAAAAGTCCCTTCTCCTTTCCTTTTAGAAGGAAGGAAGGAGGAGAAAATGGGAGGAGGAGAAGGAAGGAGGAGAAGGAAGGGGGCAAATGTGAGGTGTTTAATGGTGCAATTTCTAACAATGTTTAACAAAGGCGTTTTAGTATCCTCGACCTGTAATAGACATTTGGGCTTTTCTTTTTACTGATGACCAGGCATTCAATTCGACACAGAGATCCGAAGGCGAATTGGCATGGCAAAGGAAGTATTCCAGAAGTTGAGTAAAGTATTAAGACACAGGAAACTTTCACTAGAAACAAAGAAGAGAGTACTGGATTGCTATGTGATGTCATTTCTTCAATATGGCAATGAATATTGGACAATATCATCAAAGATGAAGGAAAAACTTGAAGCAACTGAAATGTGGTTCTACAGAAGCATGATGGGTATAAAGTGGGGGATCAGTTCCATATTACAATCAATATATAAACTGACCCCTCATTTTATGGTCACAGCAGTTTCTATACATTTATATTCATGAGATCCAAAAGCACAAGGATGCATTCCAGAAGCTGAGTAGAGTATTAAGAAACAGAACACTTACTCTAGAAACAAAGAGAGTATTGGATTGCTATGTGATGTCAGTTCTTCAATATGACAGTGAATGCTGGACAATATCATTAAAGATGAAGAAAAAACTTGAAGCAGCTGAAATGTAGTTCTACAAAAGGATGCTGCGGATACCGTGGATCGAGCATGTGAGCAATGGTGAGGTTTTGGAAAGAATGGAAACAAAAAAGAAATTAATATTGAGCATCAGGAAGAGACAAAGTTCCTGTGACATGCAATGAGGAAGGAGGGATTGGAGAACCTGATACTAAAAGGCCAGATATAGGGAAAAAGAGACAGAGGAAAGCAGCGGATAAAATATTTGAAAGGCCTGAGCAGGTGAATGACAGAATGGGGGTTGCGTGGTGTTACAGGAGAAAGTGTGCTAAGAGCCATCAGGAATAGGGAGACGTGAAAGGCCATGATCGCTTACGCCCTGAAAGGACAAGGCCCATAGAATAAGACTTAGCGAAAGCTGTGACACATTTCCAAAGCCCATTGCTTAAATCTTTTGCTAATGTATTCATAAGTTACTGGTGATATACTAATCTATTCATAACTTACTGGTTATATGCTTACTGTTATTAATAAAATATTGGTCAGGTTTAACACCCTTGGGATTACTGTCTATAAGATATGGTTTTCATATGGTAGATTTTTGACGCCTAGTTGATCATGCGACAGGAGTTAATGCTGTATATTCAAATACAGTGCTACATACTTGAGCACGCGTTTAGGCTCTCTCGGCACTTGCAACTTGCGTCCACATTTGAACGCTTCCGGCTTTAAAGGGTTAAATGTGTTAATTTACTAAAGTAAAGAATATCTCCTGCTCTCTGTTCCGCTCGTGAACCGTTATGAAGTAATCCTAAATATGCCTAACATCGTTGTCGGAACTAGTTGCCAAATATTAGGATGCTCCTCTACATTTCTTTCTGTGTGAAATGAGTCCTATTGTAGCGGATAAAAAATTAATTAAATTCAAACTTCTTCACTTTTACAAAAATTCACAACGACGTGTGAAATCCGAGTTTTTCCCCAAACAGAAAAAGAATTGACCATTTGCTTAATGAAAAAGTCGAAACCAGATTTCGCAAGTAGGTGTTAAGATGTTTTCGACCAATAGTAGCGACTTGAAAGATCAAAAAGACTTCGAGTAAATGCAAAAAATCTAGATTACAATAAAAGGACTTCATCAGCGTCAGTCAGTCAGAGAGTCATTGGGAGCCGCCAGGCAAACATCTAAAATGTAACTTCAACTTCAAGCGACTCGGATATTGTCCTCGTTCTCCTTATCTCTTTCAACAAATACTACTACAAACATTTTGTACGAACTCTTATACCCTTAACTTTCTCATTGAACATTAATTTCTACAAATTCTTGTTATTCTTTCATTTTAATAAATTACTATTTTAACATACAAATGTATATTTTAGTCTTACACTATTCCACATATTCCAACCTACCGACAACCAACCTTCTGATAACGATGAATACCTTCTGATAATTCTGATGATGATAATTCTGGATAAAACTTGTAAGCTGTAGGGAGTTCGGTTATGTCTGACACAAGGCCGAATCGAAGAAACATTCCCACGCTACACTATTTTGGAATTGAAGTTACGTCCGCAGCCACCGCATGATAGGGTAGGAGGGTCCTAGGGATGGAGAGATCTGGCTTTTCTTTGAGCTCTTTTCCTTTCTTCTATTTGTCTTCTGGGGTTTTGGAAGGACGTTTTTGTGGGCTGTTCTTTTTCGATTGGTTCTAACATACATGACGTCATAAGATAATAAAAATCATACGACTAGGATTAACCTTTTTTTTTTTTTTTTTTTTTTTTTTACTAACCTTATCCATATTTTTCTCTTAAATATTGAAATTTAGCAAAATTTGTTCACATATTAATAATCACGCTACAAACAACCAATATACAATTACGATAAATATTGGTATATAATGCCAAAATACGATGTCGCACTTGTAAAGAATATCTCAATAAAAGGACCCCGCACTAAATTTGTTTTATCACAGGAAACTGCATTTTAAAATACCATATTTTAAATCGTTAATACATTTGTTTTCTACTGTCAAGCTTTGACGAATTACATTCCTTGGTTGGTTGGTTTTGTTTAACGGCATATCAACGTTTTAGTTAAAAATTAAACGTTTATTACCATCATTATTAACGACATGATGAGACATTGTTCTTTCAATGTCGAAACAAAATGTACAATTTTGTAGTAGTTTTTACATGTTCTAAAGTAATAATTAATAATATTAATTGCTCTATTTTTATATTGAGCACTGTTTTAAATTAATGTTTGGAACGTTGCAATTATTTTCTTTGTTTCTTATTCAGTTTTGTGTGTGTGTGTATATATATATATATATATATATATATATATATATAATATTGTGTGTGTGCATATACATTCCAAGAATTCTTTTTCAGGCACGATTCACGCCGAATTTTTGCCATATTTTATTTAACCGTCTTTGGGTTTTTTCTTTTCCCTCGAGGAGCAATTGTGGCGATTGCGAATGGGTATAATTATATCTCTTAAGTAACACAGATTTACTAATATCCGATACTGATCGCCTGGGGTAGTGTGTACATGAAAGATCCGTCGATTGTTGAAAATAGTCAGCATAAAAGAAAAAGTCCGATGCATCATACCAATTTTCTTTGAGATTTTTTTTCTTTTTTCGACAAGTTACGAAAACTATTTATTTTTTAATTCACTTATTTTAAAAATACCTTCTCTCCCAAATGTTAAATAACTTCATGAAACAATTTGTTAATGCTAATATTAGCTGTTTGCTTGTAAGGGAAACTATTGTCTATCGATCCCATACCGTGCGTCTCAAATAGCCCCCGACAACTAAGTTCAGCTCCAAGCCAGAGAAAGGCGAAAGTAGATTACAGACGCCTCATAACCTACTGATTCCGGAAGATGGGACACATTTGCCCAAGAAAACAGTCCGTCTCGGTGAAGAGTTTTTAGATTTTCATTTGAGAAAGCGGTTGTATACAGCAGTTATACTAGATATTTCTGGACGGGTTTGGGGCCATGGGTTGAATCCATAAATATTTTCTATTTGATGAGACCAACACGAATAAATTTTTTAGGTTATTTAATTTTTTTAATTTACTTTTTTTTTTTTTTTTGTTTTTGCAGCAACTTGCAGTGTTGGGCGAAACTACACCTAGCCCAGCCTATTCTGTGCTCAATTTCTTTATCTTTTTATACTAAGCTTGTTATAACATACATACATTTGAAACGTTTAGTATTTACTAATTCCAAATCATGGTTTTTGTTTTGGAAAGGTTTATCTTCAGTTCTACTTCTTGAAATATTTGGTAAAGGATATATATATGAAAGGATGGCCCTAGCCGTAACCCGAGTTTCACGCTCACGCGATCTTTAGACGAGATGAACGCAATTGAAAGATTGAGAAGTGGGGACAAGCTTTATATAAACCGTGCCCGTAAATCACAACCCTAAAACGAGTAAATAATAAAATTAATTTTAAACTACCTGTGGATTACCACGTCTTCCTAGGTGAAAAATAAATTTCCCTGTTGCTTTGGGTTGCAATTTACAATGTTTTCCTCCTCTGCTGTGAAAAAAGGTATGTTAAATGTTTGTTGTTTTTTTTTTCTTCTGCTGTTGCTTTGGCGTTGTGATTTACGGCCACGGCTTATATAAAGCTGGTTACCTCCCCCTACCTACCCAAATCTTTCATTTGTGTACATGTTACCTGAAGATCACGTGATCGTGAGACTCGGATTACGACAAGAGCCATCCTTTCATAGGAATTAACATTGTCAATTTTTTTTTTAATTTACTTATGGATTTTTTTTTTTTTTTTTTTTTTTTTTTTACCTAGGCTGTGAGCACTTTACTAAGCAGATACGTTTGCTTTCAGGCCTTTTTTCTTTTTTCAGTATTGTTTCTTTATTCGAGACCTCATCTGAATAAGGTTTTTAAGTTTTCACGAGTTGGTTAATCAACGGTTTATATATATATATATATATATATATATATATATATATATATATATAGCATTTACATTATTCGGACTATTGTCTTCATTTTGGTTGCCATTTGTACAATTCGGCCGTTGTACGCTCCGGCCTTCTTCAGGTGCTAGGATTTCGAATCGAACTCTTTATTACAATCACTGGGGTATATCATCCACATTCCGCGTAAAGCCTCGATTGAAAGTCATGAGTTATCTCCCTCTAACCCTGCAAGTTACTTGTTCACCACTGCTGTGACCTGGTATTGAACTCACAACTCTAAGAGTCAAGTCAGGAATTAACCTAAAGACACATAACCCAGTGGATATAGACGTTGGTTAGTTACTGACTTGACTCTTGTAGACTAGGTTACATTTGTCGTTCGTGTACTTTCGTGGCTAGTCTGTCTTCAGTGTTTAATGAGTGTAGTAGTGAGTTAACTGAGAAATTGTTCTGCTTAACCATGGCAAGATATTCCTTTCGTGAGCATGCAATGATGATTTTTACAGATGGTTGCGCGAATGGTAGTAGTCAGGAAGCTTTACGGCTGTATCAGATCGCGTTTCCAGACTGAAGGCAGCCGAATTCTCACCTCTGTTACTGTTTATCGTCGCGTTGCTGAGACAAAATCCGTAGTATCACAACCTACGGATCGAAGAAGACCAAGATCCGCTCGTACGCCTGGCCTCAAAAAACATATTTTACGAGCTGTCGGTGACGATCCAGGTATGAGCACACGTAAAGTGGCCATGGCATGTTGTAAATCTCATGGTACCGCATAGAGGGTACTTCAAGAGCAGTATTATTATCCGTATCATTTGTAAAAAGCTTGTAAAAATATTGTATCCCGGGTTGTACATTTCCCAACGTCTACTGTAAACTTTAATCTTAAAAACTCAAAAACCGAAGGATTTGCAGACATCTGTTTATATGGACTTTTGTTCTTGTTTTGGTGTGCAGAGACCACATATCTATATATATATATATATATATATATATATATATATGAGAACGGATCGTCAGGGAAATTCGTTTAAAATCCTTTGTACGATAAAGACGGAAGCTGATGATGGTTCACCTGAAATAGGCCTACACTTCCGATTTATCATGAAATAACGTGTCTGCCTTAATTTTTCTTATATTTGCTCTATATGTATTATTATACACATATATTTAGAAGTCTCTTAGAGAGTTATCCTACCACTGTATGTACAGGATACTCCTTTGGATTCTTCTAGACCCACACCGCATGCTAAGATATATAATGTCTCCAGTGTAGCCCGAATCATCCTCTGTGCATTGGCCATGGGAGGGGAATACAAAATTCTGTTTCTATTAAGATTCATTTGAGATACAGTATGAAAATCTTAAATGGCCAGTGCCCATCTCTTTACATCTGTGCTTGTATATGCGAGAGTATAGTTTAGGATGATATTAAATAGATTAGGCTCCGGATGAGGTTTGGAATATTTTGGTACTGAAGTCTTCGTCAGACATGTATAACTTTGTGGACTGATATAGCTTTCTTCTATCAAGTCTAAACGTTCAGCGTATTTGTAAGACAGTTTCTCATCGATGAGAAGAGGTCGTCTCCATTGATGTGATCTTATTCTGCACTGAGATAGACATAGAAGGTATAAAATTTTCTATTGGAAGGTTATGGTTTTTCCTAAAGTTTGGTTACATAAATGTCATCCTTACACTCCTTATCAGAACAGCAGCCATATTAAGTTGTGAAGAGTTTACTTTCAGAGAATAGTGGGATCCTACTAATATGGTCTTTATTGCCTAATTCTGTTGATGTTCTTTGGCGGGAAATTTTACTGGACAATCAACGTTGTGCTGCTGCTGCTAACGGAGGAAAACCTTAATGTAACTGATGTTGATAAATATGTCTGCACACGATTCGGGGATTCTTTTGCCTGAGGCAGAGGAAAGCCACATGATAATGCGACTGAAGTCGAGATGCCTGGTTAGCATCGATTACATTGCAGACCCTTCTTAGAATTTTGTCAAGAATCTTGAGATCTATGATAAGAGCATCAGATATGGCAGCAATATTCAATGCACGAAGAAATGATAGATTTATAAATATGCAAGATGGATTCTAACGAGAAACATGGAATTGACACACTGAACCAACTTTTCTAACAGTGATTCAGTCAAGTGCTATACGTGATTATGTCTCAAAAGGAACATTACTGACTGGGCAGGTAATTTTCCCATAGTATGTTGCCATTACTTTCTGCGTTAGACAGTTTACCAACTAAGGTCATAGAACCCAATCCGTCCTGTTATTTAATCCATAGCTGGAAGGAAGAAACGTATTAATAGCTTTCCCAAGGTTATATGCGCGTAAGTGAATGAATTCAACTGGAAATCGAACTCTGTTCTTAGAGTTCTCGTTCAGAGTCGGTATCCACCGCACCACAATGCACATTTCTAACCTACTACCTAGTAATTGATCCAATATAATCAATCCATTTCATGTCAGTGGAACACAATATGAGCTTATTTTTTATCAGGTATCCTGAGCTCTCCTTATTAATGAAATATACCGTTTTTATCGTAACAGGGGCATTATGCTACGTCAATAAGAGGATATGCTTCTTGTTATCATAAAAATTGAATATCAGATTAAGTATGGGGGATCAATCTTCTCATACATATTCTTATTTTTCGATTACTTTGTGTAGTTTTACTGATTTAAAAATAAGATATCCCAAAAGCCATAGCACGTGGAATTAAAACAATTTAACCCTCTTGGTCCGGTTCGAAATTCTACCCCATATTACCTGAAGAAAGCCGGATCGTACAACGACTGAAGTGTCTTGAATATAACAAGAAAGATGAGGACAACAGTTCGAATTATGTAAATATTTCGAAATAAGAATTCTTTCTTATGTGCGACAATAGAATTTTTGTGCAGAAAATAAATATTCCTCACGGAGAAAATGTAACCAATTTTTATTTTAAAAAAATACTTAAATATAATCAGAAAAATAAAACGTGAACTCTGCTAAGAATCAAAATGTCTTTGGGAATCGTTTCAAAAATTACGAGATGAGAACTTTAGAAGAGTTGAAATTGCACAACATTAGTTTATATTATATAAGACACCACTGCTAGGAAGGTTGGATCAATGTGTCGGGCCAGGATGTTTTTCCTCGTGAATCCATCTTGCACATATATAAATCAACCATCCGTCCGTGCATGGAATAATGCTGTCATATATGGTCAGGCGCCCCCGCTGTTCATCACAGGATTCTCGACTGGCTCCAAAGGAGAATCTGTAATGTGATCGGTACCGACTTGGCGGCTCGACTCCAGCCACTTTCTCACCGGCGGAATGTGGCTTCCCTCTGTCTGATCATGGCTTCTACTCCGACGAACTTAAGTCACTGGTGCCCCTGCCATATGAGTTTACTCGTGCAACCAGACTGGTAACTGGGTCCCACTCATTCACAGTTAGATCAACCAAATGCAACCAACAAAACTACTTTACAACTTCTTTTCTCGCACTTCCCGCCTGTGGAACTTTCTTCCATATTCTTGCTTTCCTGACGACTACAACCTCCAGGAATTTAAATGCTATCTCAATACTCATCTCTTAACCACTTGTCTCCAGTTCTTTCTACATCACCCTGTATATCTTTTCCTTTCTCTCTGCCTTTGCAACTGTCATCACAAGTGTATTCCCATCCTTCTTTTGCTCCCTTTTCTGACACCCCTTGTAACTGTACTTTTTCTCTTATGTACCCCCCGCGCATCAGTGGCGTTACCGCCTGGCTTTGGGTGAAACGATTAAAAAAATATTGACGAAGTAAACTTTATTTATTTATTTAGTGTAGAAGTTTGAGAAAAAAACCAAAGGTATGAAACCTTTTCTGTTCAGCGAAGTGTAGTGGATTGGTAAATAGGATCGTACCTATTTGCATATATAGGGTGGGGTAGAGCAACTTGCTGATTTGAATTTGACCGAAACTTCAGAGTACGATTAACTCAGTGTATTGAGCAGAATGGACGCCATCTGACTGATGTCATCTTTAAAGCTTGTAAAAAACATAAAATTTAAATGTTGTAATTGATGCTGTTTAAAGAATTACATGTACATCTGCATTACTTTTATTTTATTTGTTATTCCAAATAAGCAAAGTTGCTCTGCCCCGCCCTGCATTAAATAGAAAAGTATATAGTCAACTAAGAGTTGACTGTAGGTCACGCGTCGAAGAACAATCCATTCTGATTCTCAGATGATAACCAAAAGGCACAATGTGGAAATTTGCAGATAAAGGATGCATTCAATTTACATACGTCCATTATTTATTTTTATTGATCTATTTTCTGAGTGAGGGTCAAAACAGGCAGGGTAATTTCTTGGGACGGGTGCATTTTAAAATATTACTAAAAAAAAATTCTCCAAGAACCTTCTTATTGTTGTGGGATCGCCCCTTTTGTACATAATAATAGACTCGCCTGAGTGTACATATGATCCTGCCTATAGAGAGAACAAGAGTTGAGAGTTGTAAGGGGTCGGTTGTTTAGTTGGAGTTGAATCTGAAATCACAGTTGTAGTTGCTCTGAGCTCCACTCGGTTAGAATCAGTTACCCGGACCTACTATTTCACTTCAAGGCTGTATATATTTATTTCTACTAATAGTATTCCTAACTTGACTAACCCGCGTTCCAGTTTGTATCTTACGTTCAATATAACTTACATTTTCTATCTCTATATCTGTTTTTGTTATTTATTATTTTGTGTGGTTCTTCAACCGGAATCCACAACAAATTAGCATCGAACTCACGTACACAAGTCCACCACAAATTGGCGACGAACTCACGTTCATGTATACTCCAAATCGCTACAAAAAAGTTTGCTACGAGGATTTCGAACACAAGTCGACCACAAACAATTTGGCGACACTGTCGCAGAGAGATAGAAGAAAAAAAACTGTTAAAAGGGAATTTAAATAAATTTTTTTACGAGATTAATTACCAGAAAGCAGTAGTTAAAAAATCCAAACCCCTCACAGAACCAAGGCAGAAAACCATGGAGGATTTTCAGAAAGGAATACTAGAAGTCATAAAAAGAAACGAAGAAAGACAATTACAACAAGAACTCAATAGACGTCAAAGGGGGACCTCCCTGAGAGAACGTGTTAATCGCGATAGGCAACAATTCAGGGCCCGCTCTTTGATTATTGAACGCTTCTATCTTGGTTTTCAGGTCATTGAATGTAACTAGCCGGTCTTGTTAAGAGTCCTTAAATATAGCAAGAGCACCAGACCAGATGCGGTAGCAATATCATTATTAGTTACAAATTCATTTTTATTTCCGTTTGTTTAAAATGAACTTTTTCTCCTTCATCCTGTCGTGTAATCTATTATATCTGAAAGAAAAAAGCTCCCTAAATCTCATTTCCCTCCCTAATCACATCCACCTACTTAAATCCCATCCATTGTACTCTGGTTTTTCTCTCATTGTAACCTCTGCGAACCAGTGGCAATCCTGCCTTGCTTGGAGTGAAATGATGATAAAATGTGTTCTGAAAAAGGTGTAAATACACACCGAAACATTAAAAAAAATCTGTCCTTTGTACGGACAACATGTTTTGCTTATTATTCTAAGTGCCCATTTTGGTCCTGGGTATGACGGTAAACTGCATCTGATTGGGAGGTTGTGAGAAGCATGGAACCACATCTTAATTGCTGTTGTTCCCAGGTCCACCCTGACCCGGAGTGGTAGCACCTGTTAGGGTCCCAGCTATGGACAAAGAGTTAACACCCAAACTGGGGTCAAAACATTATGAAAGTTTAAAAATACACTTTATATCTTTAATAATCGTGTGGCCCCAAGCAAGGCATTTTACTGCCACTGTTGTGCAGGGAGTTACATAGGAGGAATGTTATGAGGAGTGAGAGGTTTCAGGGGGTGTCAGGAAGAGAGTAGGAGAGGGAAGAGAGTACTGATGAGTGGGGTGGATGTAGAAAAGTATGAGAGAGACGATGTTTAGTGAGACAGGAGATAGCTATTGACTTTACATTTAAATTTTTGGAGATTGTAACTGTCAGGAAAGCAAGTATGGGAAAGGAATTCCACTAGCGGGAAGTGCGAGAAAAGAAGCTGATGGCGTAGAACTTGCGTTTACAATTTATTGGTTTCACAGTAAAAGGGTGGGACCTAGTTGCTAATCTTGTGGCTCAAGGAAATTCGTAGATAGGGGATACTAGTGAGCTAAGTTCATCGGAACAGAAGCCGTGAAAGTATTTGTAGAAGAGACACAGGGAAGCTACACTGCGTCGGTGAGAAAGCGACTGTACCGTAGCTGCCAAGTAGGGATCGATCACATTAGAGATTCTCCGTTGGATTCGGTCAAAGACACCTGGAGTACCAGACCAGATATGGCAGCAATACTCAATGCACGGGCGGATGGTAGACTTGTATATGTGCAAGATTGTTTGGGACGGGAAAAACTTCATGGCCCTGCACAGCAGCACATTTCTTAGCAGCACATTTAGCTATGAAATCTATATAGTTATTCCACTTGAGGTCTGGTGTGAGTTATAAAAATAGACCTTTTTTTTATAGAAAAATATACATTTTTGAAGGAAAAATATTACCAACTATACATTCCTGAAGAAAAAAAAATTCTCAGCAATACATTTTTTAATACAAAACTAGAAGACTTCTTCAGTTTTCAAAAATGAAAAAACAAATTTTTTTTATCAAAATCTGACTAAATCAAGTTTCTCACTATAACCGAATATTTAAAAAAATACCTTAAAACCCTACCTTTTTGGCATCAACCCACAGAAGTTGATATTCCGTTAAACAAAACTCAAACTAACTGCTTATTTTCAACGGTAAATCAAAAGCAAAGTCTATTTACAAAGTAAAGGTATTTTTCAGTGCACCTAGGTCGCTACCGAATCTGACACAATGTCAAGGTTTAAAGAGGGTTTTATGGCAATACCGTGGAAAAAAATTGCCCGAGCCCCCTCGACAATTCAAGTAAATTCATTAACATAACCTCGATAAATCATTGGTCTTATCTCGTTAGAAGCATTTGCTTCCGAATGGGATGTTGACTAAGGAAACCGACCGTATAGAAAAGAATCTTTGTAATGTTTGGCTGTGTCAGAATCTCGCTGTACATGGCAAAGTTTACTTCACTTATAGCTTTTCGCGAATGGTTTACTTCTATCCTGCTTCCTTCCCTTCGAGTTAATCTGTCCGCATTCTTAAAAGCTTGATAAGAAAGCATCGGTTTGCACGTTGCTTACCATTCTCCAAGCCTTGTTGAGATTAAACCAAAGAATTAACAGTTATATATATATATATATATTTTTTTTTTTCTTCTTTTTTTTTTTTTTTTTTTTTTTTTTTTGACAGCCATTGCCATTTCCTCTGGATATTGTTGCGACCGGATCTGTTAACTATTAAGTAACTGGTTCTTAGATTTTTTAACTTTTTTTCTTTTTTTTTTTTTAACTTTCTCACCCTTTTTGATTTTTTTCTCTTTCTCACCCTCTTCCTTTTCTTTTTCTGTCACTGTCTTTTTCTGTCTCTATCTCTATCTTTGTTTTTGTTTTTTTTGTTTCTCTCACTGTCTCTCTGTATTCTTGTTTTTTTTCTCTCACTGTCTCTCTTTATCCTTGTTTTTTTTTCTCTCACTGACTCTCTTTATCCTCGTTTTTTTTCTCTCACTGTCTCTCTCGATCCTTGTTTTTTTTTCTCTCTCTCTCGATCCTTGTTTTTTTTTCTCTCTCTCGATCCTTGTTTTTTTTCTCTCGATCCTTGTTTTTTCTCTCTCTCGATCCTTGTTTTTTTCTCTCTCTCGATCCTTGTTTTTTTCTCTCTCGATCCTTGTTTTTTTTCTCTCTCTCGATTGTTTTTTTTTCTCTCTCGATGCTTGTTTTTTCTCTCGATGCTTTTGTTTTTTTTCTCTCTCGATGCTTGTTTTTTTCTTTCTCGATGCTGTTTTTTCTTTCTCGATGCTTGTTTTTTCTCTCTGAGATGCTTGTTTTTTTTCTCGATGCTTGTTTTTTTCTCTCTCGATGCTTGTTTTTTCTCTCTCGATGCTTGCTTTTTTTTTTTCTCTCTCGATGCTTGTTTTTTCTTTCTCTCTCTCTCGATGTTTGTTTTTTTCTCTCTCTCGATGCTTGTTTTTTTCTCTCTCGATGCTTGTTTTTTTTTTCTCTCTCGATGCTTGTTTTTTCTCTCTCTCGATGCTTGTTTTTTTCTCTCTCTCGATGCTTGTTTTTTTTCTCTCTCTCTCGTTGATGCTTGTTTTTTTCTCTCTCTCGATACTTGTTTTTTCTCTCTCTCGATGCTTGTTTTTTCTCTCTCTCGATGCTTGTTTTTTCTCTCTCTCTCGATGCTTGTTTTTTTCTCTCTCTCGATGCTTGTTTTTTTCTCTCTCTCTCTCGATGCTTGTTTTTTTCTCTCTCGATGCTTGTTCTTTTTTCTCTCGATGCTTGTTTCTTTTTCTCTCTCTCGATGCTTGTTTTTTCTCTCTCTCGATGCTTGTTTTTTTCTCTCTTTTTTTTTTTTTTTTTGTTTTTTCTCTCTCGATGCTTGTTTTTTCTCTCTCTCGATGCTTGTTTTTTTCTCTCTCTCGATGCTTGTTTTTTTTTCTCTCTCGATGCTTGTTTTTTCTCTCTCTCGATGCTTCTGTTTTTTTTCTCTCTCTCGATGCTTGTTTTTTTCTCTCTCGATGCTTGTTTTTTTTCTCTCTCTCGATGCTTGCTTTTTCTCTCTCGATGCTTGTTTTTTCTCTCTCGATGCTTGTTTTTTCTCTCTCTCTCGATGCTTGTTTTTTCTCTCTCTCGATGCTTGTTTTTTCTCTCTCTCGATGCTTGTTTTTTTCTCTCTCTCGATGCTTGTTTTTTTTTCTCTCTCTCGATGCTTGTTTTTTTCTCTCTCGATGCTTGTTTTTTTTCTCTCTCTCGATGTTTGTTTTTTTTTCTCTCTCGATGCTTGTTTTTTTTTCTCTCTCTCGATGCTTGTTTTTTTCTCTCTCTCGATGCTTGTTTTTTTCTCTCTCTCGATGCTTGTTTTTTTTCTCTCTCTCGATGCTTGTTTTTTTCTCTCTCTCTCTGATGCTTGTTTTTTTTTCTCTCTCTCTCGATGCTTGTTTTTTCTCTCTCTCGATGCTTGTTTTTTTTCTCTCTCTCGATGCTTGTTTTTTTTTCTCTCTCTCGATGCTTGTTTTTTTCTCTCTCTCTCTCTCGATGCTTGTTTTTTTTCTCTCTCTCTCGATGCTTGTTTTTTTCTCTCTCTCTCTCGATGCTTGTTTTTTCTCTCTCTCTCTCGATGCTTGTTTTTTTTCTCTCTCTCTCTCGATGCTTGTTTTTTTTCTCTCTCTCGATGCTTGTTTTTTTTCTCTCTCTCTCGATGCTTGTTTTTTTTTCTCTCTCTCTCGATGCTTGTTTTTTTTCTCTCTCTCGATGCTTGTTTTTTTTCTCTCTCTCTCGATGCTTGTTTTTTCTCTCTCTCTCGATGCTTGTTTTTTCTCTCTCGATGCTTGTTTTTTCTCTCTCTCGATGCTTGTTTTTTTTCTCTCTCTCGATGCTTGTTTTTCTCTCTCTCTCTGATGCTTGTTTTTTTTCTCTCTCTCTCTCGATGCTTGTTTTTTTTCTCTCTCTCTCGATGCTTGTTTTTTCTCTCTCTCGATGTTTGTTTTTTTTTTCTCTCTCTCTGATGCTTGTTTTTTCTCTCTCTCTCGATGCTTGTTTTTTTCTCTCTCTCTCTCGATGTTTGTTTTTCTCTTTCGATGTTTGTTTTTTTCTCTCGATGCTTGTTTTTTTCTCTCTCTCTCTCGATGCTTGTTTTTTTCTCTCTCGATGCTTGTTTTTCTCTCTCTCTCGATGCTTGTTTTTTTCTCTCTCTCTCTGTTTTTTTTCTCTCTCTGATGCTTGTTTTTTTTTCTCTCTCTCGATGCTTGTTTTTTTTCTCTCTCTCTCGATGCTTGTTTTTTTTCTCTCTCTCTCTCGATGCTTGTTTTTTTCTCTCGATGCTTGTTTTTTTTTCTCTCTCTCGATGCTTGTTTTTTTTTCTTTCTCTCGATGCTTGTTTTTTCTCTCTCTCTCTCGATGCGTTTGTTTTTTCTCTCTCTCTCGATGCTTGTTTTTTCTCTCTCGATTTCTTGTTTTTTTTCTCTCGATGCTTGTTTTTTTTTCTCTCTCTCGATGCTTGTTTTTTTCTCTCTCTCTCGATGCTTGTTTTTTTCTCTCTCGATGCTTGTTTTTTTTCTCTCGATTTCTTTTTTTTTTTTCTCTCTCTCTCGATGCTTGTTTTTTTCTCTCTCTCTCGATGGCTTGTTTTTTTTCTCTCTCTCTCGATGCTTGTTTTTTTCTCTCTCTCTCTCGATGCTTGTTTTTTCTCTCTCTCGATGCTTGTTTTTTTTTCTCTCTCTCTCTCGATGCTTGTTTTTTCTCTCTCTCGATGCTTGTTTTTTTCTCTCTCTCTCGATGCTTGTTTTTTTCTCTCTCTCTCTCGATGCTTGTTTTTTTTTCTCTCTCTCTCGATGCTTGTTTTTTTCTCTCTCTCTCGATGCTTGTTTTTTTTTCTCTCACTGTCTATCTTTATCCTTGTTCTTTTTCTCTCACTCGATCCTTGTTTTTTTCTCTCTCTCTATACTTGTTTTTTTTTCTCTCTCTCTCTCTATACTTGTTTTTTTTTTCTCTCTCTCTCTCTATACTTGTTTTTTTTTCTTTCTCTCTCTCTATACTTGTTTTTTTTTTCTTTCTCTCTCTCTATACTTGTTTTTTTTTTCTTTCTCTCTCTCTATACTTGTTTTTTTTTTTCTTTCTCTCTCTATACTTGTTTTTTTTTTCTTTCTCTCTCTCTATACTTGTTTTTTTTTTCTTTCTCTCTCTCTATACTTGTTTTTTTTTTTCTTTCTCTCTCTCTATACTTGTTTTTTTTTTTCTTTCTCTCTCTCTATACTTGTTTTTTTTTTCTTTCTCTCTCTCATACTTGTTTTTTTTTTTCTTTCTCTCTCTATACTTGTTTTTTTTTCTTTCTCTCTCTCTATACTTGTTTTTTTTTTTACTTTTGAATCCTGGTTAAACGGGTCACCAATTCATTTAAGAAATGTCCTCCGTTTATTTGGGTCATCAAGCATAAGCTATCCATACTGTCTTATTCGGGTAATCGTGCCATTTTAATATAAAGATGTTATTAAATATGGTGGTCTATGTAAAATACGATGCTGTATAATGGATTTCTTTCACCACTTTCTGAAAGATTGACTTGTTATGGAATGCTTAAGACAAATCCGTCATTTTCCTGTCGACAATTTGGAAAACAGATTCCCCAAGACAATCAAGACTGCCCTGTTCATTATGGTAAAGTCTGAAAAAGAAAAGTGGCTAGACTCATGAAACTAAGGAATGTGAATATTCTCGTTTATGCAACGGCATATGATTCAAAAGTAGCATTCATTTATTCTAGGATTACACAAGGGAAACCACAAAAAGTTTAGAAGTGATTACTTTTTGCAGTTTACGTTTATAGTGTAAACTTCTTTTACGAATCATTCACCAAATATAGTCTCCCATCTTTTCATTATACGATCCTTGGTAGCGGCGTTTAAAAAAGCAATATATCCTGGGGGGAACCGCTCACCTAACCTTCTCAGAGTACGCCCACATGTTCTTGAATGTATTAAGGTGAGCGTCAAGGACATCGACTGACGGACATTCTGCAGCCCATTTTCCCGTATTTTTTTCTCTAGGGTTTCAGCATCCTCCACAGTTTTCCCCAGGAATCCCCGAACAACTGCAAGAAAGTTGTTCCACGCTGCTTTCTTCGTCCTAGTGAGCTTCTTGGGAAGCTTCTTGCATTCTATAATCTTCTTCATTTGTGGTCCGACGAAAACACCGGCTTTCACTTTTGCCACAGACAGTTTGAGGGAAAAGTATTGAAGGTACTTGAAGGTTGCAGACTCCTTATCTAGAGCCGTGACAAATTGATTCATAAGATCCAGTTTTAACTGCAGTGGAGGAAGCAATACTTAAAACCTAAAAAGTTCTAGAATATTCTGCTTCAGCACTCAGTGCTGAATCTGTCTGAATTGTTTGAGTTTTGTTTTACACCATATCAACCTCTGTGGGTTGTTTAATGCCAAAAAGGTAGCGTTTTAAGATATATTTTTTTTAATGTTCGGTTATAGTTGGAAGGTTGATTTAATCAAATTGATGAAAAAGAAATTATCTTTTTATTTTAGAAAATTGAAGATGTCTTCTAGTTTTGTATTCAAAAATGTATTGTTGGCAATATTTTTCATTGAAAAATGTATTGTTGGCAATACATTTTTCATTCAACAATGTATATTTTTCTATAAGTGTATTTTTATACTTTAATTGTAATTTGACCCCAGTTTGAGGGTTAACTATTTGCCCACAGCTGGGACCTTAACAGGTGCTACCATTCCGAGTTAGGGTGGACCTGGGAAAAACAGCAATTAAGAGATGGTTCAATGCTCCTGTCATACCCAGGACTAGTCTAGAATGTAATGGAAAATAGATAAGTTTAAAAAACCGATGACCAGATCATGAAATCAAAGTTTGAAGGGAATAATATGCATTTTTGCTTTCTTGAAAGAAGCAATTAGAAAATAACCTTTACTGACCAACTAAAAAAAAAAAAAAAAAATCAGAATTTCGTTACGCGGTGTAATTAAAAGATTTTAGGGTCTACCACTGAAAATGATTCATAAGCAACGCAAACTGAAATTTACAACAAGAAACGATAAGATTAAAACAATAAATTTATTGGAAATTTTCACTTGAGTTTTTCTGTTTTATCTACTCGTGAGACTCTCCAACGAAGCTCAGACTTTTACCTTACCTTGCTAAGTTGTTCCTCCAGCCATCACATAGCAAGGAACCGCCGTTTTCCTCCACTTATATCGATTTTATAATAATCCACAACGCATATCCCAGAGAGTTGCTATTATCAGCTACATCACGAATTGACATGGCGCATAAAAGTAGAAAGACTTATTCTAACGAACGATGATTATATTCTCGTTTTTTTCTTTCTTTTTTTAATGTGCAGGGGGCTACATAAGAGAGTTAAAGTTTTAGGCAGGAGGATAATGATGAGAAAGACGAACCAGTTACAAGGGGTGTCAAAGAAAGAACAAGAACACAGGAGTGAAGACAGATAGAAGAGAAAAAGAACAAGATACTCGGCGTCATGTAGAAAGGACTGGAGTCAAGTGGAGAAGAAATGGGAATTGACATTGCATTTAAATTATTTGGGGTTGTAGCTGTCAGGAAAGCAAGTATATGGAAGGGCATTTCACAGACGGGAAGCGTGAGAAATGTAACTGTAGGAGTAGAATTGTCGCCTGCATTTGGTTGATCTAACTGTAAAAGTGTGGGACCTTGTTGCCAGTCTGATTGCCCGAGTAAATTCTTGTGGAGGGGGCACCAGGGAACTAAGTTCGACAGAGCAAAAGTCATGAAAATATTTGTAGATAAGACTGAGAAAGTGACTGGAGTCGACTTGCCAGGTCGGGACCTATCACGTTACAGATTCTCCTTTGGAGCCTGTCAAGAACACTGAGACGAACAGCAGGTGCGCCTGACAGATATGACAACAGTATTCCATGCACGGTCAGATGATTCATATATATATATATATATATATGTGTGTGTGTGTGTGTGCAAGATGGATTCTGGTTGGGAAAAAAAAACTTCCTGGCCTGACACAGTGACCCAACCTTCCAAGTAGTGGATTTAGCTATTGATTTAATGTAAAAATTCCACTTGAGGTCGGAAGATACGGCAAGGCCGAGGAGGCGCAGTGTATTGCTTTCAGGGAGACTTTCTTGGTCCATGCTTATGGGTCCCTCCATCCCTTGTTGTAAAAAGGTATTGTCTATCTACTGATCTGTGCTCCATTTATTTAAAAATGTGGGCTCACTTTTGCCCTACTATTCGGTATGTTATTAGTGCTTGAGACCACGTCTCTCATTAGTCCATATATACGAAAAATTATTTTCCATAAACTGGAAAGGGGTCCTTCACAAATTTTGGCGCGTTTTAACCGCTGAGTCGAAAAAGCTCTACAATTCTATCAGTTTTAACTCGAACCATCTGGTCTTTATAAAAATACACTTCTCTTAAAAGAATGTGTATAAAAAAAAACAACCTAGGCGATTATACATTTACACAAGGCTAACGATTTTTAAATATTATTTTTATACTGTAGAATCACGTAAATCTTGATGTCTGTTTCCAATCCTAATATGATTAAAAGAGTTCTGGAACTGAGAAATATGAATTTTTTTTTTGTTTTTGCGAGTAACAGAAACGGTTTGATCATGGCATTAGCTAAAAAAAAAAAATTAAATTGAGTTCAATTTGTGCTAAAGAGTTTTTGTTTGTTTTTTTTGTTTTTTTGTTTTTTTTTGTTTTTGTTGGGGGATTTAATGATACAAAAAGTTTACTTCAATCTTGTTCATAAATTAGTCAGTCAGTTAAGTGCCATACGTGATACACGCCTTGGATGATCATGTCTCGAAAGAGGTATGACTGACTGGGCAGAAGATTCTCTTGCAGTAGATTGTCTATGCTTTCTGTGGTAGACTGGTTCTATAGTTTTGGCTGGCAACCAATCTGTCCTAATATTTAACCCATAACTGGATTAATACCTTTCCCAAGGGTATTTGTGCGTAAGTGAATGCAAGGAATTCAACTGGAATTTGAACTCGGCAGCCTTTTGTCCGTCCGAGTCTATTTCCACTGCACCACAACGCACATCCCACTGGTAATTGTCGGGATACCGAACTTTCAAAACCAGCCTGTGATGAAAGGCTTTCAAACAATTGCAAAAGCTATGTCAGTAAGGGGAATTATTTCAGGCCAGCGGGTGAAATTCTCAATACAGTCTGTTTAGAATTTTTAGTAGACCTTAAAAACCTTTTTAAAAGGCCTGGAAAATGGCAGTATATTAATGGTAATTTTAAATTATCACTGGGTTGTGTCATTTATTCTTCTGAAACCATATATCCTTAAAATTGAACATTTAAACTTTTTTTTTAATTTTGTCTTTGTATCTGAATTATTTCTTATTTTATAATCGTTTTTCTGTTGTTTTTTCTTTTAGTAGTTTGACTTTAGGTGGGGGGGGTGATTTTAGTGTATCTAGAATTTTCTTTCTAATGCCTGCTATCCTACTTTTTTACATCAGAATTTCATAGAATTGCTTATTGTGCTCCAGGAAGAAATGTCATATTCTCATCTAATTTATATCAGTTTCCCAAGGAATGAAAAAAAAAAAAATCCTAAAAGTCCCTTTCAAGACAGAATGCTGACAGATGATTTATAAAAGTTATGTATTCTGAAAACATCCATCATTATTGTTAAAGTGTCCGTGCGTATAAAATCTTTGTTTCCTGATTCCTGCCGAAATTCCGATGTACACGTTATATTTTTCATTGTTTTCTTCAGGGGAAATAGTAGCTTGATAGATTACATGTCAGGCAGTTAAGTGCCACACGTGATACACGCTTTGGGCGATCATGACTCGAAAGAAGATTATCCCGCAGTAGGTTGACATTGCTTTCTGCGGTAGACTGATTGCCAGCCAAGGCTATAGAACCCAATCTGTTCTATTATTTAACCCATAACTGGGGAAGAGACGGATTAATATCTTTCCCAAGGGTATTTGTGTGTAAGTGAATGCAAAGAATTCAACCTGGAATTGTCGTTCAGAGTCGATATCCACTGCATCACAACGCACATCTTTCATGATGTAGATCTACATTTACCGCCAAACGGAGTTTTCTCTGGATCTGCAATTACAGGAGGGTATAATCATCTTTTTTTTTTTCTTTTTTTTTAACTAGAGTGGCCTAATAATTATGGCCGGTAGCGCATATATATAGTTCATGGATGAAAACAACGTTTCAGAATAGTTGCAAATTTTAAATTATCCGAACAAACACTCAAAATAGATAAGACTATGACTATGACTGATAAATAGGAAAAGAGACAAAACCTCTTTACAGAAATATCAGTTATTTAAATGCTATACGTTAGACATGCTTGAGCGATTATGTCTCTAAAGAGACAAAGCTGACTTTTCCCGCAGTCGGTTGCCATTACTTTTTGCATTAGACTGGTTACCAACCAAAGCTATAAAACCCAGCCCGTCTTGTTATTTAACCCATAATTGGAGGGAGGAGACGGATTAATCCTTCTCAAGGGTATTTGCGCGTAAGTGAATGGCACGAATTCAACTGGAATTCGAACTCGGCTCTCCGACAAATGTACGAAACTTTATAAAACTGATTTGTGGTGCAGTGGATATTCTCTCGAAACGAGAAATCTACACACAGAAGTTGCAATCTGTCTTTTCCTAAATCAGCCTGCTTGGAGCTGCTGCAACAAGCAGTGATAGTGTTTTGCTTCGAAAAAACAAAAGGGTCAAAGTTTTTGCTTTTATGTCACGAAAATCTTCGATTCCGTTGGACTTTTTCTCTGGTGAATCTTGTAACATGTTCAGGCGAGTCATATCAGATTCAAAGATGTCCTTTCTTTGCAAGAAGCGTCTTTCTAAAACCCACAATCCAATCAACATTTTTTCGCAGTATGTTTTTTTTCTATTTCATTTTAATATATTCCGATCTTGTAGGTATTTTTTACCCAAAATAACTGATTGGACACTTTTTTTTTTTTTTTTTTTTTTTTAATCATTTCACCCCGAGCAAGGCGGAAACGCCACTGATGTGCAGGGGGTTACATAAATGTAACAAGATTAATTAGAAAAGAGTGAGGAGTACAAACTAGTTAGAAAGGAACAATAGAATGCTGAGAAAGCAGGTGCGATGACAGATACATAGGTGGAGAGAAAGGGAAGGTTATACAGGGGAGGGGAGAGAGCTAGAGGCCAGTGGTTAGTAGAAAACACGGGTAACAATTATATATATATATTTCGATCCCGGCCAAAAGCAAGTGGATGTGTCTAGCCACACTAGTGAGTTGTGATACAGCGAAACAGGCTTGTATGTGAATGACTATATATATATATATATATATATATATAATTTAAAGTTATCCTTATTAGGCCGAGTCATAAATAATTTTCGTTTTTTTTTTTTTTGTTTTTTTTTTAATTATTATTATTCTCCAACAAACATATTACAATTACGTTTTCTTCAACTATACACTCCTGGTTAAAATCTTAAGACTATATACAAAAGTAGTAAATATATATATATATTCCAGTTTTAAACGAGTTATTTCACTACCCAGGTTTCCACCATGAGTGGTATCTTCAGGCGACTTTTAATAAAAAAAAAAAAAAAAAAAATTAAATTTTAATAAAATTTTTATTAAAAATCGCCTGAAGACACACCACTCATGGTAGAACCCTGGGTAGCGAAATAACTCGTTTAAAAATGGAAAATATTCAAAAGTTCTACAATATAATTGTATCTAACGCTTTTTAATACAAATGTGTACTGGTTTTACCCTATTATGATCAAGAACTAAGTATTAAACAATCATATATATATATATATATATATATATATATATATATATATATTGTGTGTGTGTTAATTTAATCGAAATATATTAGTGAAACATTTACATTTAATTAAAAAATTTAGTTCATCAACAAACAAGTGAAAATTTTAAGTTTGTAATTGATTAAATTTACAAACATGACGTGTTAAGACAGACATCGCTAATTACTGAACATGCTCGTCTATATGGAGAAAACTGAATTTTCCAGCAAGACAACGCTCGAAGGTCGAAAGAGATTTTTTTTTTCTTTACTTGAAAACAACAATCAGCTTTTGTGCTATCCATCGTTCTCTCTGAATCTAAACCCAATCGAGTGTTTGGGAATGGATGGAAAATGATGTTTATAAACATGGTTTCCAATTTGAAACTGGATATTCTTCGTACTGCAATTTATTCATCCTGAGCGAGCATCCCAATCACCCTTGTGAAATCCATCTCTCTCCCCCTCCCTTTCCTTCTCTCTCCCCCTCCCTTTCCTTCTCTCTCCCCCTCCCTTTCCTTCTCTCTCCCCCTCCCTTTCCTTCTCTCTCCCCCTCCCTTTCCTTCTCTCTCCCCCTCCCTTTCCTTCTCTCTCCCCCTCCCTTTCCTTTTCTCTCTCCCCCTCCCCCTTTCCCTTTCTCTCTCTCCCCCTCCCTTTCCTTTTCTCTCTCTCCCCCTCCCTTTCCCTTTTCTCTCTCTCCCCCTCCCTTTTCTCTCTCTCTCTCTCTCCCGCCCTTTTCTCTCTCTCTCTCTCCCGCCCTTTTCTTCCCTCTTTTCTCTCTCCCCTTTTCTTCTCTCTCTCTCTCTCTCTCTCTCTCTCTCTCCCTCTCTCTCTCTCTCTCTCTCTCTCTCTCTCTCTCTCTCTCTCCCTCTTCTTCTCTCTCTCTCTCTCTTCTCTCTCTCTCTCTCTCTCCCTCTTCTTCTCTCTCTCTCTCTCTCTCTCTCTCTCTCTCTCTCTCTCTCTCTCTCTCTCTCTCTCTCTCTCTCTCTCTCTCTCTCTCTCTCTCTCTCTCTCTCTCTCTCTCTCTCTCTCTTCTCTCCCTCTCAATCTTACTTCAATATGTAATCATTGTATATTTGAATAAATGTAAACTGTCTGTTGATTGGGCTGAGATAGCCAATCAAACTCAAGTTAAGTGAACAACATTTTTACTGCCAAATTGTGAGGATGTTTGAACCTCTATTTATGCACCGCGTAATTCCAGTTAGTTTTTTTTTTTTTTTTTTTAATCATCTCGCCCCAGGCAAGGCATTCCACTGCCACTATTGCGCATGGGGCTACATAGGGGAAGGTAAAGAGAAAGAGTGGTTAGACATAGGGAACGTCAGGAGGAAGGTGGCAGATGAGTAAGGATAGCGAGGATGAGGGTTGGGCAGATGGGAAGAGTGTTTGATAGAATGGGAGCAGGTTAGTGTGTTAGGTGTCTATTGACCTTATATTTAAACTCCTGGAGATTGTAGCCGTCGGGGAAGCAATCGTTTGGAAGAGAATTCCACAGTCGGGAAGTGCGAGGAAAGAAACTGTTGGAGAAGAAGTTACGGTTGCATTTTATCGGTTTCACTGTAAAAGGGTGGGATCTAGTTGCTAATCTAGTATCTCGTGCAAATTCGTATTTAGGGGGCACCAGTGATCTAAGTTCATCGGAGCAGAAGCCGTGAAAGTATTTATAGAAGAGACACAGGGAAGCCAAGTCGGTATCTATCACATTACAGACCCTCCGCTGTACCTTGTCGAGAAGCCCGAGGAGAATAGCAGGGGCACCCGACCAGATATGGCAGCAGTATTCAATGCACGGGCGGATGGTAGATTTATATATGTGCAGGACAGATTTAGACGGAAAAAACTTCCGGGCCCTACACAGAGAACCGACTTTCATAGCAGCGGATTTAGCAATGGATTCGATATAGTCATTCCATTTGAGGTCCGCTGAAAGTGTGAGACCAAGGAGGCGTAGTGTTTTACTCTCTGGGTGGCAAGCCTGGTCCATGCTAATGGGAGGTAGGTGAGATTGTCGATGATGGTTAATTGAGAGTAGCTTCGTTTTAGAAGCATTAATATTTACTAGCCATTTCTTACCCCAGTCCAATATAGATTGGAGGTCTTTTTCAATCTCGGCTGCGAGGTTAGCTTTGACGCCTACACCAGATTTTTGTAGGAGGCGAGAGTAAACTGTGGTGTCATCGGCGTACAAACCTACTTGGGCTCTTATGGAATCAGGGAGATCATTCATTGGAGTAGATAGTTCCTACTATCGCCCGATCTCACACTCCACCCCCTTCTTTTGAATGAGTTTAGAGGTGATCGCCTTGTTTCTTGTTTAGGAAGGGGTTCCCGGTTCATCCCCTAGTTGGAGCAGACACTCAACAAGCCAACAACATGTTAAGAAATTCTAAAAGACTAAACGCCCAACTCACTCTACTATACAAATTCTATCTTTTGTACACCTAACACTAAAAAAATTATTCCCGAACTTTTATACTTGAACGATTTCTCTAACAGCATTGCATATATAATTTTCTTAACACTGTGTGAATTCTTTAACTCTGAATACTGAACTCTCAAACTTATGCTAAAAACCGTAACAATTATTTTCACACAGACAATGGGAGACAATTAAAAGCGACCAATTTCATATATTATTCGACTATCTATATCATGTGTTCTTGTTAAAGATTTGTTAATACACTGTATCGTTACAAGCTAATGTTTTGTCAACTTTATTTCATCTCCTGACTGCTTGTTTAATCCTGGAATTCCAGTGTTTACAAAAAGTGCTCAATACAAAGTAGAGCTAATAATAATAATAATATTTATTAATAAATTATAACATTGATATGTTATAATATCACTACAAAAGTAGCTATTTTGTTTCGACACTTTTTGTGTCTTTTCAAGTGATGTTGTTATTTCGAAATAACATCACTTGAAAAGACACAAAAAGTGTCGAAACAAAATAGCTACTTTTGTAGTGATATTATAACATATCAATGTTATAATTTATTGATAAATATTATATATACACAATGTGTGTTTAAATTATTCAAAAGCTTAAAAATTGAATTTGTTTATTGATAAACTACATTTCCTTTAATTAAATTGTAAATGTTTCGCAAATATCTTTCGATTAAAGTAACAATATTTCTAATTTCAAAATTCGACATTAAATGAATTTAAAAATGTGTTCTTGCTTTGTCTCTGTGGCGTAGGGATGCGTGTTCCTTGAACGTCGAATGTCACCAGTGTAGCTATAGGGAGCTGGTTAATGTTTCTTGTATTCGGCCTTGTGTCTTACTTAACCGAACTCCCTACAGCTTACAGGATTTATGCAGAATTATCATCAGAAGGTCGGTAGTCAGTTGGAATGTGTGGATTAGAGTAGAAGAGTGGAATAATATACCTTTTGAATGTTAAAATAGAAATTCATAAAAAGGAGGAATAACAAGAATTCGTAGAAATTAATGTTCAATGAGAAGGTTAAGGATATCAAGAGTTCGTACAAAATGTTCGTCGTAGTAATTGTTGAAAGAGATAAGGAGAAAGAGAACAAGATGCGACCTGACCTTATCTCCGGGTCGATTTTAAGTTGACGTTACATTTTAGTGTTTTCGACTCTCGGCTCCCATCTGTCTCACGCCGAGGTCATTTATATAGTCTTTTTGAATTTAGCACTGGATCGCTAAGTCCTCAAGTTTGCAAAACTCTCGCTCTCATTGATCAAAAATCATTTTAACACCTACTTGCGAAAAGCATATGGTCAATCCTTTTTTCTATTTGGGAAAACCAGAATTTCATACATCGTTGTGAATTTTTGTAAAAGTGAAGAGAGTTGATTTTAATTAATTTCTTATCCACTACAACCTAACTGGGGTTGATATGTAAAATCACCCAACCAATTTTTAAATATTTATATATATATTCCGTTTTAATTGTATGGCATCTGAAAATGAAATTATACTTGAAAATCCGAAAAAAGTTTGTGCCTCATTTTCAAAAACAGGTATTTGGACGATAAACACTTGACTTTTTAAAGATAAATGTAAAGGAGTACAATGCAATACATTTTTATTAAATATAAGCGCAATACTAGATTGGCAGTTAGGTTTGATAATTTTACTTTAGAAATTTCTAGATTCAACCGAAATGTTATGTTAATAGTTTATCTTCCCGCTTGTGGAAATTTCTTCTTTCTTTCCTGTCAACTACGATCTTCAAAAATGTAAATGCAATGTCAGTCGTTGGATCCAGTCTTCTTGGATCTTTAATACTTTCTGTTTCTTTCACTCTGAGTAACCCCGTGCATCTCATTGCCTTATATGAGGTGAAATGATTAAGAATGTCTGTTCATCAAATATGACAATTGTCTTTGGTATAACGATAAACTATGTCCGGCAGCATGACCTCAGACTGGGAGGATTTGAGGTGCACGGAACCACCTCTTTTGCTGTTGTCCTCAGATTCACTCTGATCCGGAGTGGAAGCCTTTTGCAAATAGTGAACCACAAACAGGGGTCAAAACATTATTGAAGTACAAAAATACATTTTCATAATGCCTGCAATACACTTTATAAAACAAATTACTAATGCACCCAAGAAAATTAAATTTCGGCATTAAATGACCCATAAAGAATTAATATGCCGCTAAACAAACAAATATGACAAAAACCGTTTTTGGCGCGCAGAGTTATTGGATTTGTGTGAACGTATAAGAATGAACAAAATGTTCATGAAAAAAGACAGGATGTTTACTTATTTTCTGTTATGCGAAACTGTTTTTCATATTAACACTTACCGTTTGTAACCGTTCGGTGTAAGACTGTAATTTCCTGTTTATTGCTAAACATAAAAATGTGTGCTGCGAAAAAGCAGATTCTTTGAACATTTTTTCCCTTAAAAAGATGATGGTGCTGAAAAATTTTAGGCTCGCCCCTTTCTCCAACTCTGTATTTATTAATCATTAAAATATTAGTTTTTGGGAAAATGAGTTGTCTAGAATGTCCAGCGTCCTCGTATATTTAAAACAAATTGTTGACTGCATAGATTGTAGATTTTTAGTGGATAACCGTATTTGAGTAGACACTGTTTATTTTAAACAATATTTATGGTCCTGGTTATGACGGTAAACTGCATCCGGCAGCAAGGCCTCTGATTGGGAGGTTGTGAGGAGCACCGAACCACCTCTTAATTGTTGTTGTTCCCCGGTTCACTCTGACCCGGAGTGGTGGCACCTGTTAGGGTCCCAGTTATGGAAAAATAGTTAATCCCCAAACTGGGCTCAGAACACTATAAAAGTATAAAAAAAAAACTTTTAGAAAAAAAAATATACATTTTTGAAGGAAAAATATTACCATAACACATTTTTGAAGGAAAAAAAATCTCAGCAAATCATTTTTGAATACAAAACATTTTTTTTAATCGTGTCACCCCAAGCAAGGCATTCCACTACCACTATAGCGCAGGGGGGTTACATAGAGGGATTAGGTATAGGAAATGTCAGAAGGAGGGTGATAGACGACTTAGGATATACATAGGGAGAGAGTTGGAGAGAGTGGGTGTGAGTTAGTGTGTTAGGTGTCTATTGACCTTAAATTTAAACTCCTGGAGGTTGTAGCCGTCGGGGAAACAAGCATGCGGTAGGGAATTCCACAGGCGGGAAGTGCGAGAAAAGAAGCTGTTGGAGTAGAAATTGCGGTTACATTTCATCGGTTTCACTGTAAATGGGTGGGGCCTAGTTGCCAATCTAGTATCTCGTGCAAATTCACATCTAGGGGGCACCAGTGATTTAAGTTCGTCAGAGCAGAAGCCATGAAAGTATTTATAGAAGAGGCACAGGGAAGCCACGTCACGCCAGTGAGAGAGATACTGCAGGCGGTCAGCCAAGTCGGTATCAATCATATTACAGATTCTTCGCTGTATTTTGTCAAGAACCCCGAGGAGAATAGAAGCGGCACCCGACCAGATGTGGCAGCAGTACTCAATACACGGGCGGATGGTGGATTTATATAATTGCAGAACAGATTCAGGCGGAAAGAATTTCCGGGCCCTGCACAGAGAGCCGACTTTCATAGCAGCGGATTTAGCAATGGATTCGACGTAGTCATTCCACTTGAGGTCCGCTGAGAGTGTCAGGCCAAGCAGACGTAGTGATTTACTCTCTGGGAGGCAAGCCTGTTCCATGCTAATGGGAGGGAGGTGCGATTGTCTGTGATGGTTAATTGACAGCAGCTTCGTTTTGGAAGAATTGAATTTAACGAGCCATTTCTTACCCCAATCCACCACGGATTGGAGGTCCTTCCCAAGCTCGGCAGCGAGGGTCGCCTTGTTACCTACACCAGGTTTTTGATCGAGGCGAGACTAAACTGTGGTATCATCGACGTACATGCCTACTTGTGATCTTATGGTATTGGGAAGATCATTGATGTAGATTAGAAAGAGCGTAGGACCTAGGATAGAGCCCTGGGGTACACCCGCGTTTGTAGGGTAGTTCTGGGAGGCATGTCCGTTTAATACCACCTTCAGTGTGCGGTTAGAGAGGAATGACCGGATTAAGTCCAACATAAGTCCAGTTATGCTATAGCTTAGCAGTTTCCTAGAAGGCATTTTCAGTTTTCTAAAATAAAAGTAAAAATAAATTTTCACCAAAATCTGAATAAATCAACCCTTTCACTACAATCGGACATTTAACAAAATACCTTAAAACCTGACGTTTTTGGCATTAAATAAGCCACAGAGGTGGATATGCCGTTAAACTCAAATTCAAACTAAACAGTATTTATTTTGTTTACCGGCCTGCAAAAAATAGGAAAGAAAATGTACCCTAAGGAAAGATTGGAACCTGAGTACCCTTTTGTGCGAGGGACCACCGTCCGATCCGGCGTAATTTGAATGCTCGGCTGCAATAAGCTTCACAATAAAGCAAGGTTTGATTTTTGCCTTCAAAGTGCACTCACTTTTGCGGGCCCATCTTCACCCTAAAATTCAAATTGATGCTTAAATTTATCTTCGTTTCATTTTCTTTTAAGCTGTCGGAAAATGGTACGTCTTTTTAGTCAAAAGATAAAAGGAGGTTTTTGGCTTCGAATCTTTCGATAGCCTCATTGCTTATCGCTCTATCATTACCTGGGAAATATCTCTCTTACAAAAACGCCACTTTTAATAGATTTAATTACTAAAAGTTAATATCTTTATTGGATGTGCATTGTATTGCAGTGGATAGCAAACAGTCAACGGTTGTGAAACTCAACTTAACAATTCTTTCCGTAAAAAAGAAAACTTTATTCGTACAAAGTAGACGAGACCGAATGTGCGTTGTGGTGCAGTGGATATCAACTCGGAACGACAAATCGGGGAGCCGTGTTCGAATTCCAGGTTGATTTCCTTGTATTCACTTACGCGAAAATAAAGGTATTAATCCGTCTCTTCCCTCCAGTTATGGGTTAAATAATAGGACAGATTGGGTTCTATAGCCTTGGTTGGCAAACAGCCTACTGAAGAAAGCAATGGCAACCTACTGCGGAAAAATTTTCTGCCCAGTCAGTCATGTCTCTTTTGAGACATGATCGCCCAAAGCGTGTATCACGTATAGCACTTAACTGAGTGAATATAATAGTTGGAAACATAATTAAAATTTCTACTGGAAATAAAGTGGGGGGGGTCGGATTTCTATTGTTCTGAAGTAATAAACTGGTCCCCCACTAAATACTACTTAAATAATATAATACATCACTTCCCGCTTTAGCTATGAGTCAAATTACAGGACAGATTGGGTTCTATAGCATTGGCTAGCAACTAGTCTACCGCAGAAAGCAATGGCAACCTACTGCGGAAAAATCTTCTGCCCAGTCAGTCATGTCTCGAAAGAGACATGATTGCCCAAAGCGTGTATCATGTATGGCACTTAACTGAATGTCTTTATTACAGCGACGCTTTCTGATCTAGCAGTGGGCATCCGTGACACTTTATTCCTTTTACATCATTAGGCACACTTTTTTTCTTCTTTTATCGCTGTTTTTTCTGCATTCAATACAAAAGAAAAGATAAAAGGTGAATCTTCGTGTATAAGTCTGTTTAAAATAGGATTGCGGTAACGAGACTTCGGCAAAGTGTTGACTTGTTTCGGAATATGCAAGAACAATACGAAAACCTTGTTTCTAATCATATAAATATAAATCGGAGAGCCGAGTTCGAATTCCAGTCAAATTCGTTGCATTCACTTACGCGCAAATACCCTTGAGAAAGGTATTAATTCGTCTCTTTCCTCCAGTTATGTGTTAAATAATAGGACAGATTGGGTTCTATAGCCTTGGTTGGCAACCAGTCTACCGCAGAAAGTAATGGCAACCTACTGCGGGGTAATCTTCTGCCCAGTCATTTGTCTTTTTCGAGACATGATCGCCCAAGCGTGTATCACGTATGGCACTCAATTGACTGACTGGTCGATATAAATATTTTGCCGTCATTTTTGACGACACGGGCCCACTAGTTTAACCAAGTTTAAGCGTAACTGTAGCTCTTCACAACTTCCCCACCTTAGTGGTTCTCAACAGATTTTTTCATTTAGTTATCTCTTCTAAACCTTCTTCTCCATCCATTTACTCAAGCTCACTAAGTAGGTCATGCATTGTTTACCTCTATCCCTCTAATATTAAAGAGATTACGGATCGCTTCCCGCCTGTGGAACTCCCTTCCACAAGTCTGCTTTCCCGACAGTTACAATCTCCAGGTGTTTAAATGTAGGGTCAATAGACACCTCCTATCACACTAACTCCCAACTATTCTCACAACACTCTCATCTACCCAACCCTCATTCTCGGTATCCTCACCCGCCTATCACCCACCCTCTGTTATTTCCTATATTTAACCAGCCTTTCTCCACTCTACGTAGCCCCCTGCACAGTAGTGGCAGTGACATGCCTTGCTCGGGGTGAAACGCTTATAAAAAAAAAAAAAAATATATATATATATATAACGTTGAAACATTGATTGCCCGTACGATTACCGTGCGTGGTCAGTACTGAGATAACTGACCACTTGGGAATAGCAGGTGCTTTAAGCTTGGATGTGCAGATGGTGTAATGAATGACAGCTCAGGATTGTTAATCAGAGAGCCGAGTTTAATTCCAGCTAGGTTCGTTATATTCTCTTATGCGCAAGGTATAAGTCCAATTAGTACCTCAGATGACACATGTGTCATTACAATTATTTACCAAAAACAGATTACTTATGACTCAATCTAATATTTAGAAAATATTGTGGACGCCAATTCTCTCTCTCCTTTTCAAATTGCCTCCTATCCCTCCCTCCACCTCTCTCTCTCTCTCTCTCTCCTTTCCCTTGCCTCCTACTCTCCCCACTTTCTCTTGCCCCTTTATGTCTCTTCTTCTTTGCCTCTTATAGCGCTCTCTCTCCCATTTTTGCCTCTTATCTATCTCCCCTTTCTTTGCTTTCTATCTCTCTTTTCTCCTTCTTTGCCTTCTATCTCTCTTTTCTCCTTCTTTGCCTTCTATCTCTCTCTTTCTCCTTCTTTGCCTCTCTCTCTCTCTCTCTTTTTCTCCTTCTTTGCCTTCTATCTCTCTTTCTTCTCCTTCTTTGCCTTCTATCTCTCTTTCTCCTTCTTTGCCTTCTATCTCTCTCTTTCTCCTTCTTTTGCCTTCTATCTCTCTCTTTCTCCTTCTTTGCCTTCTATCTCTCTTTCTCCTTCTTTGCCTTCTATCTCTCTCTTTCTCCTTCTTTGCCTTCTATCTCTCTCTCTTTCAAGTTGCCTTCATCTCTCTCTCTCTCTTCTCCTTGATTGCCTTCTATCTCTCTCTCTCTTCTCCTTGATTGCCTTCTATCTCTCTCTCTTCTCCTTGATTGCCTTCTATCTCTCTTCTCCTTGATTGCCTTCTATCTCTCTCTCTCTCTTCTCCTTGATTGCCTTCTATCTCTCTCTCTCTTTCTCCTTGATTGCCTTCTATCTCTCTCTCTCTTCTCCTTGATTGCCTTCTCTATCTCTCTCTCTCTCTCTTTCTCCTTGATTGCCTTCTATCTCTCTCTCTCTCTTCTCCTTCTTGCCTTCTCTATCTCTCTTTCTCCTTCTTTTGCCTTCTCTATCTTCTCTTTCTCCTCTTCTTTGCCTTCTCTATCTCTCTCTTTCTCCTTCTTTGCCTTCTATCTCTCTTTCTCCTTCTTTGCCTTCTATCTCTCTCTTTTCTCCTTCTTTGCCTTCTATCTCTCTCTTTCTCCTTCTTTTGCCTTCTATCTCTCTCTTTCTCTCCTTCTTTGCCTTCTATCTCTCTTTTTCTCCTTCTTTGCCTTCTATCTCTCTTTCTCCTTCTTTGCTCTATCTCTCTCTTTTCTCCTTCTTGCCTTCTATCTCTCTCTTTCTCCTTCTTTGCCTTCTATCTCTCTCTTTCTCCTTCTTTGCCTTCTATCTCTCTCTTTCTCCTTCTTTGCCTTCTATCTCTCTTTCTCCTTCTTTGCCTTCTATCTCTCTCTTTCTCCTTCTTTGCCTTCTATCTCTCTCTTTTTCTCCTTCTTTGCCTTCTATCTCTCTTTCTCCTTCTTTGCCTTCTATCTCTCTCTCTTTCTCCTTCTTTGCCTCTATCTCTCTTTCTCCTTCTTTGCCTTCTATCTCTCTTTTCTTCCTTCTTTGCCTTCTATCTCTCTCTTTCTCCTTCTCTTTGCCTTCTATCTCTCTTTTCTCCTTCTTTGCCTTCTATCTCTCTCTTTCTCCTTCTTTGCCTTCTATCTCTCTCTTTCTCCTTCTTTGCCTTCTATCTCTCTCTCTCTTTCTCCTTCTTTGCCTTCTATCTCTCTCTTTCTCCTTCTTGCCTTCTATCTCTCTCTCTTTCTCCTTCTTTGCCTTCTATCTCTCTCTTTCTCCTTCTTTGCCTTCTATCTCTCTCTTCTTCGTTGCCTTCTCTCTCTCTCTCTCTCTCTCTCTCTCTCTCGATTTTCTCTCTCTCTCTCTCTCTTCTCCTTGATTGCCTTCTATCTCTCTCTCTCTTTCTCTCGGTGCCTTCTATCTCTCTCTCTCTCTCTTCTCCTTGATTGCCTTCTCTCTCTCTCTCTTCTTCCTTGATTGCCTTCTATCTCTCTCTCTTCTCCTTGATTGCCTTCTATCTCTCTCTCTCTCTTCTCCTTGATTGCCTTCTGTCTCTCTCTTCTCCTTGATTGCTTGCTTGTCTCTCTCTCTCTCTTCTCCTTGATTGCCTTCTCTCTCTCTCTCTCTCTTCTCCTTGATTGCCTTCTCTCTCTCTCTCTCTCTTCTCCTTGATTGCCTTCCTCTCTCTCTCTCTCTTCTCCTTGATTTCCTTCTATCTCTCTCTCTCTCTTCTCCTTGATTGCCTTCCTCTCTCTCTCTCTCTTCTCCTTGATTGTCTCTTCTCTCTCTCTCTCTCTCTCTCCTTGATTGTCTCTCTCTCTCTCTCCTCTTCTCCTTGATTCTTCCTTCTATCTCTCTCTCTCTTCTCCTTGATTGCCTTCTATCTCTCTCTCTCTTCTCCTTGATTGCCTTCTGTCTCTCTCTCTCTTCTCCTTGATTGTCTCTCTCTCTCTCTTGATTGCCTTCTATCTCTCTCTCTCTCTCTCTTCTCCTTGATTGTCTCTCTCTCTCTCTTGGTGCCTTCTATCTCTCTCTCTTCTCCTTGATTGCCTTCTATCTCTCTCTCTCTCTCTCTTCTCCTTCGGTGCCTTCTCTCTCTCTCTCTCTCTCTCTGTCTGTGATTGCCTTCTATCTCTCTCTCTCTCTCCTTGATTGCCTTCTATCTCTCTCTCTCTCTCTCTTCTCCTTCCCGTTTGCCTTCTGTCTCTCTCTCTCTCTCTCTTCTCCTTGATTGCCTTCTGTCTCTCTCTCTCTCCTTGATTCTGCCTTCCTCTCTCTCTCTCTCTTCTCCTTGATTGCCTTCTATCTCTCTCTCTCTCTCTCTTCTCCTTGGTGCCCCTTCCTTGTCTCTCTCTCTCTCTCTCCTTGATTGCCTTCTCTCTCTCTCTTTCTCTCTTGATTACCTTTTCTCTCTCTCTCTCTCTTCTATCTCTCTCTTTTCCTTCTTTTTTTTTTGCCTTCCGTCTCTCTCTTTTCCTTCTTTTTTTTTTTTGCCTTCCGTCTCTCTCTTTTCCTTCTTTTTTTTTTTTTTGCCTTCCGTCTCTCTCTTTTCCTTCTTTTTTTTTTTTTGCCTTCCGTCTCTCTCTCTCTTTCTCTTCTTTTTCTTTGTCTACTATATATATCTCTGTCCCTTTTTTATCTTTACCTCTTATCATTCTCTACCTTCTTCCTTGCCATCTCTCTCTCCCTGTCCACTCCATATGCATCTCTGTTCCCTCTGTCCTCGGCGATGCAATCAATAGCGGCTTAGAATCGAAAATAGGTGAGCCAATTTCGAATTGCAGTTGGGTTCCTTTTATTCACTTCCGCTCAAATACCCTTCTAAGAGGTATGAATCCATTTCCCCAGCTATGGCTTAAATAGTAAGAATTCTCTTTGGAAAAAACATTTTTCTTCTCTCAGAAAAATTAATGATATTTTTCTCTCTCAAAAAAATATTTATTCTTACAATCTTAAATAACCTACAAAGCCATAAAAAATCAATTTTGGTCAGTGATATTTAAAGATACAAGTAAAAACAAAATCATTATTAAATCTATCTTCGTATTAAGTGATCGGTCTCAGACTTGTAAAATTTAAATTAGCCACGAAATATGAAGATTAATACAGTTTTTTTTTTTCTGTTCTTTTTAAAGATTTTCCCCGAGCGACTCCGAATGTTCGATCTGCCCTCAATTCGAAATAATCTTCACTTTGTGCTATCCTTTTTGATAGTGACGTTTTCTCGAGGAACAAGTAAGTAAACGTTTTCTTTTGAAAGATGATAAAACCTCCTGCAATCTTGCGTTTCGCCAACCTTCTAGAAATTTTGAAATTTATTTATTTATGAAACCATCCAAGGACTTGCATGATTCCCTATGCTTTTTTTTCCGCAATAGTGTTATGACCGAATGGTCATAGAAAGTTAACACGGACTCGGATATAAGGTTGAATTGTATATTCTTGGGAAACGTAGGACAAAGGTAAGCGTGACATGAATGAGCGGAAAGGAAAAAATAAAAGTAAAAAAAAAGAAAAAAATGTTAGAGATCCAGCAGAGCAAGCCCAAGCAAACAGTCCCTTTGTTTACAAAGAGAGAGTCTCCTGCACCTTATAAACAGCGTCTCCAACGTCTTCAGATGGAACAACGAATGTATTCTAGCCAAAACAAATCCAGTTTAAAGTAGATTATATATATATCTTTAACGTTTTTGAAACGCTCTGTTCTGATTGGCTATTCAGCATTCTAAAAAAAATTTGATAAGATTATCCGAACTGTAACTACTTTGTTTATTTTGTTTGCTCTTTGCATTTTTTGAGGAAGAGGGTATTTTTGTTCGTGGTTTTGTGGCTTCCTTTTTTTTTTTTTTTTTTTTTTTTTTTGTTTCTTGTTTTCTTTTAGGGCCCTGGGCATGACTGTAAACTGCATCCGGCAGCAAGGCCTCTGATTGGGAGGTTGTGAGGTACATGGAACCACCTCTTAATTGCTGTTGTTCCTAGGTCCCTCCTAACCCGGAGTGGCAGAACCTGTTAGGGTACTATGGGCAAATAGTTAATCCTCAAACTGTGGTCAAAACACTATAAAAGTATAAAACTTGAATTTTATAGAAAAATATACATTTTTGAAGGAAAAATATTAGCAACAATACATTTTTGAAGGAAAAATATTAGCAACAATACATTTTTGAAGGAAAAATATTAGCAACAATACATTTTTGAAGGAAAAATATTAGCAACAATACATTTTTGAAGGAAAAATATTAGCAACAATACATTTTTGAAGGAAAAATATTAGCAACAATACATTTTTGAAGGAAAAATACTTATTCTCAGCAAAACATTTTTGAATACAAAATTGGAAAACATTTTCAGTTTTCTTAAATAAAAAAGAATAAAAACAAATGTTTTCATTAAAATCTGACTAAATCAACCTTCTCACTATAACCAAACATTAAAAAAATACCTTCAATCCCCACCTTTTTGTCATTAAATAATCCACAGAGGTGTTGATATGCCATTAAACAAAACTCACACTCACTCGTTTTCTTTTGTTTCTTTTTCGTTTTTGTTTTTTTGTTTTGCTTTTTTATTTGTTTTTGCACTTTTCATTTTTTCTCTTTTTGTTGGTTCTTTTCTGTTTGATTTAATTTTTTTTTTTTTTGTTCGTTTTCGGCATTTTAAAAAATGCTCATTGATTTATTTTTGGTGGGTGAGGGATTTTGTTTATTTTGGTTGGTATTTGTTAATTTCTATAGCCTTCTAAAATCTTTTTTTTTTTTATTGTAACTTGTTATTCTTAAAACTTTCACGTTCCACTTCTCTGCAACATTTTACTTTTCACCGGTTTTCTTAAGTCGGCAAGATTTACTTAAATTGCATTTCCCGTTTCAAACGTTTACTGATGTTAGTGATGTTTTTACGTTTGATTTTCCATACAATAAGTGATGTCCTCAGTCGATTTGCTTTTTATCTCTTCATTCTTTCTCTTATTATCGATTAACATATTCTCTTTGATCGCTAGGAGTCAACCATATGACACGTGAAGCGACGGTCGGTGATCCTTATATCGATTTGGTGTGTCCACTGGAACCCCTCAGGAATGAGTCGGCCACCTACAGATGGTCACGGGATGGATCTGTATTAGCCGCGTGTATTTCCTGTTCTAATGGGACGGTGAATATCACAAAGTTCGCTCGTCAGTCTCGCTGGATATTCTCACTCGGCAGAGACTTTCACTTCCGCATCCGGCAGCCCGATATCACGCAAGACGCCGGCATTTATATTTGCACCGATGACAACCGCAATGAGGTCGTCCGGATCACGTTAAAGATTTTTGGTAAGTTATTTAATGAAGATTCGTGATTTAAAGAAAATTGCCTGACATTTCTTTTATTTCCTCTGTGTCTGTTTCTCTTTCTCTCTCTTTGTCTTCGTCTGTGAGTGTCTTCTCTCACTCTTTTATTCCAGCGTCTCTATGCAGCTGCTCTCTTTCTCTCTATGTGTCTGTGTTCACCTTATCTCTCGCTCACTCTCACTATCTCTCTCTCACTCTCACTATCTCTCTCTTAATCCATCTGTCTGTGTCTCTCTCTTTGTCTTCCTCCGTCTGTGTGTATACATCTTCTCTCACTCTCTCTCTCACTCTCTCTCTCTCTCACACTCTTTTTCTCACACTCTTTCTCACTCTCTCTCTCACACTCTTTCTCACTCTCTCTCTCACACTCTTTCTCACTCTCTCTCTCACACTCTTTCTCACTCTCTCTCTCACACTCTCTCACTCTCTCTCTCACACTCTTTCTCACTCTCTCTCTCACACTCTTTCTCACTCTCTCTCTCCTCTTTCTCACTCTCTCTCTCACACTCTTTTCCTCTCTCTCTCACACTCTTTCTCACTCTCTCTCTCACACTCTTTCTCACTCTCTCTCTCACACTCTTTCTCACTCTCTCTCTCACACTCTTTCTCACTCTCTCTCTCACACTCTTTCTCACTCTCTCTCTCTCACACTCTTTCTCACTCTCTCTCTCACACTCTTTCTCACTCTCTCTCTCACACTCTTTCTCACTCTCTCTCTCACACTCTTTCTCACTCTCTCTCTCACACTCTTTCTCACTCTCTCTCTCACACTCTTTCTCACACTCTCTCTCACACTCTTTCTCACACTCTTTCTCTCTCTCTCTCTCACTCTTTCTCACTCTCTCTCTCACACTCTTTCTCACTCTCTCTCTCACACTCTTTCTCACTCTCTCTCTCACTCTTTCTCACTCTCTCTCTCACACTCTTTCTCACTCTCTCTCTCACACTCTTTCTCACTCTCTCTCTCACACTCTTTCTCTCTCTCTCTCACACTCTTTCTCACTCTCTCTCTCACACTCTTTCTCACTCTCTCTCTCACACTCTTTCTCACTCTCTCTCTCACACTCTTTCTCACTCTCTCTCTCTCACACTCTTTCTCACTCTCTCTCTCACACTCTTTCTCACTCTCTCTCACACTCTTTCTCACTCTCTCTCTCTCACACACTCTTTCTCACTCTCTCTCTCACACTCTTTCTCACTCTCTCTCTCACACTCTTTCTCACTCTCTCTCTCACACTCTTTCTCACTCTCTCTCACTCACACTCTTTCTCACTCTCTCTCTCACACTCTTTCTCACTCTCTCTCACACTCTTTCTCACTCTCTCTCTCACACTCTTTCTCACTCTCTCTCTCACACTCTTTCTCACTCTCTCTCTCACACTCTTTCTCACTCTCTCTCTCACACTCTTTCTCACTCTCTCTCTCACACTCTTTCTCACTCTCTCTCTCACACTCTTTCTCACTCTCTCTCTCACACTCTTTCTCACTCTCTCTCTCACACTCTTTCTCACTCTCTCTCTCACACTCTTTCTCACTCTCTCTCTCACTCTTTCTCACTCTCTCTCTCACACTCTTTCTCACTCTCTCTCTCACACTCTTTCTCACTCTCTCTCTCACACTCTTTCTCACTCTCTCTCTCACACTCTTTCTCACTCTCTCTCTCACTCTTTCTCTCTCTCTCTCACTCTTTCTCACTCTCTCTCTCACACTCTTTCTCTCCTCTCTCTCTCACACTCTTTCTCACTCTCTCTCTCACACTCTTTCTCACTCTCTCTCTCTCACACTCTTTCTCACTCTCTCTCTCTCACACTCTTTCTCACTCTCTCTCTCTCCTCTTTTTCTCACTCTCTCTCTCTCACTCTTTCTCCTCTCTCTCTCTCACACTCTTTCTCCCTCTCTCTCTCACACTCTTTCTCACTCTCTCTCTCACACTCTTTCTCACTCTCTCTCTCACACTCTTTCTCCTCTCTCTCTCACTCTTTCTCACTCTCTCTCTCACACTCTTTCTCACTCTCTCTCTCACACTCTTTCTCACTCTCTCTCTCACTCTTTCTCTCTCTCTCTCACACTCTTTCTCACTCTCTCTCTCACACTCTTTCTCACTCTCTCTCTCACACTCTTTCTCACTCTCTCTCTCACACTCACTCACTCTCTCTCACACTCTTTCTCACTCTCTCTCTCACACTTTCTTTCTCACTCTCTCTCTCACACTCTTTCTCACTCTCTCTCTCACACTCTTTCTCACTCTCTCTCTCACACTCTTTCACTCTCTCTCACACTCTTTCTCACTCTCTCTCTCACTCTTTCTCACTCTCTCTCTCACACTCTTTCTCACTCTCTCTCTCACACTCTTTCTCACTCTCTCTCTCTCACACTCTTTCTCACTCTCTCTCACACTCTTTCTCACTCTCTCTCTCACACTCTTTCTCTCTCTCTCTCACACTCTTTCTCACTCTCTCTCTCACACTCTTTCTCACTCTCTCTCTCACACTCTTTCTCACTCTCTCTCTCTCACACTCTTTCTCACTCTCTCTCTCACACTCTTTCTCTCTCTCTCTCTGCCTCTTTCTCACTCTCTCTCTCACACTCTTTCTCACTCTCTCTCTCACACTCTTTCTCACTCTCTCTCTCACTCTTTCTCACTCTCTCTCTCACACTCTTTCTCACTCTCTCTCTCACACTCTTTCTCACTCTCTCTCACACTCTTTCTCACTCTCTCTCACACTCTTTCTGCCTCTCTCTCTCTCACACTCTTTCTCCCTCTCTCTCTCACACTCTTTCTCACTCTCTCTCTCACCTCTTTCTCACTCTCTCTCTCACACTCTTTCTCACTCTCTCTCTCACACTTTCTCACTCTCTCTCTCACACTCTTTCTCACTCTCTCTCTCACACTCTTTCTCACTCTCTCTCTCACATCTTTCTCACTCTCTCTCTCACACTCTTTCTCACTCTCTCTCACACTCTTTCTCACTCTCTCTCTCACCTCTTTCTCACTCTCTCTCTCACACTCTTTCTCACTCTCTCTCTCACACTCTTTCTCACTCTCTCTCTCACACTCTTTCTCACTCTCTCTCTCACACTCTTTCTCACTCTCTCTCTCACACTCTTTCTCACTCTCTCTCTCACACTCTTTCTCACTCTCTCTCTCACACTCTTTCTCACTCTCTCTCTCTCACTCTTTTCTCCTCTCTCTCTCACACTCTTTCTCACTCTCTCTCTCACACTCTTTCTCCTCTCTCTCTCACACTCTTTCTCACTCTCTCTCTCACACTCTTTCTCACTCTCTCTCTCACACTCTTTCTCACTCTCTCTCTCACACTCTTTCTCACTCTCTCTCTCACACTCTTTCTCACTCTCTCTCTCTCTCTTTCTCACTCTCTCTCTCACACTCTTTCTCACTCTCTCTCTCACACTCTTTCTCACTCTCTCTCTCACACTCTTTCTCACTCTCTCTCTCACACTCTTTCTCACTCTCTCTCTCACACTCTTTCTCACTCTCTCTCTCCCTCTTTCTCACTCTCTCTCTCACACTCTTTCTCACTCTCTCTCTCACACTCTTTCTCCTCTCTCTCTCACTCTTTCTCACTCTCTCTCTCTCACACTCTTTCTCACTCTCTCTCTCCTCTTTCTCACTCTCTCTCACTCTTTCTCACTCTCTCTCTCACACTCTTTCTCACTCTCTCTCACTCTTTCTCTCTCTCACACTCTTTCTCACTCTCTCTCTCACACTCTTTCTCACTCTCTCTCTCACACTCTTTCTCACTCTCTCTCTCACTCTTTCTCACTCTCTCTCTCCCTCTTTCTCTCTCTCTCTCACACTCTTTCTCACTCTCTCTCTCACACTCTTTCTCCTCTCTCTCTCACACTCTTTCTCACTCTCTCTCTCACACTCTTTCTCGCTCTCTCTCTCACACTCTTTCTCCTCTCTCTCTCTTACTCTTTCTCACTCTCTCTCACACTCTTTCTCACTCTCTCTCTCACTCTCTTTCTCACTCTCTCTCTCACTCTCTTTCTCTCTCTCACTCTCTTTCTCTCTCTCTCACTCTTTCTCTCTCTCTCTCGCTCTTTCTCTCCCTCTCTATGTGCATTTTCTTTGTCTCTCTGTCTTTCTCTCCGTTTCTTCTTTTGCCTAGCACAGATTGGAAAGAATTGTTGCACAAAGAAAGTATTTTTAAAAACGTCAAATTATTGAATCACTTTTAAAACCATTAAATTCTTCCTCGTATTTCAATCCGACGATGTGCGTCTCTCTGCTATCTATTATTTATTAGGTACCACCACTCATTTTCGATAACTTTCAAATGGAAATTTTAAAAATAAAGTTTTTTTTAAACTTTTATTTTAGTTTTAATTGAAAGGTAAATGATTAAATTTACTATTTCCACTAAGCAAAATACTCTGATGTATTTCAAACAGAAATTATAGTCATTGGAATCTAAAATTTCGAGATTTTTTTTTAATTTTCAATTTTTCGGACATTTTTGAGCGATCGACACATTTGTAAATTAAAGTTAATTTTCGGTTTTAAAAATCTTTCAAAAATCTTTCAAAAATAAAATATGACACATTATTTTTGGAAAATTAGCAAATTTAATGTTAAATTAATCTGATTTCCACAAGTATTACTTATTTATAGCATGAAATTTAGAATAAAACTCTTTCTTAAATACAAAATTGAACTTTCTAAACTTTCCACCGCATTTGAATTGTGGTGACAGATTGACAGATAAGTGTATGGCAATCACAAGTGACATAATTGTACAAATTCTACTGATAACGTATCGTCGTAAAATGTGAAACAGGAATTTTTCAAAAGCATGTTACTCTTGAGATTCGATGAATAGACAGGAAATCAAATGTGCATATTCAATGGTCGGACATGAAGTAGTATTCAGAAGCGTAAAACAGGTTTCACATAAAAGTAAACAATTGTATTCAATATGGATTTATGAAAAAAGGTATATTTTAAGGTACTTAGCTTTGGAGATGAGAGTACGTTGAAATTTTTCAGTTGTAAATGGAGACTGTAATCTGTAATCTGCGTGTAATCTGACAGTGTAATCTGGACAGTTTAATCTGGATGTGCGTTGTGGCACAGTGGATATCGGCTCGGAACGAGAAGCCGGGGAGCCGAGTTCGAATTCCAGTTGAATCCATTGTATTCACTAACGCGCAAATACCCTTGGGAAAGGTATTAATCCGTCTCTTCCTTCCAGTTATGGGTTAAATAGCAGGATAGATTGGGTTCTATAGCCCTGGTCGGCAACCAGTCTACCGCAGAAAGCAATGGCAACCTACTGCGGGATAATCTTCTGCCCAGTCAGTCATGTCTATTTGGAGACATGATCGCCCAAGCGTATATCACGTATGGCATTTAACTGCGTGTAATCTGACAGTAGGGTTTATTCAAATTCGTTAAGCTCTGCTTTTCTTTCTTTTTTTCTTTTTTGTCCTTTCTTTCATTTTTCTTCTGTCCTTTTCTTTCTTGTCCTGTAGACGGTGAGTTGCCATTTTATGTCGTGATTCCTGTGTTTTCTATGTCGTCGTCAACATCTTTTTCGTGAGAGGAAAATTGATTTGTCCGTTTCTTTACATTGGGTGGCCACTATTATGTAGTTATCAGAATTCTTTTGTCTGTTATTTGTGGGGTTATCATTTATGTAGAGATAAGAATTTGTTTGCATGGGCTTTGCGAGGTTGCCGATGAAGTATTAGTGAGAAAGTTGAACAAAACATGCTAGAAAGGTTGCCATTTCTTTCTGCGGTAGACTGGTTGGCAACCAAGGCTATAATCCAGTCTGTCCTGTTATTTGACTCATGGCAAAACTGGAAAGAAATATATTATATTATGAAGTAGTAATTAATGGGGGTTCAGTTTATTACTTCATAACAATAGAAAACTGATCCCCCACTTTGTAGCCATAAAAACGTCAATCATGTTTCTAGCTATTATATTCAGTCAGTCAGTCAAGTGCCATACGTGATACACGCTTGGGCGATCATGTCTCGAAAGAGACATGACTGAGTGGGCAGAAGATTATCCCGCAGTAGGTTGCCATTTCTTTCTGCGGTAGACTGGTTGCCAACATAGCTGGAGGAAAAAGATTGATTCGCACCTTTCCCGAGAAATTTTTCCGTAAGTGAACACAGTGAATTCAACTTGAATTCGAAAACGGCCCTCCGATTTTTCATTTCGAGCCGATATCAATTTGCACCACACCGTACATATCCGAATTCCAAACAACAACAAAAATAAAAACGGAGAAACCATTGTTATGTCTGTTAAATAAATCGATTGTATTTACAATCATACACGAATTCAAATAAGTATATTACAGGAAGGATAATTATGATTTCCTCGAAAAATTTTACTTTGTCAAACTACAAATGATATTAACGTCTTCAAACATAAAGGTATTGGATAATGAAATAACGATAACACAGAGTGTAATTTTATTAAAATATCTGTAATGTCCATAGAAGCTACTTTACGATAATCTTATATTATATTAAGCGGCGTATGGACAGACCATAACCAAAATACTGTACGCTATTTTGTGAGAGATTTTAAAAGAGAAAATGTTTTTTTCATTACTGAAAAGTCATGGCTCCTGTGTCCATTGTAAACAGAAAAGACTAACTGAGTAATGGCCAGGAGTGTAGAGACCAGAAATTTATTAGGTCACCGTATACGACAACAAACTTACCTATTTTTACTATATTGTACACACACACACACACACACACACACACACACACACACTACTACTACTACTACAAACACCAGCTTCGGCTGCTACTGCTACAGTAATGCTATAGGCTCTCTTCTCCTACTCTCTCTCTCTCTCTTTACTACACTTCCGTTTGGCAAAGGTGAAACAAAGGCTGAAGAGAGTAGCGTTTAAAAAGAATAAGGGGAAGGAAAAGCTCATATAGAGAGTAAGTGGCGCAACGGACTGACGAACTAAGGAAGGAACAAGCAGAATTATTATATGATTTTTAGTTGGTCTTTATGGGTTCTTGATTCACAGAAATCGGAGCAATTTAGACAAGACTTTTAAATAGTCGGCCTACAAAAAATGTTGGGGCTGCGATAAGTATTGTTTTTTCCTCTAGCTATGGGTTAAATAACAGGACAGATTAGCAACCAGTCTACCGCTGAAAGAAATGGCAACTTACTGCGTGAAAATTTTCTGCCCAGTCAGTCTCTTTCGAGACATGATCGCCCAAGCCTGTATTACTTATGGCACTTGACTGACTGACTGATTTTATAGCTAGAGAAATGTCAAAGAGCTTTTTTAGTCCTTAATTCCATAGTTCTGATTGTTAATACAGTATTTTGTTATAGTTGTTAAGCTCAAATAATTCTTAAGGTTCATCTCCTTCTATGTGCCTTGTTCTTTCAGGACGTAGGCGATCATGGCCTTTCATATCTCCCTATCCCTGGTGGCTCTTAGCACGCCTTCACCTGATACACCATGCAACCTCGTTCCATCATCCACCTGCTCAAGACCATAAATCTAGAATATAAATGTATAGAAACTAGCAAGGCCACAAAATGAGGGATCAGTTTATATATTGATTATAATACAGAATTTATCCCCCACTTTATATCCACGTTATAATTTCTAATAAACAGTAGGCATATATCTTCTCCTTCTATGTTCCTTGTTCTTTCAGGACGTAGACGATCATGGCCTTTCATATCTCTCTATTTCTCTTGTTACACCACGCAACCCCCGTCCTGTCATCAGTCTGTTCAGGCCCTTCAAATATGTTATCCGCTGCTTTCCCCTGTCTCTTTTCCCCCCTCTATCTGGCTTGTTAGTGTCAGGTTCTCCAAGCCCTTCTTCCTCATTGCATGTCTCAGGAACTTAATTGTCTATTCTTGATTCTCAATATTAATTTACTTTTCGTTTCCATCCTTTCCAAAACCTCATCATTGCTCACATGCTCGATCCATGAAATTCGCAGCATCCTTCAAATATGATATCTGCTGCTTTCCTCTGTCTCTTTTTCCCTCTATCTTGCCTATTAGTATCAGGTTCTCTAAACCCTCCTTCCTCATTGCATGTTCCAGGAACTCTAGCTGTCTTTTCCTGATTAATTTCTTTTTCGTTTCCATCCTTTCTAAAACCTCATCATTGCTTACATGTTCGATTCATGATATTCGCAGCATCTTTCTGTAGAACCAGTTTTTTATAGTTTTTCCTTCATCTTCGATGATATTGTCCAGCATTCACTGTCATATTGAAGAACTGAAATGACATTGCAATCCAATACTCTATTCTTTGTTTCTAGAGTAAGTGTTCTGTTTCTTAATACTCTACTCAGCTTCTGGAATGCATCCTTGTGCTTTTGGATCTCAGGAATATAAATGTATAGAAACTGCTGTGACCATAAAGTGAGGGGTCAGTTTATATATTGATTGTAATATGGAACTGATCCCCCACTTAATACCAACCATGCTTCTGTAGAACCACATTTCAGGTGCTTCAAGTTTTTTTCCTTTATCTTTGACGATGTTGTCCAACATTTTCTGACATATTAACGAACTAACATCACATAGTAATCCAAGACTCTATTCTTTGTTTCTAGCTAAATTTCCTGTCTTAAGACGCGTTCCACAAGCTGAGTAGGGTATTTTATCATGCCAATTCGCCTTCGCATTTTCCGTCTTCTGTTAGAACACTTCCCAGATATTTGAATTTTTGTACCTGCTTGATTTTAGTATCCCCCACACGTATTTGGTATTTTGGGCTTCTCTTTTTGCTGATGATCATGCATTCAGTTTTCTTGCAGTTTCACAAAATTCAATTAGGAAAATCATGAAATATTCACGAATATTACGAGTAAATATTGACAAACCTTTTGTTCTATTTGAAGTTCCGGCCTCAAATGCTGTAATTACAACAGAACCGAAATTGATGAACCATGATCTCTACGTAACGGAAGGCAAAGATGTGGTTGTGACTTGTTCAGCGAGTGGAAAACCAGCACCGGAAGTGAATCTCCAATGGAGAAACGTTACGATGGAATCGTTTCATTTCAACGTATCTAAAGAGCATGGGAAAATAAACCAAGTCGACCAAACTAAAGCACGGATGTATTTTGTTGCTTCCCGTAGACAACATGGATGGAAGATCCAGTGCCTGGCTCACGGTAACAGATCAGAACACTGGACATCGCAAGATTACATATATATTTATATACAATGCAAGTATCTTTTTATTTTGCTGTTCCGCTTTTCATGACTAGTTTGTTACTAGTATGGGATTCCCTCACTTGTCTGCTAAGGAACTTCTGCTAACCACTGTTACTTGGCGTTGTAGATATCCCTATAAATATAAAGAAAAGAGTACAAGGTTTCTTTCTTTGTTTTTTATTTTTATTTTTTATTTTTATTTATTTTTTTTTACTTGCAGGATGCCACATTTTTTCGCGGAACATCATGGTTCCTTGCGAACCATGTGTCGCATTATATACAAATGTCAGTCAGTTAAGTGCCATACGTGATACACGCTTTGGGCGATCATGTCTCGAAAGATACATGACTGACTGGACAGAAGATTATCCCGCAGTAGTTTACCATTGCTTTCTGCGGTAGACTGGTTGCCGACCAAGGCTATAGAACCTAATCTATCCTATTATTTGACTCATAGCTAGAGGGAGAAGAGATGTATTATATTATTTAGTAATTAGTGGGGGATCAGTTTATTACTTCATAACAATAGAAAACTGATCCCCCACTTTATGATTAGTAGAAGTCTTAATCATGATTCCAACTATTATATTCAGTCAGTCAGTTCCATACATGATACACGCTTTGGACGATCATGTCTCTTTCGAGACATGACTGACTGGGCAGAAGATTATCCAGCAGTAGTTTACCATTGCTTTCTGCAGTAGACTGGTTTCCAGCCAAGGCTATAGAACCCAATATGTTCTATTATTTAACCCATAACTGGGTGCACTTCAGAAGTTTTCAAAATTTTCAGAAGAGACATTTATCGAACTTCTGGCAATAACGTCGCAGAAACCTATGAAATGTCAAAGAGAATTTTTACAGTAATTTCACACTGCATAGTGCCTGGGGGGCATTCGAGGTAGGTTACATTAGTATGCAATTTGTGCGGATAAGGAAAAAGGATAACGGTTAACTCTAGACCTGAAGAGATTAACAAATGTAATTATCGAGAAAGCATCTTCTTGGGAGTCTATTCTACAGAGCAGGGCTTCGCAGGAAAATGCTGTTCCGGTGGAAGTTAATTCTCGCCAATGGAATTTAAAATAAAATAATTTCACCCCAAGCAAAGCAGTTTTACTACCACTGGGACCCAGGGGGTTACATAAAAGGAAAGTGATGAGAAAGAGGGACAGGTTCTAGGGGGTGTCAGGAAGAGGATAAGAGAAAGATGAGAATGCTGCTGTGATTAAAGTGTAATGGACGGAGAAAAGAACAAGAGAGAAAGGATGTGAGTCAATGAGAGACGCGATGACTATTGACCTTACATTTAAATTTTTTGAGATTGTAGCTGTCGGGGAAGCAAGTATACGGAAGGGAATTACACAGATGGGAAGTGCGAGAAAAGAAGCTATTCTAGTAGAAACTGCGGTTACATTTTGTAAAAAGGTGGGACCTAGTTGCTAATTTAGTAGCTCGAGTAAATTCATACATAGTGGGCACCTGTGAGCTAAGTTCATTGAAGCAGAAGCCGTGAAAGTATTTGTAGAAGAGTCGCAGGGAAGCCACATGACGCCGGTGAGATAGCAACTGCAGCCGAGCTGCCAAGTCGGTATCGATCACATTAGATTCTCCGTTGGATTTGGTCAAGAATCCCGAGGTGAATAGCAGGGGCACCCGACCAGATGTGGATGCGGAAAGAATGTGGGTGGTTTGTTACAATCTCAGTGGAATGTCGTGAACGTAAGAAACGTAATTAAATTCTACGAAGGAAGAAAAGAAACGTTAATTAAGACAATGAAAACAAGAAACGAAATTAAGTTTTTCCGAGAGATTTAGTTAAAACTTCTTGATGAATAAAAGCGTCTGTCAAAGACACTTTCAAGAAGTGTCAACATCGAATAATTCTTAACCTGTGAAATAATAAAACTGTCTTTTCTATCTTTTCAGATTTGTCCAATGTGAGTGTCTTTGTCATTCCTTCGGTAGCAAGGCAAGGTGACAGAGTTGTATTGCTTTGTCATGGCGAAGGATCTCCAGAAACCAATCTAACATGGACCAAGTTAGGAAGTCAATGGACTCGCGATGCAATGAAACCGGTCATTCTCAAAAATGTCAGTTTTACAGATGCTGGCACTTATGTGTGCACCTCACGCAACAAAGCAGGAATCCAGAGCAGAAAAACATCGCTTATAATCAAGGTTTCCCCCTCAAGTAAAACACATCTTTCTTTCTTTTTTTATTATTATTCTTGCTACTTAAAACTAGATACTTTCCGTTATGAATTGTAGTAAACATTCTGAGTGAGTTTATAGCAACAAACCTTTTCCTTCAGTCTGTTATGACCGAAGGGCCATAGAAAAATAACACGGACTCGGATATAAGGTTGAATAATATATTCTTGGAAAACGTAGTACAAAGGTAAACGTGGACTGGAGAGTACTTTCTCTCGCAGGCGTCCTGACTCACTCATTCACTCACTCTGCGGCTACTACTCAGTGACAGTATTTAGTCACCTCCCCACTTAAGGCAAAATGTGACACAAGGTCTTTTTAATGTGGGTCTCCCGGGCAATATAACCCGGCCAAAAATATTTGTCTATCTTTGCCCAGTCGTGATTCTACCCTTCGGCAGAACCACGACTGGGTTAGTGCTATCTGCCCGAAGACAGAGAGCTGACAGTGTCGATAGTAGCAAAGGCAAGTCTACTACCCAGTGACTATATTCACTAGCCTCCCCACAAAAGGCCGGATGTGACACATGGTCATTTTAAAGTGGGAGTTCCCAGCCATATAGCCGGGCCAAAAATACGTCAGTCTATTTTTACCGAGTCGTGGTTCTGCCCTCCGGCGGAACCACGACTGGGCTTGTGCTCTCTGCTCGGAAGCAGAGAGCGCCCTCTACCGAAGGCAGAGTGCTGACAGTGTCAACAGTAGCAGAGGCAAGTCTACTACCCAGTGACTTTTCACTCAGAGTTGGTAGCCATATTATAAAGGTGTGGACGAGTTCATTTGTAGGTAGTTTCCCACAATACGGTCAAAGAACAAATTTTGAATACCCAGTTCGACTGGCTTAGAACACCTACACAGATATGTAAATGATTTTTACCTCAGCTTTAAACCGCTGGTGTTTCTTTAATAACCAACACAAGATATGAGATATTTAAATAACCACTTGCTGTGGGCACCTTGAGGTGGTGTGATGGTTAGCAAGCTTGTCTCGCTAGCATCATTACAACTGAGTAGTGAGTTCGATCCTCAGTAGGTGTCCTTTCCGGCCTTGTACCACATCTAAGATACGCTTAGTAAATCCCCATAAACACTTCCTGTTCACATATAGGGAAAAATAAGTTAAGAGTTTTGTAATTTGCCTGAAGCATTGTGTATATAAGGTGTATGAGTAGGTATTTGAAAGCTATCTGATCTGTATATATCCGTATATATGCAGATATATAAGGCTATATATTTATCTACTTTAATTATTTAATAAATTAAATTAGACAGATATATCATCAAATCAAAAATGGCGCCCGCTATCACTTTAACAAAGATGCGAAAAAGCCAAATCCTATTGTAAGGCACACTTATATAAACCATAAACACACAGGCACACACACACACACACACACACACACACACACACTACAATCAACGACAGCACATAGGAGAAGAAGAAGAATAGTAATAGCTTCTAAAAAAAAATCCTTGAAAATATATTGTTTATATATTCTCATGCCCTCGGGGTGATTACATCACCAATACTAATAATCATAAAAGTGTATTGAATTTTTACATTGGACTTACATGCAACACCCTCTCTCGTCAACTGACTTGTCCCCTTTCGAAACTCAATTAAATTCGTGAACATATCGACCAACCAAAATATGACTATCAACATAAAACAAATATGAGTGAATTACCACCAAAATACACTCCAGCACCAAATGCAAAAAAAAAAAAAAAAAAAAAAGAAAAAGACTCAAAATCGTAGAAGTTATTATGGAAAATAAACAGCTTCTTTTAAACGAAATGTCATTCATAACAGGTAGTAGTATCTTGAAGTGTGAAACATTCGGAAGACTTGGTCGAATTCCAGTTGAACTTGTTGCATTCATTTACGCACAGATACACTTGGGAAAAGTATTAATCCAATCTCTTCTCCCTCCAGCTATGGGTTAAATAGCAGAATAGATTGGGTTCTATAGGCTTGGTTGGCAGAAAGAAATGGCAATCAACCTAAGGAAAATCTTCTACCTCTCTTGTCATGTTTCGAAAGGGACATGATCGCCATGATCGTATGACACTTAACTGACTGACTGATTTTAGACGGCGCCCGATCCTCGCATTCTTTTTGGTACGATCTCGCTCCCCTTAGCCCTTAAAGACGACTTCACATTTTTTTAAAAGTATACCAGAAAGTAGCCAACGGAATTGTGACTACCACAGACAGCACAATGTCTTGTTTCTTGCTTCGTTTGTCTGTTTTTTGTTTGTTTGTCTGTCTGGTTGTTTGTTTGTTTGTCTGTCTGGTTGTTTGTTTGTTTGTCTGTCTGGTTGTTTGTTTGTTTGTTTGTCTGTCTGGTTGTTTGTTTGTTTGTCTGTTTGTTTGTTTGTCTGTCTGGTTGTTTGTTTGTCTGTCTGGTTGTTTGTTTGTTTGTCTGTCTGGTTGTTTGTTTGTTTGTCTGTCTGGTTGTTTGTTTGTTTGTCTGTCTGGTTGTTTGTTTGTTTGTCTGTCTGGTTGTTTGTTTGTCTGTCTGTCTGTTTGTTTGTTTGTCTGTCTGTCGGTTGTTTGTTTGTCTGTCTGTCTGGTTGTTTGTTTGTCTGTCTGTCTGGTTGTTTGTTTGTCTGTCTGTCTGGTTGTTTGTTTGTCTGTCTGTCTGGTTGTTTGTTTGTCTGTCTGTCTGGTTGTTTGTTTGTCTGTCTGTCTGGTTGTTTGTTTGTCTGCCTGTCTGCTTGTTTGTTTGTTTGTCTGCCTGTCTGCTTGTTTGTTTGTTTGTCTGCCTGTCTGCTTGTTTGTTTGTTTGTCTGCCTGTCTGCTTGTTTGTTTGTTTGTCTGCCTGTCTGCTTGTTTGTTTGTTTGTCTGCCTGTCTGCTTGTTTGTTTGTTTGTCTGCCTGTCTGCTTGTTTGTTTGTTTGTCTGCCTGTCTGCTTGTTTGTCTGCCTGTCTGCTTGTTTGTTTGTTTGTCTGCTTGTTTGTTTGTTTGTCTGCCTGTCTGCTTGTTTGTTTGTTTGTCTGCCTGTCTGCTTGTTTGTTTGTTTATGCCTGTCTGCTTGTTTGTTTGTTTGTCTGCCTGTCTGCTTGTTTGTTTGTTTGTCTGCCTGTCTGCTTGTTTGTTTGTTTGTCTGCCTGTCTGCTTGTTTGTTTGTTTGTCTGCCTGTCTGCTTGTTTGTTTGTTTGTCTGCCTGTCTGCTTGTTTGTTTGTTTGTCTGCCTGTCTGCTTGTTTGTTTGTTTGTCTGCCTGTCTGCTTGTTTGTTTGTTTGTCTGCCTGTCTGCTTGTTTGTTTGTTTGTCTGTCTGCTTGTTTGTTTGTTTGTCTGCCTGTCTGCTTGTTTGTTTGTTTGTCTGCCTGTCTGCTTGTTTGTTTGTTTGTCTGCCTGTCTGCTTGTTTGTTTGTTTGTCTGCCTGTCTGCTTGTTTGTTTGTTTGTCTGCCTGTCTGCTTGTTTGTTTGTTTGTCTGCCTGCTTGTTTGTTTGTTTGTCTGTCTGTCTGCTTGTTTGTTTGTTTGTCTGTCTGTCTGCTTGTTTGTTTGTTTGTCTGTCTGTCTGCTTGTTTGTTTGTCTGTCTGTCTGCTTGTTTGTTTGTCTGTCTGTCTGCTTGTTTGTTTGTCTGTCTGTCTGTCTTGTTTGTTTGTCTGTCTGTCTGTCTGCTTGTTTGTTTGTTTGTCTGTCTGTCTGCTTGTTTGTTTGTTTGTCTGTCTGTCTGCTTGTTTGTTTGTTTGTCTGTCTGTCTGCTTGTTTGTTTTTTGCTGTTTTTTTGCTTGTCTGTTTGTTTTGCTGTTTTGCTTGTGTTTTTGTCTGTCTGTTTTGTGCTTGTTTGTCTGTTTATTTTTTAATGACTGTCAAAAGCACTTGAACAAAAAAACAGCGCAAACATGAAATTCGTACAATATGCAACACATTCGAAAACTGGAGAAGTACAATAAACTTTAAACAGACAGATCTTGTCGGTTATATTGAAACAAAAATCGTTAGGGTGAATACTTGTAAGCCCCCAGCACCAGCTTACGGCGAGTCTCTCCCCACAAAACCGCTGCTTCCTTTACGCCGCTGAAGCCACTTGACCCCAGCTCTTACTCCATCTTCAACCCGGACGCCCACGACCGCAATGCCGCCGCCGATGTACCGCTACGACGCTTTGAACCCGCGCCGCAAAGACCGACCCAGTTTGAATGAATACTAGCCGCCTAAAGATACTTTTATTTATATAATTTAAATTTAGAAGCCAGTTGTCTACGCAACCTCGGTTTCAACCTTTATAGATCTTCAGGCGTTTTTATAACAACTAATTCTCCAACGTTTTCATTTTCAAACTTACAACACAGAATTTTCACGAACGTACGACTGGAAGTTTAAAATAACTGAAATTTCTAAATTAGGGAAAAGTTTTTGAGTATCTTAAACACTTTCATCTTGGTTTGCATGGTTCTAAAATATATTTCTTGTTGTTTCTTTTATTTTTAGGACTTCTTTTTTTTTGTTTTGTTCTGGAAATAATATTATGGCTAACGTTTCTTGGCACAATTTGCAGACGTCGCCACCGTTGTGATATTTGGCTTTTTTTAAATATGTTCCATGTCTTTGGCTTTATTCTTTTTTCTTTCAATTTCCATACGTGATTAGCTAATTTGGTACAATTTTTGAGACCTGCTACGGGTGCGAACTCCATCACAATATCAGCTTAATGAGTTACATTACAAAACTGATCGTCCGAACCCTGATGAATAGAGCGAGAAGCAGAATCAGGCCAGTGCGGGTTCGTCAAAGACACTGGAACATGAAACGCCATATTTATGATTAGGATGCTCTCCGAAAGGGCAACACAAATGAAGAAGGACTTGTACCTATGTTGTATCGATTATGCAAAAGCCTTCGACAAAATACGCCACAAAGAATTGATAGAAATGCTCAGCAACGTCGACATATTTGGGAAAGACATAAGAGTAATCGAGAATCTCTATTGGCAGTAAACTGCCTGCATACAGACAGGTAACGAATGCAGCAGAAATACAAAGATGGAAAGGAGCGTAAGACAAGGATGGGTCTTTTCACCGGATCTATTCAACTTGTACAGCGAGACTATTCTGAGGACCCTAGATGTTATGCCAGGATTTGTCATCGGAGGCCAGAATTTGAACAACATAAGATACGCAGATGATACAGTGCTGATAGCAGACACGGAAAAGAAACTACAAGACCTACGGAAGGTAGCTGAAGAGAGTGACAGAAAAGGACTACAAATAAACTGCAAGAAAACCGAATGCATGGTCATCAGCAAAAAGAGCAGCCCAAAATGCCAAATACAGGTAGGAGATACTAAAATCTGTCCTGATTCTGCCTCTCGCTCTATTCATCAGGGTTGGGACGATCAGTTTTGTAATATGACTCATGGCCTTCCACGTCTCACTATCCCTTGTGGCTCTTAGCACGCTTTCTCCTGTAACATCTCGCAACCCCCGTTCTATCATCCACCTACTCTGGCCATTTCAAATATGCTATCCGCTGCTTTCCTCTGTCTTTTCCCCCCTCTATCTGTCCTGTTAGTATCAGGTTCTCCAAGCCCTCTTTCCTTATTGCATGTCCTAGGAACTTCAGTTGTCTTTTCCTGGTGCTCAATATTAATTTCCTTTTGGAAACCATTGCTCACATGTTCAGTCCACGATATCCGCAGCAACTTTCTGTAGAACCACATTTCAGCTGCTTCAAGTTTTTCCTTCATCTTTGATGATATTGTCCAACATTCACTGTCATATTGAAGAACTGACATCACATAGCAATCTAGTACTCTCTTCTTTGTTTCTAGTGACAGTTTTCTGTGTCTTAATTCTTTACTCAGCTTCTGGAACGCGTCCTTCGCCATGCTAATTCGCCTCCGGATCTCTGTGTCGCACTTTCCGTCTTCTGTTAGAACACGTCCCAGGTATTTAAATTTTTGTACCTGCTTGACCCAAAAATAGCAGCCTCATAACGAGCTACTTGTTAATGAGTGAGAAGTCAGTTAGATGATGACCACGGTGGCCTGAAGTAAATTGAAGACCAACGCGGATCATAGGGCTGCATCTTTGGTTACTGTTGGCTACAACCGATCTAGGGGTAATATATTTGGTCGCTTCTGACCAGGTTCGAAAGGGTTGAAGGTTATAATAGCGACTCTAGGATTTTTTGATATTTTTATTTTCTTTAATGTATAATAACAATACATGTTTTGCAGATAAAAAGGAAGTTGTGTAAATCAGTGGTTCCCCAAATTTTTTCTGTCATTTCCCCCTACACCCAATTCAACCATCCAGATTTCCCCCTTCATGTGTATGAGAGAAAGCTGTTAAAACACACTGAGACAACTAATTTATTTTTCAAATGTACAAATATACTGATAAACTTATAGTTACAGAGTAAAGTGGATAGAGAGTAGTTAGTAACAACTAAGCATAGCCATAGAGAGCGGTTAGTAACAAATAAAAGGACTTTTGTTCGCTCTTCTACTTCAGAATTATATTAGTGAGAAGGGTGATGCTGCTTCTTGTGCACCAGTGTATCAATATCAGGGTTAGTTTCGGCAAGCGCGTAACGTGTCACATTCCATCTCCAGTCGGTTTCGTGATTTGGGCTTGATTTTGAGTAAAGTAGAAAATCCAGACTCACGAAGGTAGGATGTGTAAAACAGAATGAGGATTTTCAATTATTTCCTCCCTGGTAGCTTGAAATTTCCCACCAGGGGTAAATTTCCCTCAGTTTGGGAATCGCTGGTGTAAATGAATGGGGGAAAACAGTTTGAACATTTGACGGATTGATATGTTTATATAATCAATACAAAACGTTTTGTGCACACGTTTCGTTTTTTTTTCCCGCAGTGTGCCTACTTTTTCATCCCTCCTATATCTATCTAAATCTAAACTTGTTTATAAATGAAACTTTGTCTGTGTGTGTGTGTGTGTCCGTTACCTATAGACTCCGAAATGACTGAACCAATTTACAGAGTTGTACTATAAGCGTCTGCGAGTGTTCTTAGCTAGGTTTTGTGTCGCGGTACCCCCGATAAATATCGAAAATCGATAATCGAAAAACTCTGGTTATAGAAGGAAGGGTCCGATTTTAATCAAATTTGATACACTCATAGACAAAGACACAAGAAACTATATTCAGACGTTTCAAAATTGCAGTTCTTACAATAGTGCAGAAAATCGATAATATATATAAGGCAAGATGTTTGTGTGTGTGTCTGTTTATCTGCCTGTATGTCTGTATTTTTTCAGCCCTTTTATTTTAGTTTTTGCTTCGTGTTTGGCTTTAATTAGGTATAATTATAGTTCTTAGTCTCAGCCATGATACCATTTACTCAGAAGACTTATTTAGCCTTCAAAATTCAGTTTACGACGAAAACAACTTATTTGATATCGATACCAGGAAATCAAAATTTAACTTACATACATTTTTTTCTTTCAGTCTATGGTTTCGCTTTAACTGGCAACAACTATTACTTTTTAATCTTTCGTGCCAACGTCCAAAGAGTTTGAGCTCCATGACCATGGATTAGCTTTAAAGCTTTCATTACACTCGAGCAACGCCGGGCTATACTGCTAGTAATTAAATAAAGAAGACAAGAGAAAAATAATATTTTGGGCGAGAAGCTACATACTAGGAACATACATCATTCAAATGTATGGACATTGGTTTTTGACAGCAGCTCAGGTTTTAGGTGTTTTAAATTTAATTTTTATACTGTGGTGATAGGAAATTAAGAATTAAAAGCAACTTTCTTCACTTATACAAAAAATTCACAATGACGTGTGAAATCTTGAATTTTGCCAAATAGAAAAAGGGTTGAGCATGTGCTTAAAGAAAAAGTTAAAGCCGGATTTCGCGAGTAGATGTTAAATTAATTTTCTGACCAATGGAAGCGATTTGCAAGATTAAAATGACTTAGCGATCCAGTGCGAAAAATAAATGGCTATAAATGCTCCGGTCAGCCAGTCAGTTAGGTGGGAGCAGCGAGAGAGATGACACGCTAAAATGTAACAGGAGAAACTTCAAGTCGACCTGGACGTATGGTCGCGTCGCACTCTCGTTCTCGTTCTCCTTCTTTCTTGTGTGCTGATTCCTTTTACTTCTTCTTCTCCAGTCTCAACATTCCCATTTGCCTCATCTTATACTTGATAGCAAACGGACATTTTAAGACTGAGCAGATACTTCAAAGACATTCCTACCAAACAAACGTTCATATATACTTACATACATGCACATAAACTCCCTCTTGCAAGGACAACTTCTTCAATATTATTAAGGGGCTAAATTGTTTAGGTTAAAATTTGAATTAAGTAATTTTGGTATACTAAGGTATATTAGAGTTAGGAAAACCAAATAACTATTGTGTGGGTCATTAATTTTGATAAATTGATATTTAGTATTAGCGTATAAATTATAAATAAACATTATAAGAACTTAGTACATAAAAATGAGCAAAAATAAACATTCAGTATATATATTCGACGAATGAATTTAGGCTCATATAAGAAGGTAAGTCATGCGCGAAAGGAACGATCAAAAAATGTGATCACAATTCTAACATTGCAAAAAAAAGGAAACCAATACAATATTCGTTCCTCTTCAGGGCGCATGAGAAGTGCGCCGTCCTCCGTGTGCCGCCAAATAGCAAATAAATTATCTCAACAGGCTGTCACGTGAAACTCAGTGGCCCCTGAAGTTCTTCCTGTTAAGAATCCCTCGCATTGTTACCCTACAAATATATTAACTAATAAAATGCTATTTTTGTAACCAAAATAAAATCTTCTTAAAAAGCGATGAAATTAGGTTACGTGAATGATGATCTCAGCTTATGTGTTATTGATTTTTCTTGCAGAGGAAGTAATTCGGGCCAGCCAAAGTGGATCCTCTATGTTACAAGCTGTGCTTATATTTACGGTGTTAATATTTCTTTTACTGTTGGCCATCCTTAGTGTGGTCATCCATTTCATTTGCCACAGCGCCGTTTACAACAATACTGGTGAGTTGTACTCTCACAATTTTTTTTTACTTTTGCGCCAAACTGACTGTTTTCCTCTTTTGTATTTGTTATTTTGATTTGTCGACTAAATCCAAAGCATTTGTCTATCCTTAAGGACACATGGCTCAGTGGATTAGTTCCTGTGACTTTACCAAAAGAGTTGTGAGTTCAATACCAGGCTACGGCAGTGGTGAACAAGTAACATACAGGGTTAGAGAGAGAGATAACTCATGACTTCCAATCGAGGCTGTAGTGATTGTAATAAAGGGTTCGGTTCGAAATTCCTAGCATCTGAAGAAAGCCGGAACGTACAATGGCCGAAACGTCGTACAAATGGCGGCAAAGATGAGGACAATAGCTCGAATAATGTAAATACTGTAAATCCAAAGCATTTCGACTAATAAATATGATATATTTAATAAACTACTTTGACCAATAACTGGGTTGTTTAAATTGGGGCGGGAGAATTAGTACCTATGTTTCTTAAATGGTGAATTATATATATATAATTTCAATCGGTACCAGCCCACGTAAAGCAGTAAAGCCACTATGGGGTGACTTGGTGGGGAAGAACTATGAACAGAGACAGTAATAACGAGCGGGGAGAGTAAATAGTAATTAGGTCAATAAATAGGGATTGACATTGCGTTTAAATTTTTGCAGATTAAAGTTTGCTGGAAAGCATGGAGTCTGAAGGGAGTTCCACAAACGAGAACTGAACCCATCTTGCACATATATAAATCGACCATCCGTTCGTGCATAGAATACTGCTGTTATATATAGTTAGGCGCCCCTGCTACTCATCTCAGTGTTCTCGACAGGCTCCAAAGGAGAATTTGTAACGTGATAGGTCTCGACTTAGCAGCTCGCCTCCAGCCACTTTCTCACCGGCGGGATGTGGATTCTCTCTGTTCTACAAATATATTCATATATTTCTCGCACTTCCCGCCTGTGGAACTCCCTTCCGAATAGTTGCTTTCCTGACAGCTACAACCTCCAGGAATTTAAGCGCGATGTCAATACCCATCTCTTATCCACTTGACTCCAGTTCTTTCTACATGACCCTGTATATCTTGTTCTTTTCCTTTCTCTCTACCTTCGCAAATGTCTTCACACCTGTGTGCCTATCCTTCTCTTGTCCTTTCTTTGACATCCACTGTAACTGGTTCGTCTTTCTCTTCACTCTCCTCTTGTCTAAATTTTTACTCTTATGTAGCTCCCTGCGCATCAGTGGCGGTACCGCCTTGCTTTGGGTGAAACGATTTTAAAAAAGTTAAAGAACAGAAACTCTTGGCATCTACCCAGCTCATCTGTAAATTGATGAGATCTCGATGTCAGTGTAGTACTGCGCTTAAACTAAAAAAAAAAAATAAAAATCTAGGTACCATAGCGAAGGGCTCATCCAAACTGTTACCATGAAAGTGTTTATAGAAAGGGCACAGAGAGGCAGACTTACTTAATATAACTTTGTTATCACTTTATACCTTTGTTTATTTTTGTTTTTTTTAATTGGAGTAGATAGACTAAACTATCGCCCGGTTCACACTCCACCCACATCTATTAAACAGGTCGTTCTGTTAGCGGGGCATCAGAATACGCCAACTGCTCCCCTGCAGAGAGTAAAAGTCTCTCAATGGGGCCACCTGTTGGCCGTGGGTGGCGTCTCGTGTCGTCTGGGGACGGGATCCTGGTGATTGAGCAGGCCATGGCCCGGGTGCAAAGAGGTCATGGTTCTGCAACACATCACTTCGGCCCTTACTTGGGCTAGACGGGCGGTCGGAGAGGCCCGATCCGATCAACCGGCTGGTCAGGTCAAGCCTTAACATCTACTCCCAAACATACCCTCCAAAAACATTTTCTACCAAGACTGATGTAGCCTACCATACATATTACCCCACAAAAAAAAAACAAAAAAAAACTACCAGACCATGGAAAGTTATATATAAGAAAACTACCACCAGCTTTCTATGAATAGATGTTAGAAGGCTGGTGGCTAAGGGTCAATCGGCGGTGCAAGATACATAGGCCCGGACATGGCTGCAAACCATCCAGCTGTGCGCCTACATCATGGGGCGGTGCACAGAGGGAGAAGACAGGTGCTCCAGGTCTCTCGCGCCGTAGAGTATATTGGAGGGGAAGTCCCTGATCAGTCAGGGCGAATGGGTTTCCCCCCCTGACAGATCCCGTTCGTGGGCTCCAGCCTGGTTTGGTGGGTGGGGATAACGCTCCAATGAATAATATATTATATAGTATGTCTAATAAATATTCCAAATGCCCCCATATAGAATCTCCATCAGACTCAGAAAGTGAGTTTATTATTACAAAACATTTTCCTCAGTTTATTGTTTTGGAGTCGTTAGAAGAAAAACAATTAACAAAGATATCCCCATTCGTTATTGAAAAAGTACTTTCTGGTGCTATAGTACCAAAGATGGTGAAGAAACTTAAAAATGGTACGCTACTTGTCCAAGTAGAGAAAAAATCATATTCTGATACACTTTTAAAAATGAAAACCTTTTCAGAAACAAAGATAAAAGCATATCCACACAACACACTGAACAAATCTAGAGGGGTAGTCAGAAGCACTGAGCTTTCACTCTGCACTATCGAAGAAATTAAGACTCAGCTAAAAACACAAGGTGTGATAGACGTACGATGCATTCAAATTAGAAAAGGAACAGATATCATTGAAACAACACATATATATTCACTTTCAACCTCCCCAAAGTCCCGAAGGAATTAAAAATAGGATTTACAATTGAAAAGGTTAACAAGTACATCGCAAACCCTCTACGGTGCTTCAATTGTCAACTTTTTGGACACCATAAAGACAGGTGCACGAGACTTCCAACATGCAGAAGATGTGGAGAAAGAGACTCTGACCACCATGGGCAAAAATGTAACAAAAAAGCAAAATGTGTTAATTGTCTTGAAGATCACCCATCAGACTCCAAACAATGTATAATCTGGAAAAAAGAAAAATAGATCAACACTATCAAGTTTACACGTAATATATCCTTCTCTGAAGCTAGAAAGATAGTCGAAACAACTGGCTTATTTCCCCACTAAATCATATGCATCAGTTACTAAACCAAAACCAAACAACTTTGAAAAACAAGAATGCCATTCTTGCAAACTCCTACTCAGTAAATTATCAAAACTTACACCAGAAACACTCCCCGCTTTCTTGAAAGAAATTAATCCACTCACTGAATCTGACAATAACACTGAACCTTCAAGCATAGAAAAACCATCAACATCAAATACCTCGATGGCGGAACAAAAACCTCTTCTCCAGAGGGAAACTATCCAAAAAAAGTCGACTTTACGGAAGGAATCTAAGTCCCCTCCCCCAAAGAAAGTCACTACTACTCAGGAGCAGACTGTACAGAGATCTTCTTCTAAACAAAGAACTGTAGTGGCGAAAAACACCAAAAACAAAAACCAATGCACATCTGTAGATTCAGAAGACATGGAAACGGAGAGTATCCCTCCTGTAGAAAACAACCATTTCAATACTCATAAAGATAAACGGAAATCAAATACATAAAATTTAACCATGGCCAGCAAAATAATTCAATGGAATTACAGAGGTATAAAAGCCAATCTGAATGAACTTCTTCTACTAATATCCAGTCTGTCCTTTAATATTATGTCTACAAGAAACTTTTTAAAACCGTCTGAAAGCATTAAACTCCGCAACTTCTTTGAATACAACCACATAGTAAATAACCCAAGTAGAGCTTCCGGAGGAACATCCATTCTTATCAATAACAAAATAGTACAAAGCCAGATCAATTTACAAACTAATTTACAGGCAATTGCCGTTACAACCACTTTACATCGGACTGTCACAGTTTGCTCCATTTATCTACCTCCAAATGCCCCTATAGACGAAACAGAAATAGAAAATCTTATTAACCAACTCCCTCGTCCCTTCCTACTATTAAGTGACTTTAACAGTCACAACTCTAGCTGGGGATGCTCAGACACAAACAGAAGAGGAATCATAATAGAAAATGTTATCAACAATAACAACCTATGTATATATAATAATAAGAAACCAACTTTTATTCACTCTGCTACAAACACATTCTCAGCAGTTGATCTTTCTATAAGTGATCCAAGTATCTTTATGGATTACGACTGGCCCTGGAATAATATCAAAAATACCTCACTGGAACCTTAAAAAAAGCCAACAACTGGAATAAATTCAAACAATTATGCAAATATAAACTCCTACCTGGAAAACATGAGAAAGACCCGATCACTCATTTTACAGATACTATTATTTCTATAGCTGAGGAATGTATCCCTAAAACAACTTCTTCAACTAAATATAACCGGCCTTGGTTTAATGACGATTGTAAAAAGGCTATCAGGCTACGGCGTGCTACATTAAGAAAATTCAACCACCAACCCACTGCTCAGAATTTCAACCATTTTAAAAATTACAGGGCTAAAGCACGCCGAATAATAAAAGAAGCCGAATGGGAGTCATGGAAGAGCTTTGTTTCCAAAATTAATAACACCAAAAGTAAAACCATATGGAATATGGTGCGGAAAATTTCAGGAAAAAACATCAGTCTCCCCGCTTAAGCACCTCTGTATAAATAACAACAAAATAACCCCCCCAAAAAAGACATGGCCAACCTGCTTGCAGATTCTCTTGCAAATAACTCGTCATCCAAAAATCACAGTAAAAAATTCCAGACTATTAAACAGGAATCAGAAAAAATCAAGCTGAACTTTAAAAGTAATAATGAAGAAGAGTATGATAAACCTTTTTCTTTTAATGAACTGAAGGATTCATTAAAGAAGGCCAATAACACAGCTGAGGGACCAGACGAGATATCGTATGAGTTCTTAAAACAACTACCTGATCAATCATTGAAGTATTTACTATCTATTTTTAACGACATCTGGATCAGTGGTAATATCCCTGCCATATGGCAACAAGCCATAGTCATTCCTGTAGTAAAACCAGGAAAAGATGCATCTGACCCCTCCAATTACCGCCCCATAGCACTAACAAGCTGTGTATGTAAGACTCTTGAAAGAATGGTTAATAACAGATTAGTTTGGTTTTGTGAAATCAATAAAACAATAACCAATCTTCAATGCGGTTTCCGAAAACAGCGGAGTACTATGGATCATTTAATAAGACTGGAAACTTATATTAGGAAAGCCTTTATCAAAAAAAAAAAAGGACATATTACTGCTATTTTCTTTGACTTGGAAAAGGCATACGATATCACATGGAGATATGGTATCATGAAAAATCTCAAAGAAGCTGGAGTGATGGGAAGACTACATATTTTCATCAATAACTTTTTAAACAACAGATTATTTAATGTCCGTATAGGAGCATGCCTCTCGGATAATATAATATATAGAGCTGTAAATATTTATTCTAAATTATATTTTAGAACATGTACAATTTCTTTTTATATATCCACTACAAATCGTACATTTGTTTCGACATTGAAACTACAATGTCTCAGCAGATGGCGTGGACAGGAATGGAGAGCCTCTTTTGCATTTTGAGCTTTTGAATTTTTCCACAAAGTTAATTTTGGATGATTGATATTCGTTTTCTTTAAGGATTCTGTCGTAAATTACCTTGTGTTTATCAAATATTTCTTTATTAGAGGAGTGCGTCGTTCCACTGATGATGGGACATGCTTGATAATGGATGGTGGGTGATTAAAATTGGGGTTTATATAGATTGGGTTAGCATTATTTTTCATGTAAGGTTGGAATGTGTTCGATACTAAGTCTGTTATGTCTAGGAAGTCAACTTGCTTGATATTAGAGTTCATTACTACGTTAAGACCAAAGGATAAAGTCTAGTCGTAAGATCATAAAACTTACAATCCTATCTGCTAATGTTAAATCCATCTACAGGATTCCAAGACACTCGTTAATCAGCTGTGTTCACTACTTACACCACTTTCTTCAAAATTCAAACGGACAATTCACAAGACTTGTTCCCTTATCAATGGCCCCCACCAACATCCCACACACAACTCATCAAATATAAGAAAAGAGGCTTTCCATTCCTGTCCACATCACCTGATGAGACATTGTAGTTTCAATGTCGAAAGAAATGTATGATTTGTAGTGGATATATAAAAAAAAATTGTACATGTTCTAAAATAAAATTTAGAATATATATATATATATATATATATATATATATATATATATATAAAAGCTCTGTTTAATTTTAACTTTATTTCTTATTTGACTTGATGTCAACAGTTGATTGAATACAGTTGCTTTACAGTTTGTTTGGTTTTTTTTTTTTTTTTGTACAATTTTTAAATGTTATCTTTTCACTTAATTTTACAACAGTAAATGTGGTAAGTGTTGTAGCGGATTAGAAATCAATTAAAATCAACCTTCTTCACGTTTACAAAAATTCACAACGACGTGTGAAATCCTGGTTTTCCCAACTAGAAAAGGGATTGACCATGTGCTTAACGAAAAAGTCGAAACCAGATTTCGCAAGTAGGAGTTAAAATGATCTTTGACCATTGGGAGTGACTTTTAAGACTTGAAAGGACTTAGCGATCCAGTGCGAAATTCAAAAGGACATATAAATGACTTCGCAGCTTCAGAGACTCAGATGGGAGCAGCGAAAGAGAGACACGCATCTAAAGTATAACTTCAAACTTCAAGCGACCCGAACATTGTCCTATTTCTCTTTCTCCTTATTTCTTTTCAAAATTACTGCTGCAAACAATTTCTTCAACTCTCAATCCCCTTAACTCAACTTTATCATTGAACACGAACTCTACTCATAACTTCTTAATAATGTTTCTAATTGCACATTAACTTCTACAACTTGTGTTATTCTTTCCTTTTAATAAATTTCTATTTTAACCTGAAAAATGTATATTTTATTTTTCCACTCTTCTACACTATTCCACACCTTCCATCCTGCCGACAACCAACCTTCTGAAAAACCTTATGATGATAATTCTGCATAAATCTGCATAAATCCTGTAAGCTGTAGGGTTTTCGGTTAAGTATGACACTAAGCCGAATCAAGAAATATTAACCATACACTAGAGTGTAACGGATATCGACAGAGCCTTACTTCCGGTCTAGTGTGTTGCATTTACGTATCACTACTTTTTTTCTCATGATAGACTGTTTTCCAGATCCGAACGGCAATTAGTCTAAGAAAAAAAAAAAACTAAATTCATAATTGGACATTTCAAATAATAATAAAAAAAAAAATATCACGAACGTCTATGTTAATAGAACGTTGGAAAAAAGTATCTTTAATGTTTCACTTCAATAAGCTTCTTCAGAGACGAATGAAAAAGTCTTTAAAAAAACTTTAAAATCATCTTTTAAAAAATCTCTGAAGAAGCTTATTAAAGTGAAACGTGTTAAATTAGACACATTTTTCCTACCTGTTCTTTACTTATATATGGTTACGTGAATTAATAAATATACGTATGATGGTATTGTATCTTAGAATTTTTTTTTTAATCATATCACCCCAAGCAAGGCGGTAACGCCACTGATGCGCAGGGGTCTACTTAAGAGTGAAAAGATTGGAAAAGAGAATGCCAGAAACCACATACTAAACAGGGAACAAGGGATGAGCCTCTTCACCTGTTCAAAAGACGTGGGGGGGGGTGAACCGGGCGATAGTTTAGTCTATCTACTCCAATTAAATGAGTGCACAAAAATCGGAGATACGGATAACAACGTTTATTCTGCTCAGTGGGTACAACAGAAAAGACTGACTCTTCAATCAAAGTCTCCTTTTCATATGAATATAAAAATCAGAGTTAATGGTAAGTTATTTTTCTTAGACTGTCAACACAAAAGACGGTACACGCATGTATAACGTTATTATCCAGGTGTTAAATCAATGCTAATTGTAGCATGAACAGTTATTTTATATGTACTTTCGAATTCCAGTTGAATTCATTGCATTCACTTACGCGCAAATACCCTTGAGAAACGTATTAATCTGTCTCTTTCCTCCGGTTATGGGCTAAATAACAGGACAGATTGGATTTTATAGCCTTGGCTGGCAACCAGTCTACCGCAGAAAGTAATGGCAACCTACTGCGGGATAATCTTCTGCCCAGTCAGTCATGTCTCTTTCGAGACATGATCGCCCAAGCGTGTATTACGCATGGCAATTAACTGACTGAAATATATTGTCCTACGTCGATGGAACGACTCAGTACAAAAAGTTTGTCTCTTTAACAGAGCCGGTTCATTCCGATATCGAAGTTTCGTGGGGAACCGTTATGTTCTCACTCGTCAGGGCTGTGTGCCGCTATATCCCGGGTTTTTCTTGTTTAGAATATGATGTGAGATATATTCTAATATATATATATATATATATATATATATATATATATATATATGCGTTGGGGTGCGGTGGATGTCGGCTTGGAAGGGGAAATCGGTGAGCCGAGTTCCAATTTCAGTCGAGCACGCTGCATTCACTTGCGCACTGGTACCCTTGGGAAAGGTATTAATCCGTTCGTTCCCTCCAATTATGGGTTAAATAATTGAGGTCTGCTGTTCGTGCGATTTGTGGCAGTCATCTGCACCAATTGTTTGTTATCAGCAGTTCCAAGAAGTGTGGATGGTACTACACAATGCCTTCACCACTATAAACAAATCTCTGTGTGGTTGTCTTGCTGGAAAAAGGTTGGACCCTCATACGTTGAACGCGACGGGAGAATCCATTATATATATATAAACAAACTGTAAAAGAGGTAAAACAGACCAGTAAACAGTTATTTACAAAAAAATACACAATTCCAAAAATCACACATGTAGAGAGCTATTGATATTAAAAGACGCTCTTAGGTTTCAACCATATTAGGTTTCACGGGCACTGAGGTCAACAACGAGTGGCCACAGTCGTTTGTACTTGGACGCAGTCTTCAGTAAAGGATGTTCAATTATATATTCACGCTGATGTTGAAGACTTACACACACAGGCAGGCACATTGTATGCATGTGTTGATATTTACTTGATTTCTGTCTCACATATGTCCAGTCTTTGGGGCTGCTGCCTCTGAGGATCAAGCTACTTACTCGACTGTCATTCTGTAACAGGCAACCAAATAGATACAATGAAATGCTAAGCGTAACCTTTTTTCTAACAAATACAAGAGAGAGTATCCACTCCAGCAATGATCAACTCACTGACTGTAATGTTTCAGAAATGACTTCCGAGGCTAACCAACCACATGCTAATGACACCCAAATCTTTTGTCGAAAGTCGTTTCAATGATAAAGTTGAAAATAAGATGTTGAAGTTCAAAGACAATCCTGCGACCTTTCGACAAAAATAATACTACAATTTAACGTGACAAAACCACGGAAGATTTTTTCCATTTTTGTACGTATTCATAACTAAAAATAATCAAGGGAAACTACTCTGGAAGTAATATTTAACAGTCATCTCCCTTGATAATTCAGTAAATATTGATTTCAATAACAAAATAGATGTGTTTCTTTATTTATAATTATTATTGCGTTAAGTTAGCACAGTATTTAATGTCATGTAATTTTAGGAAGTAAACAAACATGATTCTCCACAGCTTTCTTTTTTCTCATATCTGCGAATTTTTATAGCTTTCGTGGGAAATTGATATTCTGGGATGTCCTACACCGTTTGCTATTTTTTAATTTATAAACTAAGGCATTCAAATTATATATGACTGCATTCAAATTAAATAATAGTACATTCAATTTAAAAAATAACGCATTCAATTTGAAGAATCAATTTGCAGTTCACTAATTCTATTTTAATTATGTAATTATTACGTTAGTTTATGTTTGCTTATTGGTGTTCATCTGAACACCTCTTTTCTTTGGCAATTTAAACACCCTGTGTGGCTGTTTCTTAGTTACAAAAACATTTTTTCTTGATCCTTAACCATAAATTATTCTCATTTGTTTCATTGAATTCAATTTTAATGTTAAAAACCAAATTCTCACTTTTCTTGTATTTTTCAGGCTCAAATAAACGAAGGTAAGTAGATATAAAATTTGTAAATTCATTTTTTCTTTCTCTCATTTCTTTTATTTATTTATTTATTTTATCAGCTCTTAGAGAATTTGGCAGAAAAATATGTCGGAATTGATTTTAGATTTTTTTTCTTTCAATTTACGGCGGACCTGAAGGGACCACCACCTGTGAATTTGATTATCAATTTTTTTTTTTAACTTTTTCAGTACAATCTTATCGATTACACCCTAAACTTTCCGATTGATAAAAAAAATGTGAAAAAAATTTCAATATTCAAAAAATTTCAAGGAGGGGGGGCAGTTTTTCATATAACGTTATAGTAAATCGATCCTCCATTTTGGAACCACTTGCCGGAACGACATTACCACTACCTGTAAATTTGTTGATTATCAGTTTTTTTTTTTGTTTTTTTTTTACTTTTTTTTTGTTTTTTTTTTTACTTTTTTTTTGTTTTTTTTTTTACTTTTTTTTTGTTTTTTTTTTTACTTTTTTTTTGTTTTTTTTTTTTACTTTTTTTTTGTTTTTTTTTTTTACTTTTTTTTTGTTTTTTTTTTTACTTTTTTTTTGTTTTTTTTTTTTACTTTTTTTTTGTTTTTTTTTTTTACTTTTTTTTTGTTTTTTTTTTTTACTTTTTTTTTGTTTTTTTTTTTTTACTTTTTTTTTGTTTTTTTTTTTTACTTTTTTTTTGTTTTTTTTTTTTACTTTTTTTTTGTTTTTTTTTTTTACTTTTTTTTTTGTTTTTTTTTTTACTTTTTTTTTGTTTTTTTTTTTTACTTTTTTTTTGTTTTTTTTTTTACTTTTTTTTTGTTTTTTTTTTTACTTTTTTTTTTGTTTTTTTTTTACTTTTTTGTTTTTTTTTTTACACTTTTTTCGGTGCAAACTTATCGATTAAACCCTAAACTTTGATTGACAAAATAATTTGGAAAAAATTCAACTTAAAAAAATGGGGTGGCTCAGTTTTTCATCATACAACCTTATAGTAAATCGATCCTGTGCAATTAACTTTTTTGCTTGCGCATATTCAACAACTGAATCCTTTGCGAGATTTTTGAATAAATCCATTCTTGGAGTTTCCGAGGAAGATGCCATCGTAAGAACTGAAGAAAACTTACAAAAACAAGAGTAATAACTACCCCCCCCCCCCCCAAAAAAAAGCGACCCCAACGCGAGTGGTTCCAAAATGGAGGATCGATTTACTATAACGTTGTATGAGAAACTGAGACCCCCGCCTCCCGCTAAAATTGTTTAAATATTAAAATTTTTCCAAATTTTTTTTATAATCGGAAAACTTTATGTAATAATCGATTAAACTGCACTGAAAAAAGTTAAAAAAAAATGAAAAACAACAAATTTAAAGGTGGTGGTCGTCTCCTTCAAGGTCCGCCCAATTTACATTTTGAGGATTACGACCCTATCACGTTGAAACATCAATTCCCGTACGAGCATTGAAGTTAAGCAACGTCAAGCCGGGTCAGTACCTAGATGGATAACCAATTTAGGAATACGAGGGGATGTAAGTTTGGATGTGCGGGTGGTGTAATAGACAATGGTTTGGGATTGCTAATCGGACAGTTGAGTTCCAATTCCAGTTAGGTTCGTTAAGTTTACTCACGCACAAATACTCTTAGGAAAGGCATGAACCCACGTCTTCTTTCCCTCCCAGCTATGTTTTAATTATTAAAACTTGTATCGCTAAAAATTAAACTATTATTACTTGTAAGAGAAGGAAATGTGGATTCGTACCATTCCTAAAGCAAAATAAGCAAATATAACAAACCTCACTGGAACTCGAACTCGGCTCTCTAATTTCTCATTTCGAGCCGCAATTCATTACACCACCCGCACACCCATTATCCATTACACCACATGCACATCCAAGCTTACAGTACCCCGAATTCCTGAGCAGTTATCCATCTAGGTACAGGTTCAATGTTGTTTAACTTCGGTGATAATTTTATAGCATTATTTATTTACGATTAGGTGAAGATTTTTGAGAAATGTGTAGTAGATTGAAAAAAAAATGATTTACCTTGAACAAAGAGTCCTTTTTTTTCTTTTTTTTTTTTTTTTTTTTTTTTTTTTTTAATCATTTCACCCCCAAAGCAAGGCAGAACTGACACTGGTGCGCAGGGGGTTACAGAAGAGATGAGTAAAGAGAAAGAGGAGCAAGGAAAGTCAGAAGTAAGAAAAAAACGAGAATACAGGCGTGAAAAAGATGCCTGAGAGTGATGTGGAAAGGAAGAAGAACATGCTAGAAAGTTTTGTCATGGAGAGGATGTGAGTCAAGAAGAGATGGCAATTGACTGTGCATTTAAATTCTTGGAGATTGTAGTTTTCAGGTCAAAAAGTATAAGGAAGAGAATTCCGCAGGCGGGAAGTGCGAGCAAAAGAAGCTGATGGTGGAGAATTTGCGGTTACATTTGATTGGTTCTACTGTAAAAGGGTGGGACCTATCCGCTAGTCTAGCAGCTCGAGTAAATTCATGCAGTGGGGGCACCAGGGAGCTAATAAAAAAATTTCTGATGAAAATTTAATTTCTCAAAATTTTATGAAATTCAGTGTTTGTGGGAGGGGATAATTTATGTAAATTTTTTTTTTTTTAATTACCAAGATTTTCTAACTAAAGAATTAGATAAAAAAATTAATTCTTTTGTGAATAAGTTTTATAAGTTTCATTAAAATCCGAAAATTATTTTATTTTTGCAAGAATTTCCAAATCAATGTGATTTTGTTTTTTTGTTTTTTGTTATTTTGTTTTTTTTCTAACCAAAATTTCGAACGTGCCAGAAAGGAGTAAAAAAAATTTAATAACATAGTAAGACAAATATTTTGTTATTTCTTCTTAATAATAACGTAAACATTTTGACGTTAAACTGTTTTTATTAAGTGTGGGACCTTTTTTCATTATTCCATTCCGGCGAATTAGTGGAGGTAATTTTTATAGACGAAGTAAACTTTAATATGGAGAAACGATTTCGATTTGAAATTTGATAATTTTACTGTCTGCGAACCGATGGGTATTCGTACATATTAAATAACTCACAGCATGCAACCTTTTTTTATTATTTAAAAATAATTAGACGAAAATAATTTAATAATGTTAATGATGATATAAGTAGTGTAATCTTGATACTTTGGCATTTTTAATATCTCTCTCTCATATATATATATATTCTTTTCTTTTCTTTTCTTTTCTTTTCAAGGCTTCCAACCCTTCCAGCTGCCTATCCGTCGTTTGCAAACCCATCCCGGACAACGATTGAGGAAAGGTCGAATTCTCAAATCTCAATGAAACAAATAAGCCCTTCGAGTTCAGTCGCTTCCTCTTTGCCAGCCAATTTAATTCCGCCACGCCCCAAAGCAAAGCTTCCCAAGGTCCCCTTCAGATCCCAATTGGTGGATTGTGAACATTCATATATGAACACGTCGGTCACGCAACCAGGTGAGAACAGTTTCATTAACAATGTCTAACGCGAATTTTAGAAGCTAAATGCATTTACATTTAGCTTATAAAGACATTATTTTATGTGCTGTTGACGATCATGGCTCTCCACAACTTTCTGTCCTTTGTAACTCTTAATAAACTGTCTTTGTGTTATCTCTCCTAAACCATACTCCACCATCAAGTTGGAATTGTTTTTTTCTTTCCTATGAGTATCAAATTTTCCAATCCCTCTTTCCTCATATGCCCGATAAATTTCGACTGTCTCTTCTTATAAGTATCCTTTTTGTTTTCACTTTCTCTCAAACATCATCATTGGGTAAATGGCATTCTCAGCATCCTTCTGTAGAGCTAGATTTCTGTTGCATCAAGTTTATTCATCTGTAAGGAGATTGTGCAGCATTTACTACTGCATAGCAGGACTGATATTACGTAATAATTCTATAGTCATTTCTTTGTTTCTAATGAATATTTCCTGTTTCTTAATACTTTGCTTAGATTTACTGCTATCTAAACGCACTTTAACACTTCGCAGATATTTAAATTCTTATAAAAAGAATCTTTAAAAAGTTCTAAACATGTTTCGGTGCAAAGGTCATTTTTATAGACGAAGTAAACTTTAATATTCATGTTCACAAAAAAATCGAAAGTGGAGTGGAAGGAGAAAGGAGTATGATAGAGAGGATGCAAGTTAATGAAATAGGAGATGACTATTGACTTTACATTTGAACTCCTGGAGATTGTAGCTGTCAATGAAGCAAGTAAACGGAAGGGAATTACACAGGCGGGAAGTGCGGAAAAGAAGCTGCTGGAGTAGAATTTGCGTTTACATTTTATTGGTTCCACAATAAAAGGGCGGGACCTATTTGCTAATCTTGTGGCTCGAGTAAATTTATATATAGGGGACACCAGTGAGCTAAGTTCATCGGAGCAGAAGCCATGAAAGTATTTTTTTTTTTTTAATCATATCACCCCGAGCAAGGCGGTAATGCCACTGATGTGCAGGGGGCTACATAGGAGTGAGAAGATTGGAAAAGAGAAAACCGGAAACCGCATCCTAAACAGGGAACAAGGGATGAGCCTCTTCACCTGTTCAATAGATGTGGGTGGAGTGTGAACTGGGCGATAATTTAGTCTATCTACTCCAATTGAAAAGAAAAAGAGTGAGCAGATTAGAAAAGAGAAAACCGGAAACCACATCCTAAACAAGAAACAAGGGATGAGCCTCTTCGCCTGTTCAATAGATGTGGGAGTGTGAATCTGTCTATAGATGTATTCGTGTCAATATATTATTGATATATGTGCGTTTTCTTTCTTCTTGTTTCCCCTTTTTCGTCGATGTGCACATATTAATTTCCTCGGCCGAGTTCAGACAAGTGAGGAGCGATAACCGGTTAAATAATTCTTCAGTAGTTTTCTATCTTTTCATTATTTTTTTATTTTTTTTATTTTTTATTTTTTATTTATTTATTGTATTTTCAGTTACTGTAATTGAAGTTTTCCTTTTTTAAACATGTTCTGAACCTCGAAGATGTTTTAATATATTTTGGAGTTAATTATTATTTTTTTTTAATTTTTTTTTTAAGATTATCTGGAAGTCGTCGATGAAAAGAACGATAAAGAAGGTATGTTAATTACCATTTTGTGTTTTGAATAATCTTTCTTAGTTTAATCTGATTTCAAACTAAAAAGTAGAAAATGGGACTTTTCGTGTAGGGGGAAGTTTGCTTGCTTTTTAAATCGATATTCAACATTTGGGGTTTTACCTCAGCATTACCCAAGAGTTTTACTCCGAGCGTAAACTGCAACTATCTCAGAGAAAAAGCAAACCAAACCAATATTTTTGTACAAAACTGGACACTGTATTGGGAAATGAGCATGGAGCCATTGGGACCTGGTTAATATTTCTTTGATTCGGCCTTGTGTCAGACATAACTGAACTCCCTACAGCTTACAGGTTTTATGCAGAATTATCATCAAAAAGTTTTCATCGGCAGGTTAGAATACGTGGAATAGTGTAAGAATAAAATATACATTTTTCATTTACAAATAGAAACTTATTAAAAGAATAGAATAACATAAGTTGTAGGAGTTAATGTGTAATTAAAAACATTATTAAGGAGTTAAGAGTAGAGTTCGTATTCAATGATAAAGTTATGGGTATCAAGATTTGTAGAAAATGTTCATAGTAGTAATTGTTGAAAGAATATATGCGGAAGTATGTATGTATCCAATAGGAATGTCTTTGTATGGAGAAGGAGTAAAAGGAATTCGCAGAAGGAAAGAGAAAAAGCATAAATGTCCGGGTCTGCTTGAAGTTTCTCTCGTTACATTTTAGTTTGTCGTCTTTGCTGCTTCCATCTCTGACTGACTGTCTTGACTGACACCGAGGTCATTTATATAGTCCTTTTTTTTTTTTTTTTTTTTTTGCACTGGATCGCTAAGTCCTCAAGTCTTGCAAGTCGCTCCCATTGGTCAAAAATCAATTTAACACCTACTTGCGAAATCTGGTTTCGACTTTTTCTTTAAGCATGTGGTCAATCCTTTTTCTATTTGACAAAACCAGGATTTCACACGTCATTGTGAATTTTGTAAAAGTGGAGAAGGTTGATTTTAATTCTTAATTTCTTATCCACTACAAGCATTTTATTGTATTAATTTTCATGGTTGAAGAGAGATTGTCTTGTTGTATGAGATATGTGATTAACTTAGGACTCAGTAGTCCCGCGGAGGGTAAACGAGAGACGACTTGTCCCTACGGCATCCTGTGGATGAAGAGAGAAACGAGTGAATCTAAGCATGCTTTTTTTTTTCTTTTTTTTTTTTTCTTTTGTTTTTCATCCATGCCCATCTCGTCAAAACAGTTGCTACAGATGTATATCAATTAATACTTATACATATTTTTGTTTGAGTCTGATTGATTTTCCATCATGGAATTCAGCGAAACGGAATTCATTTGCATATAAAAGTTCTACAAAAGTTGTTTTAGCTTCTAAAACTCTGGATTACTGTGATTCATTTAATTCTAAATTGTTGGCGGCTGACAGAAATAATTTCTAAACTGTGGAAAAAAAAAAAAACGAGCGAACTTATGAGAGAGGTGAGGTTGTTTCAAACTCTTGTTTATTAAGTTAGATTTAACCAGCGACGGATACATTTTTTTTCTGTCGTTGGTTTGTAAAATACTTCTTAGCCTGAGATTGAGCGAGGAGGTTCTATTGTAGCTATAGGGAGCTGATTAATGTTTCTTTGATTCGGCCTTGTGTCAGACATAACCGAACTCCCTACAACTTACAAGTTTTATTCAGAATTATCACCAGAATTACCAGAAGTTTTTTTTTTTTTTTTTTCGTTATAATCAGGTTTTCACCAGATTTGGATGAGTGGATTTGTGTGGAAGAGTGCGGAAGAATAAAGATATACATTTTCATGTTGAAATAGAAATTTTAATAAATTCTAAAGAATAGAATAACAATAATTCGTAAAAATTAATGTTCAATGAGAAACAAGTAATGAGTTAAGGGTATCAAGAGTTGTAGAAATGTTCGTAGTAGTAATTTGTTGGAAAGAGTTCATGCGTACGTATGTATGTATAATCGTTTGTTTGGTAGGAATGTCTTTAGATGGAGAAGTAAAAGGAATCAGCACACGAGAAAGAAGGGGAAAGAGAACGATGTGCGATGCGACCTTATGCCCGGGTCGTGGTTGACGTTTTTCCCGTTACATTTTAGTTGTTTTGTCTCGCTGCTCTTGTCTGACTGACGCTGACCGGAGTCTTTTATAGTAATTCAGATTTTTCGCACTGGATCGCTAAATCTCTTTATCGCGTCCTATCATACGACGATTGAACTGTAATGCATTCAAGCGTAATATACAAAGGTAATGTTTTCATTTTTTTTATCAGTTTGTGGCTACTCAGCTAGAGTAACTTTGTGTTACGGCGTAACCTTTTTTGTGGAATTTCTTTAGGTAGAGGTTTCTCTTAGTGGTTCGAATCTCATCTTCGTTGCCAGTGTTATGACCGAAGGGCCATAGAAAGATAGCACGGACTCGGATATAAGGTTGAATAGTATATTCTCAGAAAACGTAGTACAAAGGTAAACGTGGACTGGAGAGTACTTTCTCTCGCAGGCGGCCTGACTCACTCATTCACTCACTCTGTGGTTATTCCTCAGTGACTTTTCACTCAGTTCGTAGCCATATTATAAAGGTGTGGACGAGTCCATTTGTAGGTAGGTCCCCCACAATACTTTCTTAATTAACAAACCAATTTTGACAAGCAGAAAATTATTTTTGATTTTTTTTATATAAAAATAGTTTTTTTTTTCTTCTAGACAACCATTGTCGATTTTACAGTGGGGTACAACATGGGAACTAAGCTCCTACCACAGATTTTTTTCTGGGCTCTTTCTTTTAATACGCTATAATATAGCTGTATCAGTGATACACGCTTGGACAATCATGTCTCAAAAGAGACATGACTGACTGTGCAGGGATAAGAAATTAAGAACTAAAAGCATCGTGGAAAAACCCAACTAAGAAAAATTCACAAGTCAGTGTGAAAAGCAAATTTTGAATCCTGATTGGATTAAAAACAGCAAATTCATAATTACGTTATTTCACATCTAAAAGCGAAAATGCTTGCCAGAGCTGGTCACATGGCCAGATTTAATTACTTAAGAACATTCTGTGACCAGTCAACAGATGGGGGCCGCGAGACGAAACAACTAAAATGTTGCTTCAACTTCAAATCGACCCGGAGATAAGGTCAGGTCGAACCTTGTTCTCTTTCTCCTTATCTCTTTTTCAACAATTACTACTATGAACATTTTCTACAAATCTTGATGCCCATAACTTTATCATTGAACATGAACTCTACTCTTAACTTCTTAATTATGTTTCTAATTGCATATTAACCCTACAACTTATGTTATTTCTTTTAATAAGTTTCTATTTTAACATGAAAAAGGTACATTTTATTCTTAAACTATTCCACACATTTCATCCTACCGGCAACCAACCTTCTGATAATTCTGATGATGATAATTCTGCATAAAACCTGTAAGCTGTAGGGAGTTCGGTTAAGTATGACACAAGGCCAAATCAAAGAAATATTAACCATCTCCCAATAGTTTCACCTAAAAAGTAATACGCATGCTCAATAGTGTAACCAGAAGTTATTGTGTCATTTATTTGTCAGAACAAGCATTGTTATTTTGTTTTTTTAATTGGTCAGGGCGACAGAAAAATTTACTCTACGCAAAAATGTGTTTACATTGTTGCCTTCATGATTATTGCCGTATATTGTTCTTGTTCTACCCAGTTGCTGCGTCCGCGCTAGTGGTCCCCACTTTAAAAACTGACCTTGTGTCACAACTCACTCTTTGTGGGGAAGTGGGTAAACATTCTTGTTCTTAATTTTTTTCATTTTATTTTTATTTATTTTTTTTGGGGGGGGGGTATTTTTTTTATTTTTTACTTGTTTTTAATTTTCGTTTTTCTGTTCTATTTGTTTTTTTGTTTTTTTTACTTGTTTTTAATATTTTGTATTTTTTTATTTTTTCTATTTGTTTTTATTTTATCTTTTTTTTTCTTTTTTTCCAGATCTTTTATATGAGGACCCAGACAAGAATTGTTTTCAGTCTTTATCTAGAGACAAAGAGCAGCCAACAAATACAAACCAGGTTCTCCTCTGCTGGGATTGAAGAAATTGAACTTTCTATTTTTTGTTGGACAGTAACAAGAAACAACATGGACGACTTTTTTGGAGAGAAGCTCTATTGCCAGAATTGTGAATCCCAAATTCCAAATGCAAGATTTTCATGCATTTGGTTTCTTTACACACAGAATGGAATTACCAAATACAATAATTTCCATTTATGGAAAAGGAGCAACTGAGAATTATCCAGCTGTTGTATTTCTTACGTCTTTCCATAGGACAATTATTTCTGAGATAACAAATGAAATCTACGCAGCAAAAATATTTTAAAATGAAACTATGAAATATTGTTACAAATTGTAAGGAACGTTTCATATGTACTGATGATGTGGTGGCTGCTTTGTGGCTCAGATAGTAGCAAACCCCAGTAAAAAAAAAAAAACTATGCAAGCTCACTCTAACTCTGTTTAGCCTTCTGCTTTATTAAGCTAAGCTTAGTAAATAAATCGTCCCCGTCATTTGGACAGGAGTAGAGATGTTTATCACTTGTTTCTTGTTTAGGATTGGGTTTCTGGTTCCTTCTAAAGTTCACTTTAACTCTATACTCTTGAAATCTCTGAAAGTTTATTTACTATTTATTTTATTTTCCTTCAATAGGAGCAGATCTGTTCACTTGGCCGGTTTACACTCCTCCCCTGTTTTTTGAATAGTAATTGTTTATCCCTTGTTTCCTGTTTTCCGGTTTTCGGTCCCTTCTAAAGTTTTGTCATTCTCTTTTCACTCTCAGTAGCCCCTTATATGTTAGTGTCATTTTTTAATCATTTCACCCCAAGCAAGGTGGTACTACCACTGATGCGCAGGGAGCTACATAAGAGAAAAAGATTAGACAGGAGAAGAGCGAATTAAAAGACTAATCATTTACAGATGGTGTCAGAGAACTGGCAAGAGAAGGATGGGAACACGGGTGTGAAGACAGTTGCGAAGGTAGAAAGGAACAGATATACAGGGTGATGTAGAAAGAACTGGAGTCAAGTGGTTAAGAGATGGGTACTAACATTACATTTAAATTCCTGGAGGTTGTAGCCGTCAGGAAAGCAAGCACATGGAAGGGATTCCACAGGTGAGAAAAGAAGCTGATGGAGTAGAATTGTCAGCTGCACTTGGTTGATCCAACTGTAAATGGGTGGGACCTTGTTGCCAGTCTGATTGCACTAGTAAATTCCTGTATAAGTTAAGTTCGTCAAAGCAGAAGTCTTCATATTTGTGGAATAGACAGAGTGAAACCACATCCCGCCGGTGAGAAAGTGGCTGAAGTCGAGATGCCAAGTCGGGACCTGACCAGATATGATAACACTATTCTATGCACGGACGGATGGTTGAGTTGTATAAGTGCAAGATGGATTCAGGCGGAAAAAAACTTACTGGCCCGACATAGTGACCAAACTTTCCTAGCAGTGGATTTGGCTATTATCGCCTTCCTTGGGTTGAATTGATAAAAAAATATCCAGGCAATGTCTACAGGAGACTTGTTTGTATACTTGCCTAATTTAATTTTGTCTAATGCAAATTTTCAATAGATGAATGGTCCTTATTAATGCTTGTCCATATAAGATGTGTGAAAAGTTTGCAAAACTGAGCAGCCTCACTCTATGAAATCACATTGATCTATTTTCTTTTCATCATTGACTTTCGGTCATACCACATAGAAACACGAATTCTCCTAACAATTACCGAAGTTAAGTAACGTCGAGTCTAAATGGGTGACTGCTGGAGATGTGCACGTGATGTAATCAATAATGGCTCCGAAGTGAAAATCAGAGAAGAGTTCTACTTCCAGTCTTAGAAAATGAAACAATCTTTAAAAACTTTTACCATTCGACAAAAGCACAGAAAGGTCGTTTTCTTAAATGTTCAGAATTCGATTTCTCTTGTTTGATGAGAATTTCTTCAACAGAAGTTATAGATTGCAATGCTCCCCCCACCCCCCCAAAAAAAACTTGTTTATTTACTAAGTTTATCTTAGCTTGGCAAACAAAAGACGAGTAAGTCATTACAACCAAAGTTCTTAATTGCTTACTCAATGTTCCGCATCTGAAATTGGTTGAATTCAAATGATCCATATTTGTAATAATGAATTCATGCAATTTTTTTAGTATTATTTTAGAGTGAGGTTCACTCCTGTACAAGGCCCAAGAGCCACTCAATGTAGTGAGTTACAGAGTAAGAAGTACAATTTATGGAGATATGTGAGGAAGATAATAGTTGACACTAGACTTGAACAGGTTAAGATTATAATAATTGGGGAAGCATCATCTTGGGAGCCGGTTCCACAAAGCAACAAATAATTCCAACCTACTGGTTCTGCTTTAGAATAAAGATAAATACAAGTTAGAAAACTTCCGATTTCTCGTTCTGAGTCGATATCCACTGGACCACAACGCACATCCAATAGTATTTTCATTAAATTCTTAATGTCAAGTAATTAGTGTTGTTGAATATGTCTTCCAAGAAGTTCCAAGTTTTGATAAACTTGGTAGAACCAATCAAAAACATTAAACTTATTTTCAGCATCTACCTTGGGTGAAATTGCCAGGAGACAGTGAAAGAAGAATTCAGCTACCCAGAAAAATGCAAACACAATTACCTTCGGCTTCAACGTTATAACCGTGTAACACAATTTCTGTTCTTGGGTAGCAACTATTATTTCCTATTTGCTTATGCCTAGAAAGTATAAAAAAATAGCTAATATTTCCTTCAAACTTTGCTTTTCTGACCAGCCTAAACTCGTTGACAATTCTAGTGATATAAAGAGTTCAAGGTTCAATTTATCGGTTTCTGTTGTTAAACATGGCGTCAAAATTTTATTCTAGATGGAACAGACTAAAACTATTTGACTATGTATTAACCTTCGGAATCGGGAGAAGCAACTACATGTACGAGGGTCATTCAATAAATGAGGTGAATTTTTCTAATAAAGATAGGAGTTTACTTTTTTTTCTTTTTTTTTTTTTTTTTTTTTTTTTTTTTTTTTCAACCTAGTCTCCCAGCAGTGTCACACACTTTTCCCATCTTTGGAATGATGTCTCAGCCAATCGCTCACAGCACTTTTGACTTCATCGTCACTTTCAAACTTCTTTAAACAATTTAGCCCACTTGTAGACATTTTTTGGCTGAAACATGTGGCACCATACACAGTTGACATTCTCCTATGAATTTCAACTGGTTTGCACCCTTCAGCAACCAAAAACTTTATAACTGACCTCTGTTCAATCCTGGAGCATGCTTCTTGGTCGGCCATCTTTGTTAATCTCCAAAACTGTTTTTTTTTTTTTTTTTTTTTTTTTTTTTTTTCAAAAAATTAAATCCCTTTGATAAAAGAGTAAAGAAAAAAAAGTAAGCTTCTATCTGTATTAGAAGTTCTTATACCGAAAAATTCCCCTTGTTTATTGAATAACCCTCGTAATAGTTGAGAGAACCTAGCCAAGTTAGTCATTAAGCATTATTTATTGCCTTATTTAAAAAGGTATAGAGATACGATTAGAGGTGATATATAAAAAATGTGCACGATCCGAAGGAAGTTATCAGAACAATGGCAAAACTTCAAACTATCCATGACATGTCCAAGCGATAAGTCATAGACAGTCCTTGTGATTAAAGTTTATGAAGATGGCCACCGTACAACACGACTTTTGTCCTCGGGTAGCATCTGTTAGTTCTTATTTGCTTAAGACATTTTTCATACTTTCTAGTCATGTCTTTTTTTTTTTTTTTTTTTTTTTTTTTCAAACTTTGCTTTTGTTACCCGGATAATGATATTTCTGAAATTTAAATATTCTCATTGGGAAAATTGATTAATGCGAACATCCTAAATTCACGTAAATTAGAAACAAAACGATATATGCATCTGATGGATGCTTACAACCTCTTGATGTCATCTGTAACATTGACACCACCACCAATGTTTTTTTTTTCTGCACTTTGAGAGCTAGAACTAAACTGAACTATTGAGCTGACGTTCTTTGTATTTACACTGCCATCTCTGCTACCAGAATGTTATAGAAATTCCACAAAGTTCTAGAAAATTCTTTCAGCGACGCGTCGTTGAATTTGTCTGGTATGTAATGGAAAAAGGTTAGTTTCAAAACAACCATATATATGTCACAAGAGACGAGTTTGAAGGGAATAATAATCGTTTCCTTTGCTTTTCTAGATGAAAGCAATTAGGAAATAACTTAATGCTGATTTTTTCTAATCACTTCTTAGATGTGGCACAAGGTCGAATTAGGAAATAACTTAACAAAATGTGAAAATTTAGTTACACAGTTATTAAAGTCGAGCGGCTGACAGACAAACCTAATCTCTTTCCCTGATAGAAAATAAATGCAACCATATTAGATTAAATTGACCATGCAAATTCTAAATGCAAATTATAAATTTATACTCAGAATTTTATGTTCTGTATACGACTGGGTAAACTTTTTAATAGATTGAGCAAAAAAAAAATTATTGTTACACAGAAACTTAATATTTTGCTAATCTGTATTCAGAATTACTCAAGAAATTTTCTTTTTGACATATGTGCATAGTATGTTTATGCTCAAGGTAAATATTATCACGTCACGATAACAAGACCAGTAACCAATTCAGGTCATAGGGGCATCAACTACATGTACTGAAGCCACAGTAGTGGTGTTTCTTGGGTAATTTAATCTGACTCTCTACAAGTTGAATTGAATCCAGTTTTCTTTCTCCTAGACGAATTGCCAATCAAGGCTATAGGATCTAGTCTATCCTGCTATTTATTCATAGTTAGTAGGTAGAAGAGATAGATTTGTATCTTTCCCAAGAGTATTAGCACATAACTAAACATAATGAACTCAACTAGAATTCGAACTCAGCTCTCCGATTCAACAATCCGATCTGCTATACCTTTCTTCATCATGCCTCCTAAATAATATAACCATCATATACGAGGGTCATTCAATAAATAAATTGAATTTTTCGGTATAAGGACTTTCAATGCAGATAGAAGCTTACTTTTTTTTTTTTCAACGTAGTCTCCCAGCATTGTCACACACTTTTCCCATCTGTGCACAAGCTTCCGTATTCCCTCAGCGTAAAAATATTTGAACAGATGTCTCAGCCAATCGCTCGTAGTACTTTTGACTTCATCGTCTCTTTCAAACTTCGTGCCTCTCCTGAACGCTTTCAAGGGACCAAACAGGTGAAAGTCTGAAGGGGCAAAGTCTGGGCTGTAAGGGGGATGAGGGAGCAGTTCCCAGCCCAGCTTGTTGATGGTCTGAACCGTTTGGGCTGCTGTGTGAGCTGACCTTCGAGTAGGCAAGGTCATCATGGACAATTTTGTGTGGTATCCCAACAGATAGGCTCAAAGTCCTTGCAATGTCATATACTGTTACCTTTCTGTCAGACTGAATGAGGTCATTGACTGATTCGATCACCTCAGGAGACCTCACTTCTGTAGGCCTCCCAGGCCTGTCTTCATCCTCAACACTGCTTCGTTCTTCTTTAAGAAATTTAGCCCACTTGTAGACATTTTTTGGCTGAAACATGTGGCACCATATACAGTTGACATTTTCCAATGAATTTCAACTGGTTTGCACAATTCAGCAACCAAAAACTTGATAACTGACCTCTGTTTAATCTTGGAGCATGTTTCTTGGTCGACCATCTTTGTTAATCTCCAAAACTCTCAAATTTTTTTCAATCTGCAAAAAAAAAAAAGAAAAAAAATTAAATCCCTTTGAAAAAGAAGTAAAGGAAAAAACTTAAAAAAGTAAGCTTCTATCTGTTTTAGAAGTCCTTATACCGAAAGATTCGCCTTATTTATTGAATGACCCTCGTAGAAGTCCTTATACCGAAAAATTCGCCTTATTTATTGAATGACCCTCGTAGAAGTCCTTATACCGAAAAATTCGCCTTATTTATTGAATGACCCTCGTAGAAGTCCTTATACCGAAAAATTCGCCTTATTTATTGAATGACCCTCGTAGAAGTCCTTATACCGAAAAATTCGCCTTATTTATTGAATGACCCTCGTAGAAGTCCTTATACCGAAAAATTCGCCTTATTTATTGAATGACCCTCGTTTTCGTGTTGTTGTTTTTTTTTATGTTATGCCTAGAGAATGTTTTGGGATCTCATTATTCTAAAAACCGAGCCGATTTAATAAACACTTTAACAGCGAAACTATGGATTTCTCTTAAAATATCTTTTTTCCCCTATCTGCTTCCCTCTCACACACACAATGGATCTGGGGGGGGGGTGTATGTAAAGACTCCGTTAAGAGGTTCCAGACCTGAAAGGTTGAACAATCCAAACATAAGAGAAGTGACTACTTCTGGTTCCTGGAAACTAGCTCAACACACAAGCAACAGTCTCAACTAGTAAATATATCTGATACTTTCAATGGAATTTTAATATCAATTCTTTCATTATAAAGAATCATTTAGCATTGAATAACCCAGCAGCCAGTATTACTATTGTTTGAAATTTTTAAGTCTTTCTCTTAATTTTTCAGGAATTTCTTTTTTAAGTTCAATTGCTGGTACAGCTCTTTCTAATATTGATGGGGTTGGGGGTTGTTTCTCAACGTTTTGGTTGAAGTAGTTTTAAAAAATCAACAAACTGATAATGTCATTGTTTTCTATTTGAGCTACACTCTAGCTGTTGAAGGTCCTTAAGTGATGTGTTTTCTGTTATCTGGTAAAATTCTTCATTTGTGATTCTGTAGTACCGATTAACAATGTCCGAAGATATGTGGTCTTTGCCATGACTAACAGCGTTCATTCGCTCAATGCCATTTTAAATCATTGATCTGAAAAAGCATTCATAGCTGACAGTTTATATATTTCTGAACGAGTTTGGAGTCATGTTTAATACCCACATGAATGTTTTGATCTTAATAACATAACTCAAGTTTTCAGGATAATGTTTTGATTTTGCAGCAACTTACGGTATTAAGTGAAACTACTCGTTGTCTTCTTCTTCTTCTTCTTCTTCTATGAGCCGTGTCCTTTCAGGACGTAGGCGATCATGGCTTTCCACATCTCCCGATCCCTGGTGGCTCTTAGCACGCTTTCTCCTGTTGCGCCATGCAACCCTCGTTCCGTCATCCACTAGATCAGGTCCTTCAAATATGTTATCTGCTGCTTTCCCCTGTCTCTTTTTCCCCTCTATCTAACCTGTTAGTATCAGGTTCTCCAAGCCCTCTTTCCTCTTTACATGTCCCAGGAATTTTAGTTGTCTTTTCCTGATGCTCAGTATTAATTTTCTTTTCGTTTCCATCCTTTCCAAAACCCCGTCATTGCTCACATGCTCGGTCCATGATATCCGCAGCATCCTTCTGTAGAACCACATTTCAGCTAGCCAGCCCATTCTATGTTCAATTCCTTTATCTCCTATGCTAAATTTTTTATAATTAATCCATACACTGATATATTTGAAATTTTTAATATTTACTAAATCGACATCCTGAATGTTTTATGATGGATCCAGGATATGTGCCATCGATGTTTTTAAATTCCAGGTCAGGGTTTCGGGTTTGATAAATGGTTTTCTTGACATGCTATTTCATAGTTATAACTATTGAAGGCATGAACATACATAAACTCAATAGAATTTCTGATATAAGGAATTATCTTTATTTACATGCGGACTATTGTCTTCACCTTTTTTTTTAATCATATCACTCCAAGCAAGGCGGTAATGCCACTGAAGCGCAGGGGGCTACGTAAGAATGAAAAGATTGGAAAAAAGAAAGCCGGAAACCACATCCTACACAGGGAACAAGGGATGAGCCTCTACATCTGTTCAATAGACGTGGGTGGAGTGTTTGTTGTTCTCCTGATGTTTCGGCCGTTGTGGTCACCACTGTAGAGTAGGGAGCTGGTTAATATTTATTTGATTCAGCCTTGTGTCAGACTGTTATGATGAAACACACCTATTCCTCATATAATGGACTCTCTCTCTCTCCTATATTAATAAGCGTTAACATGAAGTTCTAGGGAAGTTTATAGGAGTTCTTTAGAGTTCTATTGGAGTTCAGTAGAACTACTAGGCAGTTGATATTAGTCGGCAGTTAGCCGAATACTAGGGAGTCAGCTTTCAGTGGAAGATTACCAAGTTCCAAACATTTTGAATACGTTAAGTCGATTAGCAACCGACATAGCACGATTATACCTTCAGTGCGAAAACTACTCCGCAACACAGACTTAAACCAAACTCCCTACAGCTTACAGGATTTATGCAGTTTTAATCATCAGGATTATTATCAGAAAGTTTCATCAGAAGATTGGTTGTCGGCAAGTTGAAGTATGTGGAATAGAGTAAGAAGAATAAAATATACATTTTGCATTTTAAAATATAAATTTATTAAAAGGAGGAATAACAAGAATTCGTAGAAATTAATATTCAATTAGAAACATTATTAAGAAGTTATGAGTAGAGTTCGTATATAATGTTCGTAGTAGTAATTGTTGAAAGAGATAATGAGAAAGAGAATAAGGTGCGACCTGACCTGACGTTAGCTCCGGGTCGATTTAAAGTTGGTTACATTTTAGTACTTTCGTCTCTCGGCTCCCATCTCTGATGGCGATGTCATTTATATAGTCTTTTTGAATTTAGCACTGGATCGCTAAGTTCTCAAGTCTTGCAATTCGTTCCCATTGCTCAAAAATCATTTTAACACCCTCTTGCGAAATCTGGGTTCGACTTTTTCTTTATGCACACGGTCAATTCCTTTTCTGTTTGTGAAAACCAAGGATTTCCCACGTCATTGTTAGTTTTTCTAAAAGTGAAGAAGAATGTTGATTTTAATTAATTTCTTATCCGCTACATACCTCTGGCCTTAATCACCTGCGTGATATATTGTCTAGTTCTTATTGACTCACCCAGGCTCCACTTAGTCAAAGTACATACTGCCTGGATTTGAAACTGAACTCAAAATTATTATACATTATTTACATTGTACAGACTGCTGTCCTCATCTTTATTGCCATGTTTATGAGGCTTCAGCCGTTGTATGCACTGGTCATCATCAGGTGATAGGAATTTTGAACAGGACCCTTTATTTCCATCACTGGGGTATATCATTTTAATTCCATGTGCGATGCCACTTCCGAATGCTATGTAATTATCTCCCTTTAACTTAACACTAAGTTATTTGTTCACCACAGCTGTAGTCATGTATTGAAATCACAACTCTTTGGAAATATAGACAGACCCTGAAGAAGACCGGGGCGTATAACGACCAAAACGTTATAAACATGGCAACAACGATGAAGACAACAGACAAATGTAAACATCAATTGTTTTTAAGTCATCCTGATATGTTTTAAGACTGCTTAAGTAGGGCAGGAAGAGATTTTTTTTTATGCTTTACTGTCTGTTAATGTCATGAATCCTGAGGCCAATTCAACTAAGACAAGTTATATATGCCCTGAGCTAAAAAGAATTGCCTAAAATAAAGATGATAAAAATCAGACAACTTTCTGAACAACGTAAATAATGAAAAATACTACCTCATCTCAGACAGATAGACAAATCAGAATTTAAAAAAATCTTTTTTTTATAATCGTATCGCCCCAAGCAAGGCAGTTTTAATGCCACTGTTGTGCAGGGGGTTACATAGGAGGAAACTTATGAGAAAAAGTGACAGGTTATAGGGGGCATCAGGAAGTGGGTAAGAGTAGGATAGGAATACTGATGAGGGTGGAGTGGACGTAGAAAGAAGCATGAGAGAGAGGATGTAGGTTAATGAGATAGGAGAAGACTATTGACATTACATTTAAATTCTTGGAGATCGTAGCTATCGGGGAAGCAAGTAAACGGAAGGGAATTCTACAGGCGGGAAGTGCGAGAATTATTACGTCAACAAATTTACAAACCAATGCTTTAAACAACAAAAATGAAATCATTTTTACATAAATAAAAACATAAGCACCAAATTTATAAGAGGCAACCTGGCCAATAAATTTTTTTATAATTGATTTCTTTATATATATATATATATATATATATATATATATATATATAAATCGTTTCACTTCAAGTAAGACAGTACTGCCACTGGTATACGGGGGGGGGGGGGCGGCTACATAAGAGGAAAGCGAAGAGAAAGAGGAACCGGTTATGGTGGGTGTCAGAGAATCTGTAAGAGGAGGTTGGAAATACTGGTGTGAAGAGAGTTAGAGTAAAGTGAACAAAAGAAAAACAAGTTTCAGGGAGTGTTGGGGGGGGGAGGATAAGAGAAGGATGGGAGTCAAGGGAATAAGAGACAGCAATTGACGTTGCATTTAAACTCTTGAAGATTGTAGCTGTCAGGGAAGTAGGTATACGGAAAAGAGTTCTACAGGCAGTAAGTGCAAGAAAAGAAGCTGTAAAAGTAGAAGTATCAGCTGCATTTGGTTGTTTTCACTGTAAAAGGGTTCAACCTTGTTGCCAGTCTAGTTACTTAAGTAAATTCCGGAAGAAGGCGCACCGGGGAGCTAAGCTCCTTGGAGCAGAAATCATGAAAGTATTTGTAGAAGAGACAGAGGGGAGATGGTGAGAAAGTGAGTGGATTTGAGACTGATTACATTCCAGATTCTCCTCAGGACCCTGTTGAGAACCCCCAGCCAGATATGACGACAGTATACAATGCATGGGCGGATGGTTGATTTGTATATGTGTAAGATGGATTCAGGTGAGAAAAACTTCCAGGCCTAACACAGTGACCCAAACTTTCTAGCAGTAGATTTAGCTATTGATTCAATGTAGTCGTTCCACTCTTTGCTGAAAGAGTGAGGCCGAGGAAGCCCAGTGTATTGTTTTCCAGAAGACTAGCTTGATACATGCTGATGAGTGGTAGGAGGGACTGTCTATAGAAGTTAAAGGATAGCAACTTCGTTTTGGAAGTATTAAAATTTATGAGCCATTTCTTACCCCCAGTCCACCATAGATTGGAGATCCTTTTGAAGATCAGCAATGAGGTTATCTTTGTCAGCCTTGGTAGATTTCTTACTAATGTGGGAGTAAATTTTGGTGTCGTCAGCATAAATGCCTACTTAAAAGATGGCAATTGACATTGCATTTAAACTTTTGGAGATTGTAGCTAGCATGGAAGTGAGATCTACAAAAAGTGCGAGAAAAGAAACTGTTCAAGAAGAAGAGAAAGTTATATGCAACTAGTTTGACAGTAAAAGGGTGGGATCTTAATGCCAATCAAGTAGTCAAGGTACCTGGGAAAAAGTTCATGTCTAGTTTCTGTAACTTGATCCAAAGAGTTGTGAGCTGTGAGTTCAATACCAGGCTACAGCAGTGGTGGACAAGTACCTTACAGGGTTAGAGGGAGATAACTCATGACTTCCAAAAGAAGCACTACTACACAAGGAATGGAGTTCATATACTGTAATGTCTATTGTAATAGCACCTGAAAAAGGCCGGAGTGTACAACGGCCGAAACGTTGTACAAATGGCAATAAAGATGAGGACAATAGTCCGAATAATGTAAATACGGTAAATAGAACTGGGTGATTCAAAATTATGTTAACACTAGTATGAAAGGATTCATTTATTCAGGGTTTACTAAACAGTCTTCACCTGTCCAGCAGCATGATTGATGCAGAAAAACTAGCGATCAACTGTAAAATTGCCTTGACACACACCTCACGGGAAATATTACACCTTTTACTCTACCTTTGAAGTCTTCGATGTCTGTAAATTTTTTGCTAAACACACGATCCTTTATCATACCCCATAACCAGAAGCAGTGGTGATTCTACAGAGGCGCCAGAAGGGGCCAAGGACCCCTCCAGAATTTCAGCTGCCTCCTCTTCCTTTTATGAAACTGATCAGTCTCTGATTTTGATAAGATTTTATATGAATTTATGAAACTGATCAGATTTTGATATGAATTTATGAAATTGATCAGTCTCTGATTTTGATAAGATTTGATCTTCAGCACTTTTCCCTCTGCGTTTATTATTATTTAACTTTTTAAGGACACATACAAAGACCAGTTTGAAAGAAAAACAAATAAAATAAAACAACCAGATAGATAGAAACAGACATGATGTTAGGGAGGGAAAGAGATTTAATAGTCATATTTTCATATTTCAAGGAAGACGTTAATTAAAAATAATGTCCCCAACTTGATATGTAATGTAGATACATAGGCAGTCAGTGATTTATGGCCGAGTGAGAGAATTGGTCAGTAACTTTCACCAATCTACTTAAGACAATCAGTTGATTGGAGAATCAATTCTGTTTTGAAATGAACCTCTCTTGTGTTTCAACAGCTTGAGATTGGAAAAGAGGGCAAGAATAGATTGGAACTCTACTACTATGAATGAAAAGTTATTCCGTTTAATTTAGTGAGGTAACATACTTATACTCAAACTCATTCCTAAGTTGTGTATATGATAGTGGTGTAGCATGAAAATGAAGACGCTGCTCGAGTTTGCCCCTTCTCCTCAGAAAAAATTCGGCCCCTAAGTACCCCTAACCCTCTCAGAGTTCCACAATTGCCACTGACATCAGGGAAGTGTGGTAGCCATGTCAACGGTCCACTGTGACCTATCAAATGAATGATTTGGGATAATTTGATCAAAACAAGCGTGAAATTAACACAATTTTGACTCACCCTGCAGTTTCTTCTCTCAAATGCCGTTCTTTTATTTTCAATCTGTTCCTTGTATTTTTGTTAACCTTTTGCATCTTAGTGGCTTTATCACCTTGCTTAGTGTGAAATGATTAAAAAAACATGGCAATAAAGTGGAGCCAGGAATTACCACATCACTGACATAATAATTATTAATGCCTGAATAACACATTGTTTACATTGTTCGGTCTGTTGTCCTCAACTATATTGCCATGTTTATGACGTTGTGGCCATTATACACTCTGGCCTTTTTCAGGAATTTCAAACTGAATTCTTTATTTTGATCACTGGGATATATCATTCCAATTCCATGGCAATGCCACTTCTGGTACCCATGTAGTTACCTTTCTTTAATATAACTTTTTAAGTTATTTGTTTATTACTGCTGTAGACTGGTATTGAACTCACAACGCTTTGGATCAAGTCACTGCAATTAACTAACACCTATATCCACTAGATGTGGATATGGGGATGTGCGTTACGGTGCAGTAGATATATCAGCTTGGAACGAGAACTCGGGGAGCAAAGTTCGAATTCCAGTTGAATTCCTTGCATTCACTTACACGCAGATATCCTTGGGAAAGGTATTAATCCGTCTCTTCCCTCCAATTATGGGTTAAATAACAGGACAGATTTGGTTCTATAGCCTTGGCATAAAGTGGGGGAACAGTTTTCTATTGTTATGAAGTAATAAACTGATCCCCCACTAATGCTTAATATAATAATGTAATATAATCTATCTTTTCTCCCTCCAGCTATGAGTTAAATGGCAGGAAAGATTGGGTTCTATAGCCTTGGCTGGCAACCAGTCTACCGCAGAAAGTAATGGCAACTTTCTGCCCAGGCACTCATGTCTCGAAAGTGACATGATCACCCAAGCATGTATCCCGTATGGCACTTAACTGACTGACTAATATCCACTGGGCAATGTGTCCTAGAGAATGATTTAGCCCAATGATGGAAATAAAGGGTTTGGTTATAAGGCCAAACCGTACAACAGCCAAAACATCATAAACATGGCAATAAAGACAAAGACAACAGTTCAAACAATGTAAATGCTACCTCATCTTAGAAATGTCGACAAATGCCTGGATTCCAGTTAGAATCCTTGTGTGTAAGCTCTTTAATTCCTTGTTGGATTTTCATAGGTCACAAGGTTAGACTACATAGTAAATAATAACACATGTTTTATAAATCTCACTCAGTCAGTTAAGTGCAGTACGTGATATACGCTTGGGTGATCATGTCTTGAAAGAGACATGACTGACTGGGCAGAATATTTTCCCACAGTAGGTTGCCATTATTTTCTGCAGTAGACTGGTTGCCAACTAAGGCTATAGAACCCAATCTGTCTTGCTAACTTAATCCATAGCAGGAGAGAGAAAAGACGGATTAATACCTTTCTCAAGGGTATTTGCCTATAAGTGAATGCAACCCGCCTTTCCGATTTCTTGTTCCACTTCTCCACAATGCACATCCGCAGACATCCATGATGTCATTTAAGTAATTTGTGGAAATATGGATGGGACAACTACATCAAAGATAAAAATTTTCATTTTCATATTGATTTCAAGTTTGTCTTTTATGACTCTAAATGTTTAGTTTTTTTTTTTTTTTTTCTTTTAAGTTTGATTTTCTGGATGGAAGCCACTTGACCGAAGCAGAACAAGTGGGTAAAGGAAAACATTAGAGAGAAAGCAACACCAAGCTGGACATTGATCATTTCTAGATGCTGGTATAAGTCATATTTGGATTACTCGAGCCAGTTCCAGCAGTACATATATATATATATATATATATATATATATACTACCTGCCATAATTATTAGGTCACCCCCAGTTTTTGTTTAAAGAAATGATGTATTCCATACTATTTTTAGTATTTATTGCTAAATGAAAATAGATGATTCTTTTGTTAAAATTTTGCAAACTTTACAAGGCAAGAAAGCAAAGATGAACTCATCCGAATGACCCTAAATTTTCTTCATTCTTTAATTGATGAAACTGCAAAATAGGTAATTATTAAATATTTATAAATTCATTTGATGCACATGTTATGGTGCAATATTAACAAAAGAACCATTGTCTATTTTCATTTACAATTATTCACTTGATAATAAATACTAAAAAATAGTATGAAATACATATTTTTTTAAAAAAACACTGGTGTGGCCTAATAATTATGCCCGGTAGCATATATATATATATATCCACACACACACATCATGCAGGTTTTATTGATAATGAAACAAATATTATGGTTAAGTTCCTAATCTAATTTTTCATGCAATATTTAAATTTCTTTTTTTCTTTTAAGGACATAAACTCTATAAAAATTGTCAAAATGTTTCGTTGGTCCTTACGTATTATCGGGAGGACCTTTGATTTTTACTTTTAACACCAAGGAACTGGAAAAATCAGGCTTTCATCACCTCAACGTCAACCACAAGTACAACTTTGTGGATTCGAACACCGGGGCTCATACGCAGACAGTGGAACGCCTATGGGGATCGACAAAGTGGCGAAACAAGAAGCACTGTGGCACTGCACGTCACCATTTGGAGTCGTATTTGGCCGAATTCATGTGGCGGAAGCATGTTGCCTGTACTGATGTCTTTGAGTCACTTTTGGAAGCAATTGCGACGTTCTGGCCTCCGGAATTACAAATGTAATGTTATTTTATTGTTTTAACCGTTTCAATAAATAATTTACTTTAATTTTTGAGTCGTTTTTTTAAAGGTCCTCCCGATAATACGTAAGCACCGTTTCGTTTATCAAAGCACATTTTGCTATACTTTTAGCCATTATTGAGAATGGATTTTCTTTCACGTGTAACAGGACATATCTAGTGTTATGTATTCTTGAAGAGCAACGTGTGTTGTATGTTCTGAACATGGTAAGTACGTTGTTACCATGTTCATTGTTGATATTACTGAGTGTTGGACATCTAGACAATTTCTATATATGTCCTCAAAAGTAAAAGGTATATCAAAAGAACATCTGAAAAATTACGTAAAAAACTTAACCATAATAACTTCTCTGTCATTTGTAATGAAACCTGCACAAAAGAGAGATCGCTGCCCAAATTTAAAATTTGTACAAATTATTATATATATGAGGTATGAGAAGGTATTTTTCACAATTTCTAAGAAAATTAATTAAGTGTAAGCATTTGAATATTAAAGCAACTGTTCTTTTAGCTTCATTTAAATAAATTGAGTAAATTTAGATCAAAAGTTATGACATTCTGAAAGTCGACAAACTTTAAACACAATTCTCTTGATTTTTTTGTTTGAGGTAGAAACTACATCTAATTCCAAACATCACACACACACACACACACACACACACACACACATACATATATATATATATATATATATATATATATATATATATATATGAACAATTTTTGTAAATGAATAATGTCATCAAAATAATAAAAGAAAACTAAATGAAATCAGTCAGACTATATACCCAAAACATATTCAAAAAGAAAATAGTCTTAAATTCTCAGTGTCCCCATCGTGAGTTCATGGATAATGTCATTAAAATGATAAAAGAAAACTTAATGAAATAAGACTGTATAAGGAAAGTATGTTTAAAAAAATAATTAATAAAAAATCCGTAGTGTACATGCATAATGAAATCAAAATGATTAAAGCAAACTAAATGAAATCAGCCAAACTGTATACCCAAAATATGTTTAGTAATAAAAAAAAACTAAAATTCATAGCGTCCCATCTTGTGTGCATATATAATGTCATCAAAATGATAAAAGGAAACTAAATGAAATCAGTCAGACTATATACCCAAAACATATTTAAATAAAAAATTAATGTTGTGGTAATTTACCCATGCACACATGAACTGTTGCAAACTATAAATAACCAGTAGTTTTTGTTTTGTGGGAAGGCTATTCCAGTAGAGACTAGAATTCTTAGAATTCAAAATTGAGGCTGGAATTCGAGTCGCCTTTTAGTTGCGTCTCTGTCTCCGGGAAAAGTACAGCTTAGTTGTATGTCTATACGAGGACAGACATGCAGCCGTGAAAAATTATACTGTGAGGTGCCCCACCCCAGGAGCCCATCCTCCCAGGCTTTACCTCTCTTTTAGGAGAAGGCTGAGTTTATTACCTGGTGCCCAAAAGGGGAAGTGCCAAGGGGATTTGGGGAATTTTTCCACGTAAAAAATGACCTTGTTTTGCACCCGTTGCATGGTGAGTTCAGTAATATTATATAAAGGATATTCCAGCAGAAAGCCCTGACACCCAACCAATACAGTCACGTTGGTGATCTTCACATGTTGCATACGTTTGTAACAGTTCTTTGTTAATATATTTGTTTAACTGTATTCCGTCTTTGTATCTTTATTTCTGGCCCCTAACCAGGCCACAACTTGGCAACAAGGTCTCTTTAAGAACCCTTGAGGACCTCTAAAAGGACTGTGCGGAAACTGTCAACATTGGTTCAACATGGTATGCACAGGATTCCATTTTTTCCTTACAACTTGTTTTGCTCTACAGTACTAGGTAATCCAGTAAAAGAAACTGGAAAAAAATTGTAACTAACTTACACCAATCTTGAACACAAGCCACTAAACTATAAGAATTCATGTTTGTTTGTTTTTTGCAATTGTATTCGGTTGAATCCTAAAAAAAAAGACACGGTCAAACATGGACGAATTTAAATTTGCCATGCTTGAATTTCTCAAGTTTCAACTTAAACAATAAAACCAACAGGAACTAAAATGGCAAGAGACGCAACTTGAACTGTAAAAAAGAAAAGATAAACTCCAGCTGGATATACAAAAAGAACGACTGGAAATTCAAAAGTAAACTGCGAAAGAACGACTTTAAATTCAAAAGCTGAAAAAGAACAGCTTGAATTTCAAAAATAAACAGAAATCAAACATCAGAAACTTGAAGAAATTCTACTTCAAACTCAACAACAGCAAAGAAACTTGTTTGAACTGACAAACAGGGACAAATTAGTGAAAACGAAAATGCATTCTCACAAAACATGGTCTGGGGCGCAATAGACATTTTTACATATTCTCCGGACATGGATATAATTTTCGCCTCCTATTTTAAACGATCTGAGTATTATATACCTCAGATTGCATAAATTGGTCAAACTGCAAGAAAATTAGCCTTTTTCTTTGAAAACTGGGCACCACAGAGTACACCAAATTTGTGAATTATATTTTACTCTGTAAAACAAACGAACTGACATTTACTGAAGCAGTTAAACTTTATACAAAACTTTTAAGTCCGAAAACTTCACTCTTTAATAAGTGATGGAAGTGTATGAATATAACCAGAAAGGATAGTGAAGATTACACTACATTCGCGTTGGTCGTGAACAAGCATTGCGAAGATTTCAAACTGTCAGACCTGAGTGCGAATAATTTCAAGTGTCTGATATTTGTTCAGGGGCTTGTTTTTTTTTAAATCATTTCACCCCGAGCAAGACAGAAATGCCACTGATGAGCTGGGGGCTACATAACTGTAAAAAGATTAATTAGAAAAGAGTGAGGAGTACAAACTAGTTAGAAAGGAACAATAGAAAGCCGAGAAAGCAGGTGTGATGACAGATACATAGGTGGAGAGAAAGGGAAGGATATACGGGGGTGAGGAGAGAGCTAGAGTCCAGTGGTTAATAGATGAGTATTGACATTGCATTTAAATTTCTGGAGGTTGTAGCCGTCAGGAAAGCAAGAATATGGGAGAGAGTTCCACAGGCGGGAAGTGCGAGAGAAGAAGCTGCAGGAGTAGAATTGTCGTCTGCATTTGGCTAACCTAACTGTGAATGGGTGGGACCCAGTTGCCAATCTGGTTGCACGAGTAAACACCTGTTGAGGAGGCACCAGTGACTTAAGTTCGTCCGAGCGGAAGCCATGAAAGTATTTATAGAACAGACAAAGGGAGGCCACATTTCGACGGTGGGGGAGTGGCTGCAGTCTAACCGCCAGATCAGTACCTATCACATTACAGACTCTCCTTTGGAGCCTGTCGAGAACACTGAGGAGAACGGCTGGGGCACCTGACCATAAATGGCAGCAGTACTCCATGCACAGACGGATGGTTGACTTGTATATATGCAGGATGGATTCAGGCGGAAAAAACATCCTGGATCGACCTAGTGACCCAACCTTCTTAGCAGTAGATTTAGCTATGGAATCAATATAGTGGTTCCATTTGAGGTTTGAGGAGAGGGTAAGGCCGAGGAGGCGTAGTGTGTTGCTGTCAGGGAGAATCGCTTGGTCCATGCTTATGGGAGGCAGGAGAGGTTGCCTGTGATGGTTGACAGACAACAGCTTGGTCTTAGACGCATTGAAGTTGACAAGCCGCTTCTTGCCCCAATTCACCACAGGGTGTAGATCCCGTTCAAGGTCAGCAGCGAAATTATATCTGTCCCCCACAACAGGTTTCTTACTGGTGCGGGAGTATATTGTGGTGTCGTCTGCGTAGATGCCTACTTGGGAACTGATTTAATCTGGGAGGTCGTTGATGAAAATAAGGAAGAGTGTCGGGCCCAGGATAGAGCCCTGTGGGACACCAGCATTCGTGCTGTAGGATGAAGAGGCACGCCCATTCAAAACGACCTTCATTTTGCGGTTATTTAAAAAGGATTGGATTAGGTCAAGCAGGCGTCATTTAGGGTTCTCTTGAATTCATTGCGAACAGACGTGAACAGGCGCCTATTGTGATCAGATGACTGTCTCCGGAAGAGATGGAAGTAATAGTTCCTGTAGGCAATGGCGGCTGAACAGGCAGGAGAGAACCAGGGAGAGGAATGAGGTTTTAGGCAATACTTCCTGGTCGGTATGAAGGCATCAATACCAGCTTTCACCTATGACGAGACCTCAGAGGCACAGTCATCAGCTGATAGATCGAACACTTTTCCCCAAGGGACGTCGCAGAGGAAATCGCGAAAGGCATCCCAGTCAGCTTTTTGGTATAGGTAGGAAGTCCTATAGGTAGGGGGCTCCTGGGGGGGGGGGGGAGTGAGAGTTGAAAGAAATACTGAGAGAGACTACAGCGTGGTCGGAGTTGCCGAGAGGGCAAAGCTGCGAAACTTGACAGGCGTCAGGCGCAGAGGTGAAACATATATCTAGTAGTGAGGAATGACCCGAGGGAGTGCTTGGGAAGCGAGTGGGGAAGTTCACCACTTGCGTAAGGGATTGGGAAATATCGAAGTTCATGACATGAATGCCCGCTGGATCAGTAACAGCGTTTTCAAGCCACTCAGAGTGATGGGCGTTGAGGTCTCCGAATACAAATATGTGGGCGAATGGGTGATAGGAAATAGCCTTATCTATGTCGTCAGCAATGCTATCTAGTAGGGAGCAGTCAGGAGAGGAGGGAGAAAGACACTGAAATTAGACGTAGAGTTTTTAATAAATTGGAAAATGAGCCAAAGCTTACTCTTTAACAATTAAACTGTTACAGATTCGTAAGCAGACGCCAAGATTTGAAAAATATTGAGGAATCCGGCATAGCTCACATAAGAAAAATACGCCAAAGGAAATAACAATTTAATTCTCTTTCTAAATCAAGCCAATCAAAAAAGAAACAAGGCAACTTGCTCTCTTACCATGTTTCAGTTATGGATCACTTTATTGGTATCAGGACTGCTCTTACCGGAATAAAAGTGCCTAAATTGTAGCCATGTCAGGCACAAGAGCTCACATTGTTGAGCGAGGAAAAGGGGGTTAATAGCTCTGTAAAGTACAAATCCTAAATAAAAATATTAAACTTCAGTTGGATTCTGGCTCAGATTTAACAACCATAAATCTACACACTTGGAAAAAGTTCGGAAAACCAACCTTGCTAAGAACTAATAAAATGGTCAGGTCTGTGACAGGGGAGAAAACCAAGTTTACGAGAAAACTTATTGCTAATGTAACTTTTCAAGGAAGGACATTAAAACTAAAAATGTTCGTATTAAAGAATACAGAGAATTTATTTGGCACTGACTGGATAGAGAAATTTAAGTTGAGGGATATGCCAATTAACTTATTTTGCCAAGAACTTGAAAATCTGACCACCGAGGCAAATTATCTAATAAAAAAAATTAAAAGAAACGTCCTGAAAGTTGTTTTTTTTTTTTTTTATCTGGGGGCCTTGGTCAGTGTAATAAGATGATGGCAAAATTCGAGTTCAAAGATGACATCCAGCCAGTGTTTAAGAAAAAACGAAATGTGCCTTTCGTCTCTTTACCACAAAACAAATGAAAAACTCAACAGACTAGAAAGAACAGGTGCCTTGTCGAAAATTGTGTACAGTCAAGTTAATGGGATTCACCGACAATCTATATGAAGAAGTCAAATGAGACTTGGGTTTGTGCTGATTTCTTGATGGGGTTTAATACGGAAGTAAAAGACTATCAATATTCTTTACCTTCGCCGTTTAAGGAAAATGACAGGCTTTATCGTCGTAAATACAAAAAGAAAAAATATTAAGACTCCTGTGGAGTTGATACTCAGGTGTGAAGGTGTTATGGTAATGTACCCATGCACAAATGAACTCTTCCAAACTATAAATAAGCAGCAGTTTCTTCTTTGTGGGAAGGCCATTCCAGCAGATAGTTCTGACGGCTGGACCAATACAGTTACGCTGATGATCTTCTCATATTGTATATATTTGTAATATTGTTCTTTGTTAATATATTTAACTCTATTCCGTTTTGTGTCTTTATTTCTGGCCCCCAACATGGCCACAGTATTTAAAATCTCCCTCGTGTGTGTGCATAGTGGCATCAAAACGAGAAAAGGAAACTAAATGAAATCAACCAGATTCTATACCCAAAATATATTTTTTAAAAAAGGCGGACATGAAGCAGACTACCACTACATTTAATTTCGTTGTTTTTCATTTTTTTAAAACTTTGTTCAGCGCACTCCTATCGATTGTTACTTAAACTTTCCAATTATCAAAAAAAAAAAAAAAAATTTATAAAATGACAATATTTAAGCAAATTTGGGGTGGGGTCAGTTTCTCATACAACATTAAAGTAAATCGATCCTCTATTTTCAATCCACTCGCGTTGGGGGTCGCTTTGTTTATGTTCATTTCGTTGTTTTTATTTATTTTTTTTACTTTTCTCAGTGCAGTTCTGTCAATTGTTAATTTAATTTTTCGATTATCAAACAAAAATTTGAAAAATAATATTCAAATTTGTTGGGGTGGTCTGTTTCTCATACAACGTTAAAGTAAATTGATCCCCCATTTTCAACCCACTATAAGGTTGTATGAGAAACTGGTCCCCACCTTAAAATTGTTTAAATATTGAAAATTTTTTGTCATTCGTAAAGTTTAAGGTGTAAAAGATAATAGTGCACTGAAAAAAATCCAAAACATTTGATAATGAACAAATTTACAGGTGGCGGTAATGTTGTACCGACGACTGGTTTCAAAATGGAGGATCGATTTACTATAACGTTGTATGAGAAACTGCCCTCCACCCCCACCAGAAAATGTCTAAATATTGAAATTTTTCAAAAATTTTTTTGTCAATCATAAAGCTAAGGGAGTAATTGATAGGACTGTACTGAAAAAAAAAAAAAAATGAAAAACAACAAAATTAAACGTGGTAGTAGTCTGAAAAAAAAACCCAGTGTCCTCTCTTGTGTGGATGGGTAGTGGCGTCAGCTTTAGTCAGATAAAGTTAAAACAAAAAAAAAAAAAAACTTAGGCAAATATGGATAAATGTGGCAGCAATAAGAGCTAGTGTTATAACACGTCACTCAATAAATCCCAGGTCTAACTAATAAAACAACTTTTAGGCAAACTTCGATTTTATTCATCAACATCGTTTCCTTCTAGGGGGATACATCGTTTTGAACACTTCGAATGCCTTTTTTTGTAGAATGATTTGTTTGGCCTCAAAATACGCCTGTTTCCAATATCACTTGTTCATTGGAGACAAATCTCTTTCCCTGGAGCATTCTTTTGAAGTTTGCAAACATCCAGTAGTCACTGGGGGCCAGATCTGGAGAATAGGGTGGATACGGAAACAATACATGTAGTTTTGCTATCGTTGCGATCCACTTGTGACAGTGCAGTCTTGGTGAAAACTCACTTTTTACTTCATCATTTATGGCTGTTTTTTTGGCAATTTCTTCCTTCAAACGAACCAATAATATTCGCTATTGATGGTTCTTCCTTTCTCAAGGTAATCGATGAACAAAATACCTTGCACATCCCAAATACGTAGGCCAAAACCTTGCCTGCTGATGTTTGCATCTTTGGATGGCTTTCACCTGCTACTGTCCACTCAGCTGACTGCCGATTTGACTCTGGAATGAAGTGATGGATCCATGTTTCATCCATTGTCATATATTTATGCAAAAACACCTTCTTGTTTGTTGAAAGAGTTGCAAACAACACTCTGAATGTTGTTTTTAATTGACCGTGAGCAAATATGACACTCACTTTAAAATGTTTATGCTAAAATGGTGAATACATTGCCTTTTAATATGTTCAACTCCTCTGCTATATCATGCACATTCAATTTATGATCAGCCAAAACGAGTTTGTGGAATTATTTGGTATTTTCTTGGACAACTGCTGATTTTAAGTGACCCGAGTGTTCAGCATCATTTGTGTCTGCACAACTGGGTTTTAAGTCAGCATACCACCTCTTACCTGTTGTTTCCAATGAAGCAGTGTCAGAATAATACTCAAGCCCCATAGCTTTGCTTGAACAGTATTTTTTCCCATCAGAAAGCAATGCTTTATCAACACATGAAAATCAGATTTTTCCATTGTTTTGAAAATTTCCAACAGTGGCTTCATTTAAATAACTAATTTGTAAACTAATAATCCGAATGGGCCAAAATTTTGTCACATGCCATTTGAAGGTTAGTACTTCATAAGAATTCTATAGATTTTTTATTAGTGGCACCATCTATGTCAGGCCGAGACTTATTGAGTAATGTATGAAAGACAGGTTTTCCCAGGACACTTTTTTTTTTTTTAAGTGCTTTCACTCCTCAGCAATGTTTATTGTTTCCAAAAAGAGATTATTAGAATTGGAATAAAACCTAAACATCCGATGAAAGTCTATTAAAAAATTTTTCCTTTTCTTTTTGAGTATTTACATCAAAGACATTATTTATTTATTCGATTATTTATAAGAATAATTTTATATTTCAAACATTCTAAAACAACTAATAAAAGAAAAACTAATGTAATACAATAGTTATCATTTACCAATTTATAAAGAAATAAATGTGAAAACAATTTTTTATTCATAAATATTTTCTAAATTATTAAAATATGTGAACTATAAAGAAATCTTTATTTACTATTTCATGAAGTTTGAACTAATTGTCAATTAGCCCTGTTTTGCCACCCATTCTAATGACTAATAATAATAATCTTATTTAATATATTATTAAATGTATAATTTTCATAATTCATCAAAATGATTGGCAAAAACATTAGCTAATGTTTAAAATTAAAAATTTAATTTAATTATAATTTAATTAAATTAAATTAATTTAATTTAATTAAATAAATTTAATTAAATATTCATAAATATTTACATCATAATATTTACATTCATAAATATTTCATAAATTTAATTAAAATAAATTTATTTATATTATAAAATTAAATTAATTTAATTAATTAAATTAGATTAATTTAATTTAATTTAATTTAAAATTAAATGTATAATTTTCATGTATAATTCATCAAAATGATTGTCAAAAACATTAGCTAATTGTCAATTTGATACAAACTTTATAAAACAGTAAATAAAAAAAAAAATACACAATTTATAAATAATGTAAAGAAACAATCTCATAAATAAATAATGTTTATTATTTTTTTATCAACTCTCAAGAACAAAAATGTATAAATTCACTTTCATTTGTTTAGGTTTTATTTATGTATTATATATGTGTGTGTGTGTGAAGAAAATAATAGATCTGTTATCAATGATCAATATCACCAATCTTTCATGTCAGCAACCAGGTTTCAGTTGGGAAGCACTCAGAAATATTTTGGTTATGTAGAGAGGATGCTAGAGACAGAATAGGCCAGTTATGCTGTCTCATATAGATTTGATAGACTTGTTTCAAAGAAACTACATACTCAAATACTTTTATATGAGTCACCTGAAAACTTATCTAAAATCATTTATGTGTGTGTGTGTGTGTGTGTGTGTAAGAACAGTAGCACTGCATTGGATGTGAAGTGCATATTCTCTCAATAATTTATAGTTGAAATATCAAAAAAAATTAAGTTGACTCAATTTAATGAATGTTTCAATAAAATGAGGGTTAAAGTTGTCTAATACATGAAGAAAAAAAAAAAAAAAAAAAAAATTTGACTGTCCTGGCACCTGTTTAGGGATAAATTTGAAGGACAAGGAAAAAAATTACTTATAAAATCACATTCTCAAAATCTGTAACTATAAGGCTATAAGTGTTCAGTGTAAGGAATAAAAAAGAAAGAAAACAAAACAAAAAATAACACATCTTGTTTATTAAATATTTATTAGCAGATTCCATGTACAATAAGGTGACATGCATTATAGTACAGATAGACTGGTACATAGACGTGTAGCAGGCCCTTGTAACTCACTCAACTCAGACATTGGCAGCAGCAGCAGACTACGAGATATTGGGACAAAAATGGCAGCAGACAATGGCTGCTACAAGAGAGAGAGAGAGAAAGAGAGAGAGAGAGAGAGAGAAAAGCTTTCCCAGTCTGCAGCAGTGTGAGATTTTCAAAGTAATGTTTAGACAAATGGTATATTTAATAAAAGACCTGGTCACTGCATACAAGTGACAGCTGCAGTAGTTTTGGTGGATGGGGGGGGGAGGAATTTAGCATCTGACCTCAAGTTAGATGTAAAGGTTGACTTGAGAAGAGAAAAGCTGAAAACTGGAACAGGCTAGTTAAAGAGCAGTGGAGGTCTTTTGTGGAGATTGAAAGCTTGTAGAGAAAAATTCAAAGAGAAATAGAAAGCAGAATGCATTTGGAGACAGCTTTACAAAGATTATAGATTTTCTCTTAGAACGCTTGCACCTGTTTTTGAGTCACTCAACATTTTTTTTTCTTTTTCCAGAGTGGAATGTGATTGGCTACAAATAGAAACTCAGATGACATCACCAAGTTAAAAGAGAAAAAAACAAAATAGGAAGCTGAAGAATTTTTTCCATTTTTAATGTAAAGAAGAAAAAGGGCTGGAAATATTTATAGATAATTGTTATTTAACTGCAAGTGGTTATACAGAAGCAAATAGCAATTTTAATTTTGATCCTGACTTGTAAAGCTTCACAAATCAAGTGAGAAAGTGAGTCCTGATTTGTAATAGTAATTGTAATAGGTTTTTATTGGTTTAGTGTCAAGGGGTGTGTGTGTGTGTGTGCGCATGTATGTGTGGCCTTTCACAACTAACAGAAGCAGAGAAACAGTTATCACCACACTCACTATCTCTTCCTCCTCCTCCACCTTTCAAGGAAGTAGAAGTCAAAGGTCATTAAGGACAATCACACTGAAATGAAGAAATAGAACAAACTTGGAGTTGGCAGAAGGGGAGATTGAGAGAATAGGGGAAGGGGAGATTGCAAGAATCAAGGGGGTGGTGGTGGTGTGGGGGGTATCCTCTCCTTCTTTGTAATTGATTCTGATCTCTCAATTTGTTTTCTGAGGAAAATAAAATAAAGAAATAAAAATCAGCTTCCAGCAATCCTGAATCAAAGGAATGGTGAAAAAGAAAAAAAGGAATCCTTCTGTAAACCTCAGTTTTGCAAAAAAAGAAAAAAAAAAACAGGCCAAAGTCAACAAGTTAACTAACCCATTTTCTCTGGAAACATTTTTATGGAATCAAGTCTGAGCCAATATCCAATCTCATCATGGAATTGATGGGAAAAATCAGCGATTAAAGAAAGAAAGGAGCTTTAAAGAAAAAAAAGAAAAGCCATCAACCAACGGAGACAGTAAGAGGAGGGGCTCGCTTCTGCACAAACAAAAAGGGACTTCTGGGTATGAGCATACACACACACATACACACATACATTACACATCACTGCAAATAAACCAATGCATACCAGGAAGAAAAAGACAAGTGTATTTGTTTGATTTTTTAAAATTTTTTGTTAACCCTTTCACCCAGACAGACAATAAATTAAAGACAAGCAATTACTAAATGAAAATCTACAATGGCTGGACTAAAAAGCAGTTTATGAGAAGAAATAAGTGTGCAATATAACAACAGCAACAACAACAACAATAGCATTATCTTATTTGCTTTCCAAAATACAAAGCAACCCAACATTTTGTTAAAATCAAAATGTTAATGAGTCATACATTTTCTTTTTCTTTACAGAGGTAGGTAGGCCATAGTGAGTGAGCAGAACGAGGAGAAAAAAACAAAGAAAAAGTAACTGTCAAAAATTAGTGTTTAAAAAATAATTTAAGAGAGTAGGGTATTTTTTTTTTCTTTTAAGGTAAAAAGTGGTTAAATAAACAAGCAATCTTGATTTGTCAAAAAATAAAATAAAATGAGCAATAGATATTCTGATAGGTCACTTTCCACAGATCTTGGAGCTTCTTGTCAAAAGCTCTATTTTTGCTTATGTATACCAGTTGAAGGAAATCAGGTGAACTTGAAAGTTGACCTGTTGTGGAGGTTCCTTTGTCAAGGGGGAGAGAGAGAGAGAGAGAGAGAGAGAGAAAAAGCTATTATTTAAATAGTGAATTATCTGTTGCCCAGTGTCTGGCCCTTCCAGCACAAATGAATTAATACCATCTGAAGGCACATTTGTTCTTGATAAGGCCAACTAATTGAATTCTCATCAAGACCAAGATTTGCTTTGTCAAGAAATCACAACTAATCTTTCCATTTCAAACAGGATATGGCTTGAGAAAAATAAAATGTGATAGAAAACTGATTTTCTGCTTTTAAATAAAAAAAAAGAAAAGATCTTCCACCTATGAGTAAAGCATTTTGCCTTTCTTGTGTCCCATTTGCAATGTAGTGGCAATAATAACATATCTGCCAATATCTGCAGATGCAAAAAGAGATGCAAACATGATCAGCAGAAAGACAGCAACAGCAACAACTACTCCAAAAAGTAAAAATGTTCATTCAGTTTGGTGTCTTTTGTTGCTGTTGTTGTTGTTGCTGCTGCCATAACAAGACCACCATCCTTAATAACAACAACAAATTAACCTTCAAAAAGTAGTGAATGAATTGCAAGGTGTTTTCAAGAGAATTTTTCTTTAAGAAAGAGTTGGTTGCATTCAAGAATCACATAAATATGTGGTTTGTACACGTTGGGGGGGGGGGTTTAATATCGGACTCATCTGCAGTTAGAAAATAACACTTCACCAGCCCCAAACCCAAACCCAAACTAGGAAAATAGTTTTGCAATATGAAAAAGGAATCACATGTTTTTGTTTCTACTTCCTTCAAGTAGTAAATAAAGAATGGTTTGTTTTTGAAGTAAAAGAGAATTTTTTTTCATAAACAGGAAGAAATAGAAATTAAAGAATAACTGCCATTAATATCTCCAGTTTGCTGCTATCAGCGTTGGAGATAACTAACGTTCAGGTTGCCTTAGTTTCAATGGAGAGGCATTTTGAAGAAGTGGCAAGGCCAGAATAAGTATTGCATAAAATGTCTAACAAAGAAAGGAAACAAAGTACCGTGCATTATCCAGAAAAAATCTTTTTTTCAAGAAGAGAGAATTAGACACGAGTCAGTCAGATGAGTAAGAGGGAAAGAAGCATTCAAATAATATTTTCATTTTGCATTCAGGCATCCAGTTCCTTCGACGTGGCTGTTAGCAAAATCAAACTTGAAGGGGAAAATAACTAAGGCACAACAGATTTGCAGAGTCAAGAGAAGAAAATAGAAACTTTGTTTCTCCAAATGCAAATTCAATTTGTACATTAAACTGTTCAGACATCAGCAGTTTAGAACACATTCAGGAAAAGTGTGCAGGATTTAGTAAAGGTTTCTTTGCCAAATGAAAAAAAAAAACAGCCATTTTAAGCTAAGGAGTTACTGTCACTCCAACAGCAGCAAGAGAATATATCCTAAAGGCTGGGACTTGGCAGAAGAAAACTGTTACTACACTTGTTGTGCTTACTGACTGCTTCTAAGTACTGGTTGGAAAAAAGAGGGGGGGGTCTTTTTCAAGCACAACAAAAAAAAAATTCTAAGAAGATAGATGGCTTCTTGTGTGAGAAACAAATGCAGATGTGTTAACCTCTTTTTCTGGAAAGAGAGGTCATGTCTGAATTCGAAGCAATTGCATACTGATGTTGATTTCCAACATGAAAAATGGGTTGCTTCTAAATTCTCAGTAGCACTAATTGAACTTTGTCAAAAATTAAAAAAAAAAAAAAAGAGAAAGAATCTTTATTTTGTACTTTTGTGGGGTAAGAATCCATTCCTGCCATAATCATCACAACAAAGAAAAAAGGTAAACAAAAATATTTAACAAATAATAAGAGCTTCAAAAGAAGCTAAACAAATTGACAATCCTAGGAGTAATAAGAAGAAAAAACAGCAAGAGAAGGAGGAGGAGATATCACTGTCCTCTTTGCCAATGAATAATTGGAAATCAACATGGAAAATGAAAACAAGGCAAAAATTATCATTGCTAATTGGAGGATTCCATTCTCTTTATGCTTTGTATTATTAAGCTGGATAGTCAGGAGGAGGCAAATTTGTTTAAGAAGAAGTAACAGTCATATTAACAATACAGAAATTGTTATCCTACCTAATCTCTTGTTGCTGTCATTTTCAACAAGGATTAAGATTAAGTTCAGGAAATTTGGTGTCAGTAAAGCAGAAATTCATACAAACTCTTTGATCTGCTTGAAAATATTCCTTCCTTTGTTGCATCTGAATCAAGAATAACAAGTTCAGAGATTAAAATCTAATTTCTATCCTCTAAGAATTTTAATTAATATTCATTTCCATAAATTGGTAACAATAGCCAGTATGAAAACTTGTGGCAATGATAAGTAAAGGAGCCCCCGTCTCCGATCAATCATCTAATCATAAATGCTACAAGATTGTGTGTGTGTGTGTGTGTGTGTGTGTGTGTGTTGTGGGAAAGGGAGTGTGTGAGGTGAGAAGCCAAAGAGAATGGCTCAAGAAAGCATGCAACTCTGTCATATGACATGAACCATTATACTAGAGTTAACTGACTGCAATTATTCTAACCTCACTCTAGCCTTTCTGCAAGGAACCAGCTTTTGTTTCCAAAGTAGCAAAGAAACAATGACAAGTTTCAGTAAAAGGAGTGGAAACAAGAAATAAGTGGGTAGTTTCTGTTTTTCTTTTTTTTTTTCTAACAGATGAAGCCACACGTACGTTAATTAACATGGCAGTTTTAGAGAGAAGCTACAGGCAGGGATTCTATGGAGATGAGCATCATTATTTACCATTTGGTGGAACAACAGAAAAATAAAAAAAATTAAAAAAAAAAAGCAGGAGAGTAAGCAGGTAGAATTTCTTTGTTGAAAAAGCTTATTTTACACTAGCATAAAATTGCTAAGCTAAAATCATATTTCTGCAGAAGGAGAGACATATGAATGCACGTTACGAATGGATATTTATACAATGAGGACACAAATGAGGACAAATGGAAAGAAAATGGGGGAGGGTTTCCCCACCCCACTAATTGCAAGGAGGAAAAGTCAGAAAGTTGCTAAAGTGAAATAGATAATTTTAGAATTTGGTATGGCTTGAAAATGTCTGTTTCCCTATTGTTCAGTCTTCTAAAAGAAATATACGGAACCACTCAAAGAATGTCTCCACTTGCTAATGCCACATATTTTAGGAAAAACTGACAACGGGTAAAGAAATTTGGGTTAGGAGTCCAAAATTCTGCCAACTTTGTTGAAATATCATTTGATGATGAGTTGCAAATGGGGCAAAGTCAGCACAGAAAGTGCATCTGGTGGTTGAATAATAACAATAATACTGATCATTTGAGTTACATAAACACTGGCCTTGGAGTGGATAAGAAATGGCATTTTACTGCTTATAGTGGCGCTGATGCTATTCAGAAACAATATTTCACTGAAAGTCAATTTGAAACAAAAAACATTTTGGATTTGCTATCAAGAAAAGTCTTTTCCTAACATAGAAATCAATTTTCTGTTTTCAAACTGATCTTGAATTGCTTTGTAAAATTTCAAAACCAGATTGTCATTCTAACAGAAAAAAAAATTATCCTTTCAAGTAGGGGAAAAGTTTGTAAATGACATTACTAACTTTTGCCTACACTATATCGAGAGATATTTTACTGATCTATCAAAAGTGCTGCAATGTAAAATCAATTCCATCACGAGAAACTGTTAGAATAGATTGTTGATTCAAGAGAATGACTATCAACCTGCTGCAAGTATTCAATGCCTCTATCTAAATTGAACAGAACCTGTTATTTACAAATGACACTTCCTTTGAATTTTGAAGTGAGCTCATGCAATTACAACCAAATGCAACCCCCTTTTTTTTGTACTGACAAAGGAGTGCAAAGCTGTTGAAACTTGTTTCCAAAATGTATCATCAGTGCCACATATTTGGGACCATTTGTCATGGCTGAGGGGAAACCTGACAGAAAAGGATATCTGAAAGACATCTGATTCAGAAAAGAAACCTCAACATATTTTTATAAATGAACATTAAAAAGTTTTATAAAATCTTTTCTGTCAGGACAGACAGCAGGGGCAAAAATGGTGATATGGTGCTGGTGGGGAGAAAGAAAAATGACACACTGTCAATCAAAATAACAGATTTTCTTTCTGTAGCTTAAGTTCTTCTCCTGACATATTTGGGTGAGTGCATATCAGCAGAAGTGGGTGAGAAAATGTCACCCCATCTTAAAACATGGGTTGCGAAGATATACACTCAAATATATATATATATATATATATATATATATATATATATATATATATATAAAAAAAAACACCCCCTGCCCCAAAAAAAAAAAAGAAAGAAAAAAAAGAAGTGTAGTGTGCAAGACAGTTGAAGAGGGTGGAAAATTGAAAATTACAGGCTAAAAAACAAAGATTTGAAGTTGGAAATAAAAAGCAGTCGAATTCCTAAATGCCAAGTGCGACTTAAAAGATTTACTAACATTTCTGCGAGTGACTGAGGAGGTGAAGGAGGACAAAAACTGAGGAGTAGGAGGAGGAGGACAACAAGAGAGACTTAGGGTGAGCGTGAGTGAAATAAAGAAACAAGTGTCAAATATTGGTGGCTGTTTCTTTGTGTCTTCACCAGTTTAACTTACAAACAGAAAAATACACCTGCATATGGGCTCCACTTGCCAATAAAGAATCCAAAAATAATTCTCAAAAAAAAGAAATTCTCAGGACAACAACAATCCTTATCTTCCTCTTTTTATCAGAATAGAAGCCCCCCTCAATAATTTCCAGGCAGAAAAAAACCACAACAACAACAAAAAAAAAAAAAAAAGAAAAAAAAAAAAATCACTAAAAATGAACAAAAGCACCAACAACAACACAGACCCTCCTCCCATCCCATAGCAAATCACATTTACATAGATCAACCAACAAGAATAAAAAACTAACATTGTGCAATAACTGAAGAAACGAAATAATAGTTACATCAAGTTTCAAAAGAAAGGGGGCAATATGAAAATAATATATATACTGTAATATCTTTCCAAAAAGATCTTTCTTTACTTAAGAAATTTCAATATCCAATAAAAGACACTGAGCAGCTTTTTATATATATATATATATATATATATATATATATATATATATATATATATATAAATAAAAAGATGGTATATGGCATTATTTGCTAATAAAAAGTATTTCTCTAAAATGTTGATAAATTTTCATGAAACTCAAAGCAATTTTTAAGAGTCATGAGACATCAGTATCTTATCTCAATGTCAGTTTTTTGTTGTTTTTTAATGGTTTAGAGAAAAAAATTCTTCAATTAAAAAAAGTTTTTTTTAAATGTTTTTAAATTTGTCAAGGCAAGTCAAAAATGAAACATAACATTACTTGCTCTCTTTATATTGTATCAACTAAATGTGAAGAAACCATAGCAAAATTTGTTTTCTGAGATTAAATGCTTAAAAAGTTTTAAAAAAAACAAAAAAAAAAAGAGGAGAGAGAAAAGAAAAAATACTTAATACTTCAAGAACAAAAAAGTGAAATCTACATCAGAGAAGCTGATGTGATCTGCCCTGGCCTGTCTACTGATGAGCATATACTATAAGTGCCACCATTTTGAGCAGTCTCTCTCTTTCTCCAGTAGAAGAGAGAGAGAGAGAGAAAGGGTAGCAGCAGGGCAGGACAGATAGACAGACAGACAGACAGATGGACAGTGTGCCAACTGACACCAGCATTGTTGTTGCAGTTGAATGGTATTTAAGAGTGGGTCAGTGACAACTGACAGACATCAAGATGAGAACTTTAGGCCTTTACTGGATCTTGCTGCAAGAGAAAAGAAAAACACAGACACTTTCAGATTGACTTGTCTCAATAAGGATTGTTTGGCATTAAAGAAATTATCATCACTGAAGATGCAGAGAAGAAAGAATATTTACACAAAAGGAATTGCCTAATCAAAATTACATTTTAAAATATGCCAATATTACCTTTGCTGGAATTTTTTGAAATAAGGAATTATCATTATTACTATTATATATTTTGCTACTTGAAACCAGTATGTTCATCTTGATTGTTATACTCACAGAATTTCAGGCATTGTACTCTCTGCCCTTCTTCAGATGTTTATCTTAGTACTTAGTAAGCTTCTTGGAATTTCAAAATTAACCTATAGGAAATAAACCCTATTTCCAACACAATTGCATACCCACACACATACCATATTAAAGTTCACCCAAATTTTATTTTCTATCCAATAATAAACAAGATTTCCAAAGATGTCAAAAAGATTCCACAACACACACTATTTAAATCAAAGTATCTATTGGTTAGAAATTAAAATCACCTCATGAAATATTTCTCATCAGAGAAAACTAAAACTTATTTTTCTTGAGCTTACTATCAAAAAAAATTTATCACAGATTTTGACTTTCAGTGAGCAGGCATATGACTGCCACAAAACCATTCAAACAGAAGAGAAGATGTGGCTACTTAACCCCCCCCCCAAGCACTTGCTAAAAGAAACATGTTGAAGACCTCAAGCGAGCCATCCCCAACAACAGTGATAATCAGTGAATCTTTGCTAACAATCATGTGTTGGTGATATTAAACAAAACAGCAATGACAGAAGCAATTACTTACAAATCTTTTCTAAACCACAGATATTTCCTTTCAACCAACTATCCAAAGACTTTAACTCAACTAAAGATAATTTTCACTCCTTTTTAAATCTTTTGAATTCATATACATATGCTTGTAAAAACAAATGATTTATTTAACAGGTGTTATTATTGTTTGGAATTTCGACAATCAGATTTTTAATATGAAAAACCTGGGTGACTAAATTTGCTACAGACTCTTTATTCCAGATCGGTCTCGTTTTACTTTCTATGCTAAGAAAAAAATAGTAAAAATACACTGATGCTATTTATCAATCACACAGTCCAAAATCAATGCATGATTGAGTTCAAATTGTTCAGTCCCCTTGCATACATCAAAGATTCTGTCTGTGCAGAGGCTGCCTTGAGTTAAGTTTATTATGCTTGAAATAACTCCAACAATAAATAGATTGTGGAAGCTGATACCAATCTATACACACTCTCAAATATGGCACAAGGCTGGGTTTCATGTGAGAATCCCATATCTACATCATTGATTCTCAGTCGTATTTGACAAAGACACGAGAAGGAGATTCATCTAAGTTTGGTGGTTTGAATTGCATGACAGCCATGTCTTCAGACTCACTGAAAACTAGCCAGCCTTGAAGCTTCGATTGCTTTTTCTTCACTATGAAAAGTGTTCAGGGCTATGCAAGGCAGCCCACAACCAGGTATTCTCTGTTGCTTACATCAATCTGCATCCCTTGCAGCTCTTTCTTGAGCAGTCATTATAGCAAAGCCTTCCTGCACAACTGGATGTGCGTTGTGGTGCAGTGGATATCGACTCAGAACAAGAGGTCAGGGTGCCGAGTTCAAATTCCAGTTGAATTCCTTGCATTCACTTATGCACAAATAACCTTGGGAAAGGTATTAATCCATCTCTTCCCTCCAGTTATGGGCTAAATAACAGATTGGGTTCTATAGCTTTGGCCGGCAACCAGCCTACCACTAAAAGCAATAGCAACCTACTGCAGGATAATTTTCTGCCCAGTCAGTCAAGTCCAAAGCGTGTATCACATATGACACTTAACTGACTGACTTCCTGCACTATGTACATGGTACCAGTAATAAAAACTGTTCAGTCTCTTTCAGTACTTCCCTGTTGGTATATCTCAGGTATTGGTCTTTAAGTGCAGTGGCAGATCATGGATTTTGAATCAAAACCTACGATAAATGGTTCAGACAGATTGCAACAATACACTGGGACAGAGAACTATTTATATTTAGTGGAAGAGCCCATTTATAAAGAAAAGGAATAATTTTTCATTTTCAGATAATTTAGTGGAATAGTTTAATCATAAGATGTGAGATGCTCTTTCATTTTCAGAAAATTTCTCAATAAAATTTATTTTGAGATGGTATTTAACACTATAATAAGTTCAGATTTGTAAATATCTAATTAAAATAAACAATTTGTTAGAAGTATTAAAAATGTCTGATTGATCAGTGTGGAAAGAAATAAAAAGTTACGGACACTCATGATCTCTCCATCTTTCTTCTGATCCGGTTCAATCTCATCCGTGTGATCTTTCATCAATCTAAAACGAGCAAAAACATTTTGATTTGCTTTTGAGAAGATCTTTAAAAAATTTTCAAGATTTTTAAGATCTACAACTGCATCAGGGCTTAAAAGATTAAAAATCAAAATTTGTCACATATTTATAAGAAATTATCTTTTTTTTTTAAATAGGAGCTTAATGAAAGAAGTTTTTAAAAGAAAAATAATCTGTTGAGACATCAAATCTAAACTGAGAGAAATGTTTAAAATCTACATGCTGCTTTTTAAGAGGAAATACTAAGATCAAAATAAAAAAAAGAATTAGGCAAATAGAAATTAGATTGACAAAAATAAAATTTGCACAAATTTTATTTTAATTAAATCTTATATATAAGAAAAAGCAATGAAAGTAAAATTTAAAAACTAAGATCACAACATTTAACACACATAAATTTTCTAAAGACTTGGAATTTCATTAAATATATTTTTTTAAAAAATGACATAAATGTAAATAGAACTTTTTTTAATTGACATTTTCAGATATTTTCTAGAGTTCTATTGTAAATATACACGTGTATGTGTATACTGCATTGTTTAGTATGAAAAAACAACTGTAAAATCCATAAAGCATTAATAAGTTTGTTTGGAGGCAAATTTATAAATAATGTCAATGATTGAAAAAAGACTTTGAAAATAAAATGATTTTCTAAAAGAGTTTTTCAAGAATAATTCTTTTTTGATAACAACCTTGAATCAGGGTCTTTTGGTTTTAACTAAATATATTCTAAAGATTTTCAGGGAAAGTTAAAGACAAAAATTGAAATAAAGTCATCTTTTAGTAAAGAATTTATTGCATGGTCGCATAACACACAGGAAATGATTGAGTAGTAAAAATTCATAATAATTTGTGAACATGTCAAATACTGACAATTTTTCAGAAAATCCATTTAATTTGTAAATCTTAAAAAAAAATGGTATTCTTACAAATTAAAGAGAAATATAAATAAAATACTTACTCATCTTTATCCTCATTCTTTTCACTGAAAAAGTCAAAAAATCAAGTGATAGTCATTATATCATCATCAGCAGTAGCATTTCAAAAAGTAAATCTTAATGAATAATCAACATTGATAAGACAACTGAAAACTTGGGGAAAGTTTGTTTCTTGTTCTTGAAAGAACAAATAAGTCCTGCAAATATGTATTTCTTTTCAAATTGTTTCAATCAAGTAGAAGATCTGCTTAGCTCAAATGTTCAGAGACTGAGATAATCAATAAGATTAATTTGATGTGAATTATGTGTGAAAATATTGAAAGGGCTTTTTATTATTTTTTTTTTATAATCGTGTCGCCCCAAGCAAGGCATTTTACTGCCACTTTTGAGTGGGGGGTTACATAGAAGGCAAGTTATGAGAAAGAGTGAAAGGTTACAAGGGGTGTCAGGAAGAGGGTAGGAAAAGGATGAGAATACTACCAAGAGTGGAGTGGACAAAGAAAGGAGCATGAGAGAGAGAGAGAGAGGGGGTCAAGTTAGTGAGATAGTAGATAACTATTGACTTTACATTTGAATTCCTGAGGACTGTAGCTGTCGGGAATTCATTATTTTTATTACATTTATAGCTCCTGTTATGTTGCATTTGCTTCTTTCTTGGCCTTGAGTAAGCTATTTTTGGATATGCACCAGAATAGGCAAAAACCTTCTAAATATCAAATATATTCATGTCTAAGTTTATCTTGTATACAGCAGTGTCATTGATTTTGTTCATATATCACATCAATCCAATGGTAATAAAAAAAATAAAGAGATATTGCAGTTGTGGGTTTACACATTTTGTTGCCTGTGGGCTGACATATTTGGTCACCCATAGGTTGACATATTTGGTCACCAATGACCTGATATATTTGGTCACCTGTGGGCTGACATATTTGGTTGCTCGTGGGCTGACATATTTGTATTAAAATCAAGTAAGTTACATCCATTATGAAGTCAATAACATTTACATTCATAGTGAATTTTATTTTCCTTTTTGGTAGTGCAAATTTAACAGCCAAATGGTAGAATTTACAACAGGTAGGAATCGTTTTAATGCAAAATCCCCCCCCCACACACACACACACAAAATGTTAAGAGAAATACTTGACATACTCAGTGACACCTTCATCACTGGCAGGTTCTTTGTTTTCTTCTCCATTGGCTTCTCCGTCCTTTTTCTCCTTTTCTGCTAACAGATTTGTTTCTTGACTGAAAGAGAAAAATCATCAGACACACCTGCATATAAAAAGTCTTGAAAGATTTATCATGGAAATTGGGATATAAGAAAAATGAAATCACTTGCACATTTCAAGAAAAAATTGGGAGGTCTCGGTGTAAACATACAACAGGGCACTCAGCCAGGTTTTCCACCATTGTGTCTTCTGAACATGTCCAATATTCACCCAAAATAAAGTAAGAAAGCCTGCTGCACATTCATAAAGAAATGAACAATGAAAACAAACACCACATCAAGAAATGAGACCTCAAATCCTGTTTTCAACTTCCATGTCAGTCTAACAACACAGCTCTTCCCTCATATCAACTCTCTTCCCATTCATATATCACAATGTGTTGCTGGTAATATGAACAGGTGGCATTATTGCTACCCAAGAGACAGTGTCTCCCACATTGGCCAGACTAGAACTAGCTACCCCAATTCCAACCTCAATAACTAAACACACTAGACAGTTATTGTAGACCAACAACTAGAAATCATCAATGTCCAACTTTGATGTCACTTATCTCCAAAAGCTATTTTTTTTTTATTAATATTTGGTCTAAATTGAATGTCACTTAGAAAACCTGGCTTCAGAGACTTTATCTGTTGGATATAAAACACAAAATATTTAATATTGAGATAAAAATCACATTATCTTCTTCTATATGGATGCTCCAATGATAGTGTCACTTCCAGAAAGAATATAAAATGGTTGAGGACTTCAATCTTAACTGGTGACTAATGAAAAGATTAGACATTTCCTATTCATAATGAAGAATGTCAAAAACAGCAGCCATCAAAATGAAGAAGACAAAATATTTATGTACAAAAGGATGTACTTTGCCTGATAAGCCAAAGAAAATAGTGGTACAGCTATTCACTTAGTCTGCATTTAACTACTAAGTTGAATCTGATACCTGGCCACAGTAATGCAAGACCCAGTAAAACTCACTGACTACATGAGCCAATAGGTCTGTGGTAAATATTGCACTATGATATGTATCCCAACAAATTTATACAATATAGTCAAGAAACAATTGTGTCTTCAAGAGATGAGATAAGATGATAGTTCAAGAGTTTAGTTCTTTACCATTGAAAGGACTTTAAAGAAAATTACAAACAATTTATTAAATCAATGTGTAATTAGGGTAAAAATTTTGAAGTTTTAATAAAGAAACCATTTATGATGCCTAGCTTATTCTATGCATTATAGAAATATAGGCTGAAGAATTAATTAAACATGAGGAAAATGGATTATTATACAAATCTACAATTAACATAGTTACTTCAGTTGATTAACAAAGAAAGGAAAAATTAATTTACACAAGCACAACATACAAATTAAAACAACACTCAGTCAATTTCTTGCAGATTACGAACAATTTTAGATCTTCCAAAGTCTCTATAGAGGTACTAATAACTTTAGGAAAGACAAGTCTATGATGAAATTTTAACAAAGCTGCAGTCTGTCCAAAGTATTGAGTTAGATTTATTTGAATATAAAAAACAAAAGTGGAACTGTGGTGTTTATACTAATTTTCTAAATATCTCAAGGTCAAGACTTTCTGTTGATTGGCTGATGTTTTCCTCTATAATCTCGATATATGATGTGTGATAAAAAAATAAACAAGATACTATCAATAAAATTTTTGCTTGTTGAAATAACTAAATATTTCTTATTGTTCTCTATAAAATATTCCGTTTTTATGCCTTAAAGAGCCTATATGTTGGCATTCAGAAAACAGGCTACAGAAGGTTTGAAATATGCTATACACTTGAAAGAGGTTCCCTTGAGGATACTTTCCAATTTTTGGAAGTAGTATTAGATTTGGTGAGGATGGACAATGTTCTCATGTTGCACGAATATTGACTGCTTCATGTACCCTTTCCAGGAAGGCTAGTATATGCTTTAGCTTCAGACTCAATGTTAACGAGTGCACTTCACAGGAGTTAGAAAGCAACATAAGAAAAGAAAAATAATTGCTTCATAGGGCTGAAACTGAGTATAAATAGTGTTCAAATATTTTACATAAGGTAACTAATTAGTGTGAGGCTACTTAGTCACATCATCAGCTATCTCAGTTTCATTATTTTTTCTGACACACCTCGTTTTACCCAATTCTATAGCTCACTGGTGCCCACTATGTATGAATTTACACAAGCTACTAGACTAGCAACTAGGTCCCATCCTTTTACAGTGAAACTCATAAAATGTAACTGCAATTTCTACTCTAACAGATTCTTTTCTCGCACTTCCTGCCCGTGGAATTCCCTTCCATATGCTTGATTCCCTGACAGCTACAATCTCCAGGAATTTAAATGTAAGGTCAATAGACATCTACTATCTTACTAACTTGCATCCTTTCTCTCAAGCTCTTTTCTCCATGAAGACTTTCTTTCTCCAAATAAAAGCTACATTGTTATGTTAACAAAAGACTAATTTTTGTCTCTCTAAAGAAATTTGTTTCACCTTTGTACAGGTGGGATTTTTTCAAAGACTTAGTCTGCTTTGGTTGGTGTTCTCCTTGGTTTGAAAGCATGGAGACCAAGCTTATGCAATGTCTGTCTTCATATGGTGATATCAGATTTTTTAGGATGCTCTTGGTCAAGACCTTCTGATTATTGTTGGTATCATTTTCTTGCTAACTTAAAGGATTCTATTGATTACTAATATCTTTGCAAGATTATTCTTATTGTTCTGAATTTTTAAAATATATTGCACTCGCACTTAAAATTGTTTGGAGATAAAACATTAATGCTTCTTGAGAGAAACTGCAATAGTGCAACTTAAAATCTTCCTACGGTTCATTGGCTAGTCTGGTGACTATCAGTTAAGTGCCATATGTGATACACTCTTGGGCGATCATGTCTCAAAAGAGACATGACTGACTGGGCAGAAGAGTATCCTGCAGTAGTTTGCCATTGCTTTCAGCAGTAAACTGGCTGCCAGCCAAGGCTATAGAACCCAATCTGTTCTGTTATTTAACCCATAACTGGAGAGAAGAAACAGATTAATACCTTTCCCAAGGGTATTTGCGTGTAAGTGAATGCAAGGAATTCAACTGGAATTTGAACTTGGCTCCTCAATTTGTCGTTCCGAGCCAATATCCACTGCAATAATTACATAAAATCTGATGCATTTATAGAACTGAAAAATCGATGGAAGGCTCAATTAGTAAAATACATAAAATTAAGTAAAATTTCAAAGTAATTTCATGTAATTTTAAAAAAAAAACTATTACAGATATGGATTTTTTTAATGATTTTTAAATTATTTGACTGAGGAATGGGCACAATGTTTCTGGACAATCTGAGAGGGTGACTCGGAAAATGTTTTTATAATTGGCTGATTTCATATGGAATGAACACACGAACATATATCTGATTCAAAATTCTATTGTGCAACATTTAAAAATACATTCTTGTCCCCCTTCAGAATAAAGAAAAATACTTGTTGAGAAATATGCTAAGGAAAAAAAAAAAAAAAAAAAATTCAAATTCTTGAGGGCCTCTATATCAAAAGCAAGAATCAATCACAATGATCACAGTTATAATAAGTTTGTCTTTGGAAAAACCTTTGCATTTTTATATCTTCATTTCCCCTTCCTTATACACAATTCCATCAACAAAAACATTAGTCTGACAAAGTCTTTCTATAGGATATAAACTCATTACACAGAACTTTTGTTATTCGTTTACTTAACATTGTTCTTCTATATATACATTTAAGCTGGGTGTGTAGTGGTGCAGTGGATACCAACTTGGAACGACAAATCGGAGAACTGAGTTCAAATTCCAGTTGAATTCCTTGCATTCACTTATGCACAAATACCCTTGGGAAAGGTATTAATCCATCTCTACCCTCCAGTTATATGTTAAATAATAGGGCAGATTGGGTTCTATAGCCTTGGCTGGCAACCAGTCTACCGCAGAAAGCAATGGCAACCTACTGCGGGATAATCTTCTGCCCAGTCAGTTACGTCTCAAAAGAGACATGACCGCCCACGCATGTATCACGTATGGCACTTAACTGACTGAAAAGTCTTTAGCTTTGGATAGCAACTTGTCTAAGAGAAGGAAATCTCGGAAATAAAAACCTCTACACCTACATTGTGTAGAATAGGGTAAACTGAATTCTCTAACCTTGCTAGGTAATCTTCCTAGAAATGGTGTCTCAATAAAAGCACTGAATTTACACTCTCTTAAACTGGTTGGTGTCAGAGCATACAGCTGTAAAACTTGCTCTAATATTTCATAATAGTTCAATTACAAAGCCATCAAAATAACCCCGTCCAATCCATGCTAGCATGGAAATGGACGTTAAACGATGATGATGATATATATAATTTTTCTGAAGTTTTTAAGCAAATCACATAAACCTCAATAACTTGAATTTACTTTGAGATTTTTTTGTCAAATTTTAAACAATTATTTTAAATGTCAAAACAAAGCTTGACTTAAATTCTTAGGCAGAGGAAAATTAATTTGAAACGAAGACAAATTTAAAAGCAGAAATAGATCCAAACCCTCTCATCATTCACTGATTTCTCTTTTCTGCAAGTTTGCTGTTACTTTTCAATGTTTACAAAAACATAATTCAAGAATTTAGTATCACGTTACCTTGCTCCAGCTTCAACATCGGTTGATTTATCTTTTCCTGCAGCACCTCTTTTACAGGCATTCTCTAGCAGAAATTTGGTAACACCTTTGTTCAACTTGACATAGCAGCCAAGATCAATGACAATAAGAATTATAATGAGGAGAGCAATAATGACCCCAACAATTCCACCTTCACTAATTGCAGCAGAAGTGGCAGCCTGTGGTTTCTCTGGAGAATCCACTGAAAAATACAAAACATTACTTGTATAAGATGTTTATTTCAGTATATAACCAAACAAAGTCAGATGTGAATCCAATGGAATGGTAAATATGTAAGAAAATTTGGAAAAAAAATTCACAATACAATCTACATTAGTAAGACAAAATGTGAGTTCTGTTAAGCAGTTGAACATTTGAGTTTTACTTAAGTTCTATCACTATAAAAATTAGATTTTAACTAAATTCATCTTATAAATTTTTATTTAATATTCAATATATGACCATTCTATTTCAGTTAATCCCTTTTCCTTATTTTCCTACTAAAACAATGGGGAGATATGTTAATCATGAAGGAAGAAAATAAAGAAGATTTAATTTTAACAATAAAATGAAATTTAAAAAAAAAGAAAACATTCATCTGCTTAATATGAGTCATGTTTCACCTTGCCAATGTAGATTATCTTGTGAAACAATTTTTTTTCCTGATGATGCCAGACAATGGGTGAAATATGTCAAAGTAAAAACATTTTCTAAATTGTCTTATATATTTACAATACATAAGGAAAAAAACAACTCACAAGATATGAAACAAGTCTGTAACTTTGAGTTATTAACTAAGAAAATCTTTTCTCAAGATGATTAATTGAAAGAAGATAAGTTAAGAGAAATTATAAACTTCTACAGGGTGTGATAGATAAATTATCGTCTAAATTATGCAAGAATATAAATAACACTGATATCTCATTTGAACAGATATATTTACCAAGATTACATAAAAATATCTTGAAATACTAAAGAGTAAATTTACTCAATAAAATTGCCATTGGCTTTAACCATGGCCTCCAGATGACTTCAGAATCTCCTGCATCTCTTCTGGATGGTCTCCTTATTTAAGTTGGTGAATGTTACCATAATCCTTGTATTCAGTTCAGCTTTGCTGTTACAAGGAGTTTTGTTGGTCTCTTGCTCAACTACGCCCCACACATGATAGTCAAGAGGGTTGAAGTCTGGGGAGTTAGGTGGCCAAATGTAAGCGGTTGATGTGGTCGCAGTAGCCACCCATTTGTCTTAGAGCAGTACCACCTCCTCAAGGCACTTGATGTAGGCCTCCGAGTTGAGTCTGAGGCCCTCAACTACAATTCAAGAGTTCTATTCTTATCAGAACGATCAGAGTTTTCCGAGTTGCCGTATCTTTGTAATCACCATTAGAATCATCGAACTCTTTCCGAATCCTTCACACTTTGTTATTGTTATTATTATAAAATTCACAAATATATCTTGAGTAAATTTATTCATTAAAATTGCCATTGGCTTTAACCATGGCCTCCAGATGACTTCAGAATCTCCTGCATCTCTTCTGGATGGTCTCCTTGTTTAAGTTGCTGAATGCTACCATAATCCTTGCATTCAGTTCATCTTTGGTGTGACAAGAAGTTTTGCTGGTCTTTCAACTACGCCCCACACATAATAATCAAGGAGGTTAGGGTCTGGGAAGTTAAATGGTCTTACTGTAAGGGATGATGAGGTTGCAGAAATTGTTTGACAGCCATGACTGGGAACTCCTGTTTCTGTGGAATGGTGCAGAGTCCTGTTGATAACTAGAGGGTCTTTCAGAAGCCACTCTCTTGAGCCAGGGCAGCATTGTCTCCTCAAGGCACTTGATGTAGGCCTCCGTGTAGAGTCTGAGGCTCTATGGGAAGATGAATGGAAGCATAACATTGCCATTACTAGTGATCCCTCCAAAAACCTTTGTCATCACCATTAGATGGTTCCCAATTCTTCCCAAATCCTCTGCACTGTTCTCAGATTAAAACCCAACCACCAGATGAAAATGTGCACATTGGAACTTCTGGTGTGAACACCATGCCATTTCCAAATTTTTAGTAGCGTGAATTGTGTTACAGTTCATTTTTTTTCTCACAGTGCCCAACAGACCCAACTATACTGTGTGTTTGACAAAATAAAAAAACAAGCAACGCACATGCATGAAATTAGAAATATAAAATTGTGATAATTTATCCATCGCACACTGTCTAAACTAAAGATAACTGCATAAATGCTTAATCAAATAAAAGAGATATAATTTGAATAAGATCAATGATCTTAGCTCATTATAGCTAATAGTGCTACTTAATAAGTAATAAGAGAAAATGTTTGATTTAGTTTTGATTTTAGTTGAAAAATAAATTTAACAAAGTGCCTAGTGATTTCTGGTATCTAAGATAGACAAGACCTGTTGGATACAATGAATCAAGGTATGAACTTCCGATTCTTCCTCAAAAGTAGACTTTTCTGACAGCAATCTGTTTTACTTCATTGAATCAAACATCTCTTATTTCATCTTTTATTTTTCTAGTAATCCATCAAGACAGTGTTTTCAAAAAATAACACCAAATTAAAAAGTAGCTGCCCATAGACACTTGCCTTTTGACCAAGAACGAAGGCTGAATAAAAGACTTCTGAATAATTTCCAAGTGGGAAGATAATGGCATTCAGAAGGAAACAAGCAGATTTCTGCACAAACAGTACAGGAAAGAGAGCAAGTGTGCAATGGAAGAAAAGTCTTGCAAAAAAAAAGTTCCTAATTAATTGCTTAGAAATCAGGAATTTAATTGTTTTAACATTTTTTTTACCTACAAATATTGTAAAAGCTTGCAAACAGTGATGGGGATGCTAAAAGGGTCTCAGCTGAACTGAGAAGCACTTAAACAAAATCATTTCAGCCTTTTTTTCATAATTAGTATTGAATGACTATCCCCATATTTAGCAATACTTATGTACAATTGCTTAGCTATTAAATGTCAATTCAAAAATTTTGTCTGAAAAAGTAATGAATTGGCTAAGATAATGTAGAAACAGCAACAAAGGCAGAAGGAAAAATCATTGAGAATCAACATTTTAAATTCTTAAACAAAAATTATTTACTTTTTGTCACATTAAGTAAAATTACTTTTAGTGACTTTTTTGTGTTTTTGTAGTGGATACTATCAAGTGACACTTTAGAAGATAAAATGCTAAGCAATAGGGTTTGTTAGGATGGAACCATGTGACAAACTAATTCTTAACCTAATTCTGAAAGGCTTTGTTTTGTTTTTTTCTGAGAACATTACAAAGAATAGTCAATTAATCTGATGAAAAGCAACACCAACAAAATTTAGTATAGATGGAGTTTGTGATGGTGTTGCATGGAAAAGGATAGTTTAATTCACCTGTCATTGTAAAATTGCATCAAAGTATATTTTGGCAGAACAGAAACTTGCATTTCAAGAATTGCAATGTGCATATAGCACCAACACAAAAATAGAGCAACTGCATTTCATTAAGTAAAAATCATGACTAATCAAGGGATATTAAATTTTGGTAAAAAATGGTTTGGGTGTGAAAGAATGCTAAGAGATTTTCTAAGCAGCAGTTTTAGGGTAGAAAAAGCAAATTTTAATGGAAGCATATTTTTGCTAACAGGCTCTAAGCTGTAAAAGTTTGGACCCTTTTCAATCGACATTCATGGCATGTAATTGAATTGACATCACATTCATTTGTGAATAGAAAACAAAAACTAAATGTAATAAATTTTACAGACTTAATAAAACTGTTTTAATTAATGCATATTTTTTTCATATAAATAGAAACAGAATTTATAAATGGATATACACAAAAGAGTGCTTAGTTTCCAACCTTAAGGAAAGTCAAAATGAACAGCAATGAAATTTTGGTACTGAACTAGATTTTGGTACTAACTTTTATGCTGAACTAAGTTTATTACCAGTCATAAACTTAGTTCAGCATAAAAAAACATTTTTTTTAAAGATTTTAGGAATTTATTTACTTTTAATAAAACTGTTTTTGAAATCCACTTCTAAAACTTAGGAAAGAGTGCAAAGAAGATTACTAAAAAAAAAAAAAAACATGCCAAAGTTCCTTGCTTTGAAGGAAAGAATTTAGTTTGAAAAGAATAAGAAACATTTTTTTTTTATTAAAGTCAAAGTTATGAAAAGTGCATGCCAAGTTAGTTGAATCAAGTGAAAAGGTTAAATTGGTTTGAGTTTCTTGTTAAAAGATTAAAAAAGAGGTGAAAAGCAAGGGGGTGGGGAAAGCACTTAGTCATTTGCAATATTAGAAAAAGAAAATTCTGCAAGTTTAATGCTATTTTAAAGCAATGGACATTTCATATTTACCAATAAAGGCTAGAAATAATTTAAAATTGACAAAACAAGAAAGTGACTAAGATGTAACTTTCTACCCTTAAAAGGTTCTTTATAAAATACAAACACTTTGATTTTGTAAATCATAATATAATAAACAATGACAACTGTTAGAAGTTGAAGATTCTTTCTATCATGATTTAAAGAATTATTAAGAAAGGTTGCACAAATTCTTAGGCTAATGTTAATAAAATGATAAATTCATTTAAGCAGTTGGAGCAGTACTTTGTTTCTAGAAGTTTTTATTGAACATTTAAACAAGGGTGATATACAAATATGAATGAAATCCTTGTTTGGAATTCATTACAGTTAATGGATTTTTCACTCAAATGTTGTAGTAGACAATGTTCCTATTGTCAAACAGAATTGTTAAGAATCATCTCTTTAAACACTTTTATTAAACATATGAACAGGAAGAATAGCGACTAACATAGCTTGGCACCATTACAACTAAATATCATTCTCAGTGTGGCTCGTTTTGCTGGGAAGGATTCAAGCTATAATATACCAGTTTTTTCTGCTCACTCACTTTTCTGTAGAAAAGATACCTCTCCCTTTCCTTACAGTTTATTTACCTAAAGAAGGTTGTAAAATGGATTAGCCAAAATGCCATGGTAACAATACAAATAACATAAGGAATGTATTTGGTTATCCAAAGAACTAACTAAAAGAGGGATGACTTTCCAAATTTAAAATCAGTTGTGTTTTATTAAGTTTCAAATGTAAACTATAAATCTGTATTTTGTTACCCCTTTATATTTAGACAGTTTTATGTACACAGTAATAAGTGATATCTGTGAACAGGTGTAGAAACGCTCTTTACGTGGTCCACTTCCAAAAATCTAAACAAATGACCAAAACAAATAATTTAAAAAATATTCCCTCGGTCAAGTGAAGAACTTTTCAACACCCTCTTGTGTTTATAGAGATTTTTAACTTTAGTGATTACTAAACCATTTATATGGAACTATTTTATTAAGAATTAACTGAAGTTCAAAAGATAAACTAATGGTTCATTCTATAAATTATACAGAATAATTATTATCATTTCCATTCTTATTCTGATACACAATGCATTTCATAATTGTTATCATTTCCATTCTTATTCTGATACACAATGCATTTCATAATTTAGCATGAGTTTTGATCAGTACCTATTATTGCTTACTATTTTTTATTCTAAAAGATTACCAAATAAATTAATCACCTGAGAATAGCAAAGGAAATACAATGGGCCTAAACTGAATTTTGGGTGTTTTCATTGATATAAAATATTTGTACTATGACAGTAATGAGTCAAAATGAGAATTACTTAAAAGTTACATAAAAATGTGGGACATCATCAAATTTGGGAGTTTGATAGTAATCTCTGTGGGGAAGAGGGAGTGAGAGAGGTAATTTTTACAGAGAAAGAGAGTGACAGATGTAGTGATTTACTGAGATTCTATTTGGTTGGATTCTGTCAGCAGGCAGTAGAAAGCAGCAGCTGCAATTTGGAGAAATGCAAACAGAAAAGAAATCAGGTAACCAAAACAAAGAGCAAAAAAAATTACACAGCAGAATTATTTCCAAAATCGGCTTACCTGGACAGGTACTAGATTATAAAGTAAATGCAGGAATTCATTAAAGAGGTTACAGCAAATCAAGTTTCACCTCTACACAACACTTGAAAGGCCAATGTTGTACTATGGTGGTCCATTGTGTAGATATGATCATTAATAAGGTACCAACAGTTAAAGCTCACAAAGGTGTAGCAGGTATTTTTCTTTACTAAAGATATAAAACTTTTCTTTTGGACTGAAAATGACAAACATGCTAAGTTCTTTAAAAACAAACAGTTACAGTCCAGAGCTGAAAAGTATATTTTTTCATGCCTTTGGCCTACAGTTTCAAATTTAAATTCTGTTTACTTGTTAATGGCACTGTAAAAACAAAGCAAAAAAAAATTAAAAAAAAATAAAAAAATAAATAAATGGTCTATGGCTGTTGTAAGTTACATGCTCAAGCAAGTATGATACGAGTCGAAAATAATCATGATCTTGAATAGGTAAAGGCTCCAATATGTAGTCCCTGAGTTAGTAAGGGTATTAATCCTTGTTTGAAACAATAACCATCAATAAAAAAAACTATTCAAAAAAATTATTTTTCATTTTTTAAAAATCAGATGTCAAAAGATTTGAGAAAATTTCTCTCAAAATAAGTTTACCTATAATACTATTCAACTATATAAGTATACTACATGAATATATTCAAAGAAAATTATTATACATGAGTAGGGGTCAAATATGAATCCGAATCCAACAAAAGGAAAGTTATCAATCTAGCATATTTTACTTTTATAAAAGCTCTGTCTAAATATGAATAAAAAAATTCTGGTATTATTACTTATGTTTTGTTTGATTTTCATTAGTCAGTCATGTATCATGTAAATTTGACTTGTATAAATGTTAGTTTTTAAGAGAGTCACAGGCACATGATACAGGGTTTACCAATGTAAATCAAACAACACAAAAAGTAAAAATATGAGAATTTCTTTCTCTATATCTTGGTCTCTGACAAAGCTTTAATAAAAGTGAAAATATTAGATTGATCTTTCCTATTTGTTCTTTTACACACACACACACTATATATATATATATATATAGTTCATTCATTAATGAATTTGAACACTCTCAGCTACTGGCATGTGTTTACATTGTATATAACATGCTAAAGTCTGCCTTCTTTCAGCAAGCGCCCATAGCTCAGAGGTAGAATCGCCGAGTGATGTCAGTTCAGTCGGGTTTTAATCCTGGCTAGAAGCAATCAGATGTCTAACGGTACTTATGAGCCATGATAAAGTGAAACAGATCTGTCTGCGGATGACTAATATATACACATACATACACTACTGGTCATAATTATTAGACCGCCCCAGTTTTTTTAAAAACATTATGTATTTCATCCTATTTTTAGTATTTATTGCCAAGTGGATAATACTAAATGGAAATAGAATGGTTGTTGTAGGATTATTTTTTAAAAATTGTGGAAAAAATGCCCAAAGTGTGTGCAGCCAAAAGGAGGTTATTTTGATGAAACTGTAATATAGGTAATAATTAAATATTAATAAATTCATTTGATGCACACGTTATTGTGCAGTATTAACAAAAGAACCATTCTATTTTCATTTACAATTATTTCCTTGGCAATAAATACTAAAAAAAAATAGTATAAAATACATCATTGGTGGCCTAATAATTATGACTGGTAGTGTATATGTTCATTTATTGTTAATTATCCCTTTAGAACATGTGCAAACTACAAACAACTATAAAATTGCACATTTTGTTTTAACATTAAAAGAACAATGTCTCATCAGATAACAATGATGGTAATAAATATTCATTGCTCTATTTTTATATTGAGCAGTTTTAAATTAATGTTTTGAATGTTGCAGTTATTTTCTTTTTTCTTGTTCATTTGGAGATATATATATATATTAGTTTCATTGTGATAATTTTTAGTGTCAAGGTTGTTATTTTTTCTGTTGTTTTACTGATAAAATATATTTTGGCAAGGTTTTTTTATCGTAAAGTGCTCAATATGATGGAAATAGAGTGCTGATAAAGAGTTTGTCCCTTTGTACTTTAAAATATATATATATATATATATATATACAAATTAATATTTTGATACTAACATTGTTTTCAAACCTATGTCTACCATTATTTTATCCTTTATACAAGAAAACAATTTAAGATGTAAATAATTTTGATGTTAAGAATTAAGTTCATCCTATTTAGTATTAAGTTATATGACCACTTATTTTCAAGTGTAAATTCTTCCTTTGGTTTAAATGAATGGTAAAATCAATTAACACTTTCTTTAACAGATGCACAGAAGTGTAAATAGCAAAAGCATGGAAAATCAAATATGACTTGTTTTATACACATATATCTTGGGAGTTAAAAGGTAACTGGCATGAGTTTCAAAATACTTAAACTAAAAAGCCGTTTTTAGCTGACCATGTTAATTTCATCAAAATAAACAAACAACAAGCACTTTGTCATAAGCTTGATTCTGATGAGGGTGGGATGTGGTGATGCACATTGTAAGAGGCAAAGCTAAGCTTAGTACATATCCGTAAGAAAAATAAATATTTTATTAGTGTTTCTTAAATGTGCATTGTGGTGCAGTGGATATTGACTCGGAATGAAAAATTAGGGTGCCAAGTTCGAATTCCAGTTGAATTCCTTGCATACCTGGGAAAGGTATTAATCCGTCTCTTCCCTCCAGTTACAGGTTAAATAACAGGACAGATAGCCTTGGCTGGCAACCAGTTTACCACAGAAAGCAATGGCAACCTACTGCAAGATAATCTTCTGCCCAGTCAATCATGTTTCTTTCGAGACATGATTGCCCAAAGCATGTATCACGTATGGCACTTAACAAACTGACTGAAGTATGTTTCCTTTAACTGTTGAGAGGAACCTTGAATGGGATGAAAAATAATTTTTCTAAGGAAATGATGGAAATCTGTTCTATACTATGTTTATAGGACTTTATTGACTATTGATTAGTAACATTCTATTTTAAATCTGTCACTATTAATGTCTATGCTCAACTATGATTAACTTTTAAAACTACAGTTATTCAAATGATTGAATTTTTCACTAGTTATCAACTCTTTGTGGATTATTTAAAGCTAATACATTTTTGGATTCTAAGAATTCTTTTTTTGTTTTTGCAAGTGATACATCTTATTTAACGAGGAGGAGGAGAAGGGTTCATACCTTTCCCAATGGTATTTCTATGAAAGTGAATGTAGTAACCTGACGAGAATTCCAACAAGACTCAGTTTCTCATTTTGAACCACTAACCATTACACCAACTGCACATCCTCTAAGACTACAAAGATAGATTTAAAATGTTTTGAACTCATTAAATGTTTATATAGATATATAAAAAGATGAGGAAAACCTATTGTTAGTCAATGAATTTCATCTTCTGAAGGACTTTATCAAGACAAATGTAGGATTTATTTTGTTGCACATAAAAAAGCAAGGATGTCATTGGTTTAACAAGGCTTTTAAATTTGAGAACATTCATAAATATTATCAGCTGACTGAAAGATCAGTCAAAACCTGTGGAGGATACAAGGTGTCCTAATTCAAAATCTGGTAAGGCAAAAGTAAGTGAATAATATTTAAGAAATATTTAAATGAATATTGTTTAACTTGCGATCAGATAATGGGTTTGGGATGGACAAAAGTACTGTACATATTCAAAAACATGAAGTAATGGATTTACACACTTTCTTTTGATTTTTCAAAATATTTGTTGTTGCGTATGTTGACTTGCAAAGATAATAATTCTTTCAAGAAAGTTGAGTACATATTATCATATGTCAGAAGCACAACTCCAAGTTTCATGCACTACGCAAACATCAAGTGCATATTATGAACTGATCGTTTTTTTAGATTTGAATTTTGTTTTTTTGGCACTAAGACCTTTACTAAAAGCAGACACAATGTAATTTTAGAATACTCTGATAAAAGCAACCAGAGCAAACATCTATCTAAATCACACAAACGTAACATTAAATGGTTTAACCCACCTTTTAGTCTTAACAACAAACAAACACTGGAAAAACTTTCCTAAATTTAATCCACAAACATTTTAACCATTTTCCTGCATTAAAAAAGACTTTCAACAAAAACATAGTTCAGGCTAGTTATTGTTGCATCAAGAATTTAGATAAATATATCTCACTACATAGCTCTATCATATTAAATAAAACATGTCCAACCTGCGAAATAATATTAACTCCACTATCAATAACAGTAACACTCTTCCCATCTGCCCATCCCTCATCCTCTGTATCCTTACCCATCTATCACCTTCCTTCTGATATTTCCTACACCTAACCACTCCTCCTCTTTAACTCCCCCTATGTAGCACCATTCGAAATAGTGGCAATGGAATGCCTTGCTTGGGGTGAAATGTTAAAAAAAAAAAAAAAAAAACCCTACCAAAAATAATTGCAACTGCTGATAAAACACAATCTGTCCACTTAACGATTAATGTATGACCAAATGTATAATTTTCTAAGTTAGCATCCATTCTGAAGGAACCGTTAAATCTTATTTTGGTTCAACAGTAAACAAATGTAGAAATCAATTCTATAACCATAAATTGACTTTAAATGATAATAGATAAAAGAATAGCACTGCCCTCTCCAAATATTTTTGGTAATTAAAAAACAACAAAAACCCAAAACCTGGGATATCATCATGAAAACCAAATCTTATAATGGAACAGGAAATAGATGTGACTTATGCCTTTTAGTAAAAAAATTGTCGTCCTAAAAACACCTGAATAACCCTAATATATTAAACAAAAAAAGTGAACTAATGACCACATTAAAAACATAGAAATAAATACCTGCTTAAATACTTAGACCCTGACTTACCTGACCCCTGCTTTTCACTTTCTTTTGTAATTATTTATCTTTCCTTTCTTTATTATTTTATATATATGCACGTGTCTGTATCTATTCATATTTTCTTCTCACTTTTCTGTCAATTCCTTTGTCAACAGAAAATAAATAAAAATAAAATAAATTAAATAAATAAGCCCCCCCCCCCCACACACACACACTAATAACAAATGTTAAATATGACCCTAAAATATTTAATATTTATTTATTTTTTTAAACACTAAAGTTTTACTTTCATTTTTAGGTTTTGGTATAAACCAAATTAAGATAATTTAATAAATGATTTATAATTTATAACGACCTTAAACTATGCTAGTGCTAAAAACAAAAATTGAAATCTAAAAAAGGTTAATTCATAATACGCACATGATGATTGCATAGTGCATAAAACTCGGAGTAGTGCTTTAGTATATTTATATTTATTAATATATATTTGATAGCTCTGTTGTATTACATTGAGCACCGTTCTATTAAAGATTTATACATCAGCGTGTACTTATTTACATTCATATATATCTATGTGTGTGTATATATATATATATATATATATATATATGGATATCAATACATATGCATATACATGCAAGTACACACACATGTATAGATCTACTTCTAGTGTTAATAAAACAGTGATGTAATATTTATAAAGCATATATCCAAATTTCATGTTTAAGTCTTACTTCAAATCAAATCAAATTAAATTAAATTATACAATTAAAAAAAAATCAAAAAGCAGCATTATAACATAACTACGATGAACAATGCTAGAACCAAAAATCCAAATTCTGGAATGGTTAGTTCATAATAAGCACCTATTGATTGCATAGTGCATGAAACACAGAGTCATGTTCTAGATGTAGGAGATATATATATCTATATATAGGGTTTGCGGTACAAAAGTTCATAACTGCCATAAAAAGACAAAATATATTTATTATCACTCATGATAATAGTTAAAAAAATAAAATGAACTAGCTAACTGGTTTCGAACCCTGCTCAACATATTTCTTAACCTTAATTTTGCTAATTATCAATCAATAAAAGGGGAAATGGGAAATACGTTTAAAATAAAAAAATCTTTGGTTAGATGGAAATTAGTTGGAGGCTTAGTATGTAATTCTTCTGCTTACATAATGAAAGCTTTAAAGATGAAATATATATGGCCTCCAATGCTTTAAGGTGGTAATTTGAGTGGGACTTACTAAGAATGGTAAATGTTTTGTGATGGAAGACCTGTATATATGGCCTCCAATGCTTTAAGGTGGTAATTTGAGTGGGACTTACTAAGAATGGTAAATGTTTTGTGATGGAAGACCTGTATGTGTTGGTCAGACTGTCTGATGAAGAATACTGCATATTTCAAATTATATATATATATATATATATATATATATATATATATATATAAATAAATATTATAGTTACATCCAAGAGTTTGTTGCCTCTTTATAAAAATGGATTTTTCAACATATCTTCTTTGCCATTGATTACATAGATTGAATATTACATTGTAAATTTGAATAAAAATTCAGGTAATAACTGTGTTAGGCTATGCACTTATTTATTGATCAACGCATGAGTGTGTGTGTGTGTGTGTGTGTGTGTGTGTGTGTGTGTGTGACATTTTACTTGTAATTATACAAAATTAGGTGAAAATTCATTACAAAATGAGCTATGCTGATAATTAGTTCAATTTTGTTCCTAGTCAAACATTTCTCATAGAGTAAAACTATTTAATAACAATCCAAATAATCAGACTAATTAAAATTTTGGTCTATTTAAAGTAAAAATACAAAACTCAGTAGCCAAATGCTAAGACTAAAGCAGATTAATGTCTGTTTAGGATGGGATTATCTGAGATTTGTTCTTAAACAAATTATGATGCAGTAAAAAGATTAAGTAATTTTAGTAGCACTTAACTTAGCTGGTAAAGAAAAAAGTAATGTTTTAAAGAAATTAAATTGAGATGGTGAGTTCATTTACTGACAAAAATTATTCTGATACCACAAAAGCCGACACAAAATAAAATGCTATTTCTTCTTATGTAAGCAAAAACAATTTCATCAACAGCTATGAAATCTAACAACACAATTTACTGAAAAGACTTAAGGCTAATAAGTGTAATACTTTCAAACTGGCATAATGGTTATTAGTTTGAAAAATAGAATCCACAAGCTGCGTTCAAATTCTAACTGGAACCATTTACTTATTAAATCACTTGGGGAGGAAAAGCATGTTATCCAGTAATCTCATTAGATATCTTCACAAAAACTGTCACTTGCATGTCACAATGGCTGACAGGGAAGATAGTAAATGAATACTTGGAAAAACCACTCTGCCATTAATACTTTGTGTGTTCAGGCCACAGTAGCAGTAAAAAGCTGTTACTCATTATCAACCTTGAAAAATGTTAGTCAAATAAGCAAGTAAAATTAATAATAATCAAAATATTTGCATGCAAATTAGTATTAAAATAGGAAACTATTTAGAGGTTTTTTTTTTAGAATGATTTTATGTAAAAAATGCTGCTCAGGACTTTAAAACAGCCATAAGACTTTCAAGACAGTATTGAAAATCTAAGACAATGTAACTAATTGTTTAAACGAAAATGACTTGCATCTGAAACTTATAAGCAATTTTCAGTTGTTTAGCAAATATTTTCAGCAGTAATTTTTTTTCTTTAAAAGACAAGCAAAGAGAAACCTATTGCAAAGTACAAAAATATTACCAAAATCTTTACAAATAAAACTTTCAAAAATAAGGCCAATGAAACGAGTGGAATGTTCTATTAAGTTAGGGAGAACAATTCAGTTTGTGACAATGACTACCGATAAAGAGGTAAAACTAAAATATACTGGTATGGAAATGATTATCAGGATTGTTTTTATTGTAACAAAGTCATCTTTAAAAGAAGAAACTTCTTGCCAGTTATCAACACTTGGTAACCATGTCATGTGAACAATTCAAAGTCAACAAAGCTATTTTTCTATTTTCAACAATTTATGTAATTTTCTCTTGACATATTCAGAGTTTAAAAATTAAAACATGCAAGCTCCATCTGTATCATTGTTTCAACATTGTTATCAAAACAGAATCTTCAAGATTATTCTGCAATCTCTCTTAAGTATGTTTGCTATATTAAATGTTTATTACAATAACACTTCAGTCTGTGTTTTATACAAAAAAGAAATAAAGAAAAATTAATGGCTAAAAAGTAGAACATAGACCTTTTATAATTTATGTTTGGGTAGTGTAATGGCCAAGTTCAAATTCTAACCCAGTCAGTTATATTCACTTCTACACTAAAGTTCTTGAGATTGTTATGAATCCATCTCTTCCTTCCTTCAACCCAGCTAGGAATTAAATGGCAGGGTAGAGTAGACTTTGTAGCCTTGGGTGTCAGCCAGTCTAGAAGAAGGAAAACTCTAAATTCCAAATTGTGGAGAAGGCAAAAATGAAATTACTTTGCTATTTTTTTCCCAAGAGATCATGACAATTCACAGAAAACATATAAAACGAATATGTGGAGAGCCATTATCACCTATACATGGTGTTTAAAAAGTTGTGTTCAATATGAAAACAGTGATTTATTAAGTCATCATTAGAAATTTCAAGACAGAAGAAATGTTACAACTTTTGCATTGGATAAAATTCATCTCTTATTTTTGTTGACGTTTCTCTGGAAGTTCACTGGCAACACTTCGGAGCCCTTCAACATCTGCTGTGGGGTCAAACAGGGTTGTGTCCTCACTAACACTCTCTTCGGAAATTTTCTCACACTACTTCTGAAGCATGCATTTGGCACATCATGGGAAGGGATTTACCTGCATACAAAATCAGATGGCAGGATTTTCAATCTCGCCCATCTCAGAGCCAGGACTAAAGTATGAAAAGTCCTTATCAGACATGTTGTTTGTTGATGATATGGCATTAGCATCCCATACCCAGCATGAACTTCAATCACTGAGGGATCATCTCTCTCAGGCCTGCAGAGGCTTTGGACTGACCATTAACTTGGAAAAAAAACAAACAAACAAGCGTTCTGGGTCAAGGTACTACAGCACTACCAGTCATCACCATCAATGACTGAGTTGGATGCAGTCCATAAGTTTACCTACCTTGGCTCTACCATCACTGACAAACTCTTCAACAAGAGAAGTGGGAAGAGAGCTACAACTCTTGTGTGCCTCACAACACATGTTTGGACTAATTCCAAGCTGACAGTGAAGACAAAGATGGCAATGTACAATGCCTGTGTCATCAGCACACTGCTATACGGCAGTGAGACATGGATCACATACACCAGACAAGAGAGACATCTGAACACCTTCCACGTGAGAAGTATCCAATGCATATTGGGAATCTCATGACAAGACAAGGTGCCAAACATTGAGGCCCTGTCTCACATGGGTCTGCCCACTATGTTCACACTCTTTAAAAAGTGCAGACTGCAATGGCTAGGCCATGTCCACCACATGCCAGATGGTAACATTCCAAAACACCTCCTGTGTGGAGAGCTGGCCTCTAGAAGAAAACCCACTGGGCAACTACAGCTGTGGTATTGTGACATCATAAAACGCAACATGAAGGCTGTGGGCATCAACACAGTCATGAGAGAACGTAGCAGTCAACCGGTCTAAATAGAGAAGAATTCTGGCCTAACAACTTAATCAATGAAGGAACAGCTAACACAAGTCACTGTGGAGAGGCGGGTTTGCAGAAAGCAAAGTGACAGTTCTGACAGAGCAGAAACAAAACATAAATACAGCCTCTGCAACAAAGACTGTCACTCCTGCATCGGCTTCTACAGTCACAGACGCCGATGGTCTAGCCAAACAAACAACTAGTATGCTACCCATGGTCAACCCTAACTGACGAAAGCCAACTATTACTATTCTGGAAGGCATGTCATAAGTTTTAGGAATCTAAACCAATCTACTGCTTTAGCCAGTAATTTTCCCTCAGTTCCTTTTTTTGTATAAGGTAGAGACTGAAGTGTCATTGTAATAAACATTTAATGCTTGGCCTGACACTCTCAGAGGGACTTCAAGTGGAATGACTACGTTGAATCCATTGCTAAATCCGCAGCTATGAAAGTCAGTTCTCTGTGCAGGGCCCGGAAATTCTTTCCACCTGAATCTATCCTGCAATTATATAAATCCACCATCCGCTGCTACATCTGGTCGGGTGCCCCTTCTATTCTCCTCGGGGTTCTTGACAAAATACAGTGAAGAATCTGTAATGTGATTGATACCGACTTGGCTGACCGCCTGCAGTATCTCTCTCACCGGCGTGACGTGGCATCCCTGTGCCTCTTCTATAAATACTTTCATGGCTTCTGTTCTGACGAACTTAAATCACTGGTGCCCCCTAGATGTGAATTTGCATGAGATACTAGATTGGCAACTAGGTCCCACCCTTTTACAGTGAAACCGATGAAATGTAACTGCAATTTCTACTCCAACAGCTTCTTTCCTCACACTTCCCGCCTGTGGAATTCAATACCGCATACTTGCTTCCCCGACGGCTACAACCTCCAGGAGTTTAAATGTAAGGTCAATAGACACCTCCTAACACACTAACTCACTCCCACTCTCTCCCTATATACATCCAGTGGAATGCCTTGCTTGGGGTGATACAATTAAAAAATATATATATATATATATATATATATATATATATATAAAAACATTCTTACGAGATTGCAGAATAATCTTGTTTTAATAATGATGTTCAAACAATTATAATGAGATATAAGTTTTCACCAAATTTTCTTCAAAAACATTTTTTTTTCAATCTGTACTATTTAATTGATAATTTTGTACAGTATTTACTTAATGTTTACAGCATCAACCATGTTTATTTACATCAGAGTTAAACAATAATAAATCAGTAGTGTACAGAGGTTTGGTAGAGCCTGGGGTGAGGATTGTGGCTAATGCCCTCTACCCCCACCCCAGGTAAAATAGCAACAGTACACTTAGTTTATTTCCTTTTGAACATGGTATACTCAATGAGCAGCCCAAATTTATCACCATGAGTAAGTGTGGTCCATCCTCACCGCCAGAAATCACTTTTTGGAGACTTTTAAAACATGCTGGCACTATGAACTCTATCTAAAATTTTCTTCACAGGCTTGGCCAAATCACCAGCAGCCAAATATACACATTTTAAAACTAAAATTAAGAACTATTTTTAAGATCTAATTTTAGGTGTATTTGCTAAATAAAAGCAAAAAATAATATACTCCATCAGAAGTGCCAGCCAGGCCACCATCCCATCAGTCCTCCCCTTTGCATCCACTCATAATCATAAAAGAGTCTTCATATTTACCACTTTTATAATAACTGAAAAGAAACTTTTATAATTTTATATCTAAATAATTAAGGAAAGCAGTAATTGGAATTACTTGTTATTCTTATGATAAAATACAAGAGGAAAAAATAAGAAACTATCAGGGGAAAAGAAAAGCAATACGGTATGAAAACTGAAAATTATTTTTATTTCCAAAAGGCTTTGACAACGTTCATTTCTACCACAGGACATCGCTTCATTAAGAAATGTTTAGATTCAGGCTGATGTCTATGGAATCACTTCTAGAAAACACAGCAAAACTGATACAGAAAGCAAATCCCACAGATGGAAATGTCAGAGCTCATGAGGAACAAAACTGACAAGTCAGAATGCACTTACAAGATTCAAGTAAACATTAAAACCAAAGCTTGTCTTTAAAAAAAAAAAGAAAGAAAATAAAAAAAGACAATGAAAAAGAAAAAAAAATTGCAAACTGTTTTTGAAGTATTTTTATGGGAAACTGACATTTAATCTATTGAAATTCATAATTTTGAAAGTATAATTCCCATTCTATTTTATTTACCAACAGTCCAAATCTACTTATAAAAGGAAGTAGTTAGTGAAAGGCAGTGGTAAAGAGGTGAGCTTTCTGCATCAGTTTTTAAACAATGCTTTAGAAGGGACACAAAAAAATAGAACTATTAATTGTAGAATCCTCAGATCACCAACAGCGCAAAAAAAAAAAAAAAAAATTAAAAAAAATTAAAAAAAATTGCAAAGTGACATTATTTGAGGGCGAGAGAGAGAGAGAGAAAGATGATGGGGAAAGGGGGCAGTGGGTGTTTTGGTTTTGAAATGACTGTCATGCATAATAGGTGTATTGTTCTGACAATACTTACCAAAATTTTAAAATTTTAAAATTTAAAAAAAAAAAAAAAAAAATGGCAGGTGGGGGATTGGAGGACTATAAAAATAGCAACAGCACAGTCACAGGTCACATTCGCTGAATCAACCGATTGGAATGTTGTTAGACTGGGAAGCATTCAGAATGACATGCACACAAAGAATAATAATGGAGTACTAACAAAACATAATAAAGTACTAACAAAACATAGCACTTAGCTCTTTTTCAAAGTTTTTTTTTTTTTTTTGTGGCAGGTGGGGGGGATTTTTTTTTTTAGTGATTGAGAAATAATTTTTACATTTGTCATATTTGTGTATGTTTATATTCAGGGACAAGTTTTATATTTTTAATTTATAAATGAGATGCTTACTTACAAAGTCAAAGATGAGATTATATATATATATATATATACATATATATATATATATATATATTGCATAATATACAAATACAGATTGATGGCTACATAGGTATAATCATAATTGAATTTTGTGTGTGTATGTGTAAGAGGAAGAGAGAGAGAGAGAGAGATATGAAGTCAGTAGCAAATAATTTCATTTTTTTTCACTAGAATTTAAAGAAATTTCTAGTTGTAAACAGGAAGCAAGAATATTTATGCAGTTGTATTACTAAAACAGTTACGTGTATAAAAAAAGTGACTGATTGGTTTCTCTTTTATGTTTTTGAATAAAGCAGAAATTTTATTCAATTTTCTTAAACAGAAATAAATTATCTTTTTTGAAATTCATCACACTTTATACAACATGTAAAAAAAAAAAAAAAATCCTCAATTATTGAGAAATTTAACAAAATACTTAACAGGTATAAATAAGATTTCATCTTGTGCTTTTCACACAATCCTTTTGATTCCTGTTAATGAAGAAAGGCGTAAAATGTTGCTCTAACTTATATCAATTGATTACATAATAGAAACACTTCAACAAAAACTAATCTGGGGCAGGGACATAACATTTCCCAAGTAATTGGAGTAAGTAAAAAAACAAAGCCAAACATTAAAAATACTAAGTGTTATTCTTCTTGGAGATAATCAACTTGAAATGTCAATTTTTAGATTGGGTGCTATGTGTTTGTATTTGTTTTATCTTTTTTTTAAATAGACAAAAAGCATACAATATTCATATTTAGCCATCAAGATCATGGAATTTCCAGTGATCAAATCTTTAGCTAATTTGTCAATGAGTCGGGTTTATTGACAGGCAACTAATGGTTGTGGTAAAAAAAAACGAAAACAAAAAATTTCTTTTAAATTAAAAATAAAGAAATATGGACACTTAGAAGGGGGCTTATTTTGACTGACTAAAAACAAATAAATAAAAGAGGAAATACAAAGGATTTGAATACGCTTTCATGACAATATCATTAATATAAAAGCACTTTTTATATGAAATTAGCTGTGTAACCAATTCATAAGTTTCATTTGAGTAACACAGCATATGCTGTCCATGAGGAGAAGGAACAAAAATGCCGCTAATGCCTAGTTAAAGAAATAACCAATCCAGATAAATGCTGTCATGCAGATTTTGCAATAAAGACATTTTTTTAGTTCCAATTATACCAAGTGGAATAACTGACTGACACATATAACAAATACTGATTAGCACACTTTGACTATTTGGAATAAAAAGAGATAGGGAAGCTTTGTTTTTTTTTATGAGAGAAAATCATTTGAATCTAAAAACAATAGCAACAACTAAAACTGCTTATTTTCAAACAGGGATCCCAGTCTCATAAAAAAGGACAAATATCAAGCAAACCCATTTTCATATCAATGGAGTATAAATCTGCATACACATATATGCATACAAAAACACACACACACATACATATACATACATAACTAAATATAGATGCACACAATCAGCCACTACCAATGAGATGATCTGAACTTTTATTATTGTAAATAGCAAAGGTCTGTGGACTTTGTAAATGGTTTTCCACAGATTGGAAGGTAGCTTGATTTGCATATGTTAAAAATAAAGTTTTGTAGCAGCACTGGAAAACTGAACAAAGCTAGCGGATGAGAGAGGGAGAGACAGAGTGAAAGCAGTCAGTGTCTAAAAATCAGTTTCAGCTTGACATGATCTGAGCACCTGAGGTATTGGTAAGTTAAATGGACAAAACCAAATTGGCATGAGCAAGAAGGATAAGAAGTGAATTTGAATGTAAGTATTTCTGGACAGAGGAGAAGGAAAGAGTTGTCCAGAAAAGGGAAGGAAGAGGATACAGTCAAAAGAATTTAGGAATTCTTGCAAGAAAAATCTTTGATTGCAATTATATGAAATTAAAATATTGTCAAAAAAAAATAAATAAATAAATAAATAAAAACAACTTGGGAAGAAATGATCCTTCCTTTCCAAATTCTATTCCGAACTTTCTTTTGCTGGTTGAGAGAGAGAGAGAGAGAGAGAGAGAAAGAAAGAGAGAAAGAAAGAGACTGAAAGAATAAAAAAAAAGAAAATATAAATGATAAAATTATTTACTGTCAGCCAATCAATGGATACATGCATTATATATGTGTGTGTGTGTGTGTGTGTGTATGTATGTATGTATGTATGCACATGTAGATATAAATGCATGCATCATGTTTTCAAAGTAAATGATATAGAATTGGCAATCACCATGTTATAAAATTGGTAACACATAGAAGCCTTATTTACTGTACCTATGAAGCATTACAAGACCACAGAATGACATAATCAGAGTGGGAAAATCCAGGAATCCTAGGATTAATTTAATCCTGTTTTAAGCCAAATGAGAGAATTTTTATCAGATAGAATCAAAATTGCATACAAATCAATCAGATACGGATATTGCTCATTTAAGCCTGATGTACAAATTGTGGCAGGACAGTATTTGCAGCGACAAGGATTATTTCATTATATATATATATATATATATATTCATTTATATATATATATATTTTTTTTTTTAAAGCCTTTGGTATCAGAAATAGACTGAATATGTGCCTAAGAGATAGATTTAGGTAATAAAAAATTGACTAAGTATGCTTTTTGGATAAGGCATAATTACATTGGATTAAGGCAAAATATTGTAACTTCAATTTTAATACTATTAATGAAATGAAAATTTAGAGTTTTTAACCAAAGAAAAAGAATTCTAAAGGCTAAGGATTAAAATAAAAATGGGTTTAAAATTCAAATTTTCAATATTCTAAAACAAAAAAAATTTATGCGATGTCCAAAGAAAATGCAAAAGACAGCACTCACTCAGAATAATAATAGAATCAGACATAAACCACCTCAACTTTGGTCGTGGTTATTCTGAAATGGGAAACATTTTTCTAGAAACCAGTCTGACCAATTCTCATTGGTAGTTGTGATGTTTTATTCTCTTGATACATCATAATGTGAAACATTCAAAATTTACAAAGGCTGAGAGAAGAACTCTAAACCCTGTGTTTAAACAAGTCGAACAAATAATGCTAGACATAATTTTGAAGACCTCATCTCCAATTATGCAAAATTAGGAGCCATTGTATCAGACATCTTACAATTTCTTCTCATCCTACCAGTAAAGCAGCAGAAATATAATTATTTCAAATAACTTCCTGTATTTATCTAGCCAAGCAATTTACTAACAGAAAACCACTTGTAATTTTCAACTGAAATATTCAAATTGAAAACGGTAAACACCGTACATTACAATTGGTCAAAATTATTTGCTCTGAACCAAACAGATCTAGGTGGTAGGAATCACTTTGGTTATTTTTACTTGATTTTGTTTTTAACAACTATATGGAACTGTTAATTGCTGAGGAAACATCTACTTCCACCCAAGGAATGATATGCTTCACTTTATAGATATACTAAAATTTTCTTTCTGTATCTAGCCAAACTGCATTTTATGAAATGTCTTTACATATTTAGAAAAAAAAAAAAAAATGAGCAAAAGAAAAATTTTGGAAGAATTATTTACTAATTCAGTGAAAATCTTCTCTTTTTCTAAAAGCCAACTGATAATATACTTTTGACTTTCTTTTCAAATGTAAAACTAAATTGCCAATAAAAAGTTAAAAACAAATACCTAAGATAGACAAGCAAATCTTTGCATTTAAAGTTAAAGTCTACCGAAAGTCTACACAAATTTGATTTGAATGTTGTCTGAATTTGCCAAAGTCAAACAGAGTTTCCATTGAAGATCAACTTTTGACAGTAACCCAATCGCAGCCATTGTTAATTTATTAACACTATTGAAATACACAAACAAGTCTATCTTTTCACTTTCTTTTCTTTATGCTTCAAATGCAAAAGAATTTAATTTATGCTGAACAAATGAAAAATAATCATTAAAATAGGAGAAATTTATTCCTTGCAATGATTTTGGTTTTCCTCCTCAATTCTAACATGATTCAAATGGATAAATACTGAAAAAAAATATTATTTTAACGGCAATGTTGAATAAAAGGCTGGAGTGGGGATCAAACCAGACTTCATATTGATTACATTATTAAGGTTGAGAGCTGGTATAGGCATTCAACATATATCTGAGGAAGAGATAAAATCCCTTTAGAAGACTTAGCCACATGCACATATATTCAGAAAATTGTTGGAAAGTGGGTAGGGAAGAATGCTGGAGAGATGATGGCAGGTCAGTCAACATCTGTTTATTCAAAGGCCTATTTGTAGTCCACTAGCATGTAAACATATCAGAATTGTAAGTTAAGGAGAAAGAAGAAACTAAATGGATTAATAGCAAGAGTTCCACAAATTAGGGGAACATAGAAGAGACAGATAAAAAAAAAAAGAAAGAGAGAGAAAAAAAAGAAAAATTGTCTAACTCAATCAGACTATATTCCTGCATTTGTCATGTAAGTCAAAATGTCACAGGCAATGTCTGTGTAAAAGGACAAGGGGTAGGGAAATAGGCCTCTAGGGAAGAAAGACAAAAGAAACAAAAGTATAAATTAGGGAACAAAACAAAAAGAGAAAATAAAATGTGTAAGTGCGAAAAATATGTTAAATGTTTCTTTAAAAAAAAAAAAAAAAAAAAAAAATGGGACTCAACTAACATGAAGGTTATTATTCACATTTAAGAGGAAAGTATCAATCCAAACATATATATATATATATATATATATATATATATATATGCATGCTGACTCACAGGCGCACACACACACACATATAGACACACACATCTCTTGCACAAGCTTTCATTAATTTATTTATTGTCCAACAGATTGTGACGATAGGCCAATTGAAATCAAAATTGTCTTTCATCTTTTATCATCATCAAGTGCACACAAAACACTTAATACAAGAAAAGCGTGCAAAGTACATTCTTCCTGGAAGATGATTTAGAATTGGGAGTTGTCCTCCAAGAAATTTTGAAAAAGATTCTTTGTCATTCCAGTTCATAAAAAGTTGTTTCTTTTTTTATTTTGTAAGTTTCTATTCAGTTGTTTTCATCTTTTTTTATTTTGTTTTATTTTATTTATTTTCTCCATTTTTTTTTTTTGGTTTGTTTTTGAGACAAAGTTGAGTTCTTTTCTATTTTTTTCCAAACAAAATCCTTCCCGTCACTTTGTGGTTGGCTTTTGATGATTTCATTTGATGTTTCTTTGCCTCTTCCTTTTTTTTTGTGTTTCTTTGTTTTTTTTAGCTTCGTTTTTAAAATATTTGGAATCTTTTTTCTTTTGTTGTTGTTGTTGTTGATGTTTATTTCTTGTTAGATTACAAGGGGCAAAACATAGACAGCGGGCGGGCGGGCGGATAGGCAGGCAACGGGCGGGCAACGGGCGGGACGCTGGCTCTCACTCAGACAAGTGTAACCAGACACAACACAAGATGGCATTCAGGGCCATTAACAGACCAGTTTGGTTGATACATGGAGCACTGGAACTTTTGAGTGTGTCAATTTTGTCCACTGAAAAGAACAGAAATAAACAGGTAAAAAAGGGATGTCGAATAGTTGGGAGGGGGTTCTTTCTTGTACAATATGCTTGTAGAGCAGCATCAGGAGTACGGTGGATAGAGCAAACAGATGGACGCAATCAGACATCAGCACTTTCAAGCAAAGTCTGTGGGGTAGAATTTTAAAGGTTGATGCAAGACAACCAAAGAGAATAATGGTACATATCATCAGAATTAATAAAATAATTCTTTTCTCTCAAGGAGAAAACTTTTAAAATGAGCTTATTACTAAATAGACAATTTTCTGTGGTGTATTACTTTGAAAGGATGACTAAAAAAAAAAAAAAATTATATATATCAAGGAGCTAAAACAGAATATTACTCCATGCAAACATGCTCAAGTTTTTAAATATATCTTTTTCAAGAGAAAAATCATATCAATATGAATGGGTTTAAATTTTCATTTCATCTTAAGATTTATTTTGCTATCAATCATAAGCCAATATAAATTTATAATGCTAAATATCTGCATAGATTAAAGTCTTTATAATAACAGTTTTATTTGTCAAGAAAAATGCTTTTTAAGATAGTAAATTTTTAAAATTTGTTAAAGATTATTGAAAAGAAAATCTCTAGATAAAAATATAAAATAGGACAAAATTCCTTACTTCTTTACAAGGCAAGAATATTTTGAATTATATATATGTGTGTGTGTGTGTGTGTTTGATAGAATCAACCCTGAAGGTTTGTTTGTAAACAGTACAGTTTAGTAACCCAGAATTCTATCTCTGATAAAACAAAATAAAACTGTAAGCAGCAGATTGATTCAAAGATGAATTAAATGAAGCAAAATAAAGCTATAATTTCTTCAATCTAGAAAGTTGTCCAGTTGATGAGCATTTTGTATATCACCCAGATCAGAACAGTATTTATTTTAAACCTTTGTTCTAAAATTCTTTCTACTAATAGTAACAGCAAAGGAGATGGGAGTGGGAAGGCAAGATATAACAATAACCAACTATCTCTTTGTACTAATGCCATTTATCAATTTAAGAAAATTATCAAATACATTTAATTTTACTAAACAAAATCTGTTGTAAGACAAATGTTGCAGTACTGGAGATCAATTTAACTCTTAAAATTCAAGATAAAATTATGAAAAGGAATCTTTAAAAAATAAATTTCCGTTGTGATTAAAGATTTCATTATGACCAAATAGTTTATAAAAAAATTACCAGAAAGAATAATAAATAAATAAAAATCACTGCAATCAACTGAAAAGAACTGACTTCTAATATCCATAAGAAATTATTCTTATGAGTTAATTTCATTTTGAATGAAGACAAACATCAATAAAATTGTATTCAAACATACAAAATGTATTTAATTCTAATCAAAGCAAATAAAATGGATGTATTTCGGAAAAATCATTTTATTTTGGGAAGGCATAAAAGAAGAAAAGCAAACAAAGCTGTAGAACATACCAGAATATTTGATGTGAAAAGGAACAAAATGAAAAAGAGGTTATCAAAAATATAGGTCATGCCAAACTCTCAACTTAAGATTATTACCAATAATTTCAACAGCATAATTTTAAAATGGGATAAAAAAGAAACTACAAAAAGGTTAAAGTGATAGTATAATGACAATAATAAAAATATTACTTCTTTAACTTTTGTTGGACCCAATATTCATAAATTAATCTGTTTTAACCTTTTAGCATTAAATTTGCCTCATAAATATTGACTCTCATACCAACCCCTTATGCCTATGTATAATCCCTATGTGGTAAGAGGGAAACTTTATTCTAATAAAGAAAAATCCAACTTATACTAAAGTCACAGTTTAATAGATAACATTGTTCTTGCTCAATTCCTGCTTTCGACAAGCTGTCATCCAGTACAACCTGTGACTGCTAGAGGTAGATGGAACTCCATAGCCATAGTGAAAACAGTCCATCTTTGAAAAGGAAAACTCTAAAGGAACCAGGAGTAAACCATTTAAATCAAATGATATTTGAATGCAGGATTGCAGTTATTTGTAGATGGAATTTGTATGATGTATGGCACTTAACTGACTGACTAGATTGGTAGCTAGATGTAACTGCGAGTTCTATGCTAACAGTTTCTTCTATCACACTTCTCACTTGTGGAATTCCCTTCTGGCTTCTTCATCAAACTTGATCTTCAAAAATTTAAATACCATGTCAGTTGTTATCCTCTGTCTTCTTAATTATTCTTCTTTTATTGTTCCTGTTCCTTAATAATGTTTTTTTCTCATATTCTCTCACACTCAGAAATCTCTTGCATCTTAGTAGCTTTATTGCCTTGCTTGAGGTAAAATGATTAAAAAAAGTCTAGGGGAAGAGATGGATTTACATCTTTTCCAAGGGTATTTGTGTGTAAGGGAATGTACCAAAGCCAACTGGAAAGTCTAAACAGGCTCACCAATTTTTCATTCCATTACACCATCTGCATATCCTTAATTAGAAAACAATAAGTAACATAGAGAGGTTAAATTTCCTCAAATATTTGTATGTTTACTAAAACTTTTAGTTATATCATCAACAAAAAAATAATAAAAATTTGCTGTTAATCTTGGTATCCAAATGAAGTAATATACTTGCTAGAAGTTTTACTTTAGTAAAAAGTAAAAAAAGATAAATTATATTCCTTTAAAGTATTTGAAATGTTGGAGTTTTTTTTTTGGTACCCTTGTATACTGGTGGGCCAGCAATGGGCTGACTCATTTTATAGTTCCCCAATAGAAGGGTTAACCAATCAGAAGGCTCAAAATATTCAATGCAACATGTATAAAAGGTGGCCATATTTTCCCAAGTATTGGTGATCTAATCCGATTCAGTAGAGTGTCTGACTCATGAGAATTAATCTTTAATGTTGTTTCATTGAACAAATTACGTACTGCAATGTATTCTATATTCATAAACTATGGTGGACATGGTCAACAAGAAAAGCCCTGATCCAAAAGAAAAAAAAAGATTTCTCTCATTGACATAATTCAAAGAATATAAAGAATAGCTACAATTGCAGAACTTGAAATGACAAGAAATTGCTTTTTGAGTAGACAAAGACAAGAGAAAAAGATTAAGTATATTTTGCACTTTTATTATTATGTACAAGCAAAGACCTTGTAAGTCAATGTTAAGTCCAAAGAATGTAGATAAAATTTTGGCTGATAGACTGGCTAAATAGAATAAAGTCTAAATATGTTAAAGTCAATTTACAGATGGTAGTTGGATTTTATACTAAATCATATTTGTCTCTTGAACAATGACTTTCAACAAGTTTTATTTTCTTAGAATTCTCTGTTCTAGTTTAAACATTTGAGGAAATAGTCATTTTCTCTTTCTCTCTCAGTATCAAGGTTTCTTTCTGATATAGATTTCATAAAATACAGCTAACAAGAAAGATTTTAACTAAGTTTCTATCAAGGTTTTCCAGCATTCTTACGTTTTTCCATTTTGTAGAAGTAATAAAAAATTAATTAAATCTTTCCTGTTGGTTGTATTTAATGAAAGATGTTTGAAAGAAAGGTTGTTGCCTATATATATATATATATATATATATATATATAATACTGTGCAAAAGTATTAGGACAAGAACTATTTTATCTTTTATGAGGTATAGTGACAGAAAATAAACAATATAATAATAAAGTAATTTTATTTGACTTACTCAACAAATGCTTTAACAAGAAAAAAGTACTTGTTACAAAATAAATTTAATATTTAGTATAATAGCCTTTTGCTTTGATCCCAGCCTTCATTCTGTCAGGCATTGACATCACAAGCTTCTTCAATGTATCTAATGTTATCTCCTGCCAAGCAGCTTGTATTTGTTCCCAAAGTGTGTCTTGCGAAATAACATTAGATTTATCAATTTTTTTATCTAAAATATCCCATAGATGTTCAATAGGATTAAGATCAGGGATTTGTGGGGGCCAATTCAAATTCCAACGCCTTTCTTCCTCTTTAGTTAAATAATTCTTACAAAGGTTGGGCTTTTCACCCTGTATTTGAATTTCAGTGAGGTTTTTAGGAAAATCACCCCTGTCCTAATACTTTTGCACAGTACTGGTAGTGTGCAAAAGTGTTAGGACAGTGGTGATTTTAAACTTTATTTTGATACAGCATAAAAGATAAAATAGTTCTTGTCCTAATACTTTTGCACAGTACTGTGTGTGTGTGTGTGTGTATATATATATATATATATATATATATATATATATATATATGGTTAAATTGCTCGATATAAGGGATATAGTATATGTAAACATAGAAGTCAACGCTGAGTGGCAACAATCTATTTCAACACAATCTGCAGGCCATGTGTATTGTGTGGTGGCTCAAATATTTATATATGCTGGTCAATGAAGTGTTATAGTTAGCAAAGTCAGGTATTTCGAGTTTATATTATTATCCTTACAGTTATTGGTTAGGCAGCAACAGTTATATTTGAAATTATTCTATAGCCAATTGAGTAGAAATAATTGTGGGTCAGAATGTGGTTATTTGTAGCTATTATATAATATTGTTTGATAACTTTAATTCATTATTTATTAAAGTATTTTTGTATTTATTCATTATATGTTGATTATTATCATTAAATTTACTTAGTTGTGGCATTCATGGTTTGTTAATTTGTTTATTCAACACTGATTCGCGACAGTCTGTTTCATGCTTGATTACATTCTTCAGGCCATGTGTAATGGCTCAATTACTTATACATGCTGGTTGGTGGGGCATTATGGGTATTATTAAATTTACTTAGTTGTGGTTATGTGTTTACTAATTTATTTACTTTTTTCCTTTTGGGGGTTAGTTATCTTATTTATTTAGTTTAAAGTAATGACTTTAGTCTAAAGTATGTTATATTATCTGAATTAGATATAGTGCATAGATTTGTATTTTCTTGATGCTGTTTTACAGGGTCTTTGTTTTTAGTTTTTGATTTTTAGGTAATGTACAAAAAGTTTTTGATTTTAATTTCTGCATTTTGAGAAATTCTGATTATTTATTTTAGTAATTTCTGTTTTATCCTTTAGACATGTTTACAGTTTTGGGATTTATTAATGTGCTGTTTTTCTTATTTTTCATGGTATTTTTCGATTTTAAGTTCCCATATATGCTTAGAAAAGGTTGAGCTCTTTGCATAATTACTATTGGCAAAGGATGTTTTGAGTGCATAATTTCTGTTCCCAGAGTCCTTCAATTACTCCTACATATATTTTTTTTTGTTATCTTGTTTCTTTAGTGGCTTGGTACATTCTATCACTTTGCAAGCAATTTCCATTTAAGGGATATTCATGCTTTAGTCTGCAGTTAAAGGTGGATTTGGTTTGTTATTGTTCTGATTTATCTTTTTATTATTTGCATCATGTTCTCAGTGTAATAGTAGTTGATGTTTATTATTGAATATCTTGTGGAGAGAAGTGTTTGTCTAATGAATATTTTTCCTATGTATGTTTTTAGATTTTCTTTTTTTGTATGATAGGTTAAACTATATACTGTTTTTTTTTCTTGTACTGTGACATACACGTGAGTGCTGCTAAAAATTTATTATCTTTTAGGGCTGTTTCATGATATATTTTGGCTTCATTGAAGTTTACTTTATTTGAAGAATTTTAAAATAACCTATTGTTAATTGATTCTGGGATCTGCTTGAACATTGCTGGTGGGTGGCTGGAAGATTTGTGTATGTAAAGTGGTTTGTTGTTGGGTTTTCTATGTGGCCGATATGAACCTTCTCTTAGTTAATCATTTAGAAAATCTACGCTTTTCTATGTCAAATACTATATTTATGAAAATGTTTGTGTTTATTTTACTGGTTTTGTCCATTTTTTTTATCTGTTACAGTTTCTTAGAATTAGAAGATCATTGTCCATGTAGAGGCCTATATCATTTTTGTTGATTATTTTGCTTAGTTCATGTAATGATTGTATGCCTATAAGCTTACAGGTTTCAATTCCATCAAAACTTTCCACTGTAATGTCAAATGTTCTTTCTATATTTAGACAAGGGTTTTTGTGGTCTTTTAGCATAATGAATACTTGTGATTTAGTGATACAATTTAGTTGGTCATCTATGTCTAATGTTTGTACAATTTCTTTAGCTTCTATGTTAAAATCATATTCTATAGTTTTGGGTATTTTTCTGTATATTTTAGATATGTCACCCTTGAGTACTTTTTGTGTTTTGGGGTTAGGCTTAGTTTATATAAGTTTCTAACTTTGTCTACAGTGATAATTATGTTAGATGAATTATCTTGATCAGATCTGCATTTAGTGGTTTATGAAAATATGTTTCATTGTTTATGAACTTTTATGCTTATTACTAAATCAGTTAAGTCTATTTTAGAAGTTGTCTAGTTCCTTGTATTGCAGGAGATTATTTTTATTTAAAACTGTATTTTTGTTTGAGTGCATGTATTAGATTTTTAGTTTAAGGAGAAATGAAAACAATTTTTTGATGTTAGTTCACAATGAAAAATGAAAAACTTTTAAGATATCGCCAAGAATAATGCAAATATATATAAAGTGTAAAAATAAAACAAATAAAAAAAGTAAATAAAAAAAAAAATTACTAAACCATCAATGTACACATAACCACAATTATGTAGATTTAATAATACCAGCACACATGGCCTGAAGATTTTGTTCAAGTGCGAAACATACTTTCTCGGTGTTGACCTCTGTGTCAACTTTGTGCATATGTGTGTGTGTGTGTATATATATATATATATATATATATATATACACACACACAAAAAAAAAAAAAAAAAAAAAAAAAAACAGAAATACGTTCATAAATGCAAATCTATAATTATTTAAAGCAAAACCACAATCCTCCGATAACCAAAAGATAACCACTATTAACAGAAAATTAAACTTTATCCGAATAAAAGAAAAGAAAAAGCAAAAAAGCGTGTGTGTGTGTATAGATGGATGGATGTATATGTTCATCAAAAACAAAGGTTTTCTGCATAAAAATGACAGTCTTTATTTATCACAGAAAATCTTTTTAGTTAAATTTTATTTCAATTTTTTATTATAAAACATTACAATTAGAAATTAGCAATTGAAACTGTTCTATTAAAGAAATAAAACCTTTTAAAATCACCAATACAACTATTGATATATTCAAATTTTTCTACGCAAATAATTAATCAATTAGAAAACAAGCTATTTTCTATACACAATTCTTCCCTACACATGAGAAAAGACATTTGTGTGTGTATCTGTTTGGTTAGATAATTTTACTAAACAAGCTCACAAGAATGGCTATTTAAGTAACATTTGAACAAAAATATTTGGAACTAATGCAAATATACTAAAGTTTGACCATAAAACTTCAGTCAGAAATAAATTAGCATAGAAAATCAAAAACAATCACTTAATGAACTGAAATTTAGACCATTTTCATTTACTTCTGTTCCAAAAGAGATGGCTAAATAATAAATAAAGCCCTTACTTGACAGATATTTTTAGGAGAAATTACAAATAGAGAATATGTTTTTTAATTTCAAACAAACAATTATTTGTTCAAGGTTGATGATAAAAAAGTAAAAGAAGTTTTTATAGATATATTTGTGTATGCTTTGTAAGAACCCATTTCTACTGCAGAAGTATGTCATAATTGTGGCCTTGTGTCAAACAACAGTTCAAGAAATACCTACTTAGTATCCAAATCTAAAATAGATTTTGAGTAATCTGAATAGCATTGTAATAAAAAAGAAACCTGATTTTTTATTAAAATTTAGAGATAAATTTTTAAGTTACCCCCCCCTACCATCAACCATAACAGGTGCTGATGTCGGAAACATACAAAAATAACTTATTACCTAAAATAAGCATTAAAGATTTTCATATGATTTCATGAAAAAATTCATTCTCTTGTAGCAATGAGGGCATTAAGAACAAGAGAACTGAAAATCCACAGGAAAACCACATCAGAATTTAATTTCATCAGCTGGCAATCACTATAATGCATGAAGAGACGTAGTCTAGTGGGAAAACAGCATCCCAAACCAGTTAAATCATATAAATTTCTCTCCTGAAACTGTTGAGCTAGATATTATCAAGAAAAATTAACAAATAATGATCAAAAGAAAAATAAATAAATAAAAACAGAAGCCAGCTAATGTGGAAGCAATTAGGGGGTGGAGAATCAAACTAATTATTGATCCCCAGGTCAAACTTAATCAAGAACTATCAACTTTGATTTTGACAAAAGCTGCTAAAAATTTCAATAAAACATGGGAATTGGTCAGTCGGCTGGAAAAAGATGAAGGCAAGGGTGGGAATGACAGACTTTGCTGAAAGACAGGAGGATAAGTGTACAGCGACATTAACATTTGGAACAAAATAGGCAGGTGAATTTAAATTCATTGCTTGAAGAGTAAACAAAAAAGTAGTGTTGAATTTGTTGAGTAAAATAAGCAGAGATAAAATATGGACAGCACAGTAGGGAACAGTGTAAAAGAAAGCAAACAATTCAATTTGAAGTCAAGCTTTTTCATTAAAAAATGCTTCCAATTGAATTGAACCAACTGAAACAGTCAAAAAATAAATCTTTAGAATTTAACAAAATGGACTTTTTTTTTTTGCTTTCTCACAGCTGAACTAGCAAATTTCAATTCTTGTTCATAATATTGAGCCTGTGAGAGATTTGTTATGGAGCATGGAAAGACAGAAACATTTCTTAGGGATTACAGCCAAAACTATTTTTCTTTCATATCAGAAAGTAAATTGAAATGACTGCCTAAAAGATGAATGCATAGTGCATAAAAACCTTTCCATGTTTTGCCAGCTTATGATCATCAAAGAAACCTACAAAAATAAAACTATTTTAATAATGCAATAATACACTGAGAGAATAAAATAAAGGACAAATAATAGTATCCACCATTTAAAAATATTGTTAATTTCTTCCATTTTAATATAATAAATATTTTTGTGGATATTTGTTCCCGTGTTGAGAGACAACCACACTGAGAGACTTTTTGCACCAGTGAGTGAAGTAAGCAAACTGTCATTTTGATGACAAAATACAGAACACAAAAAGAAAAAGCAAATTTTCAAGACAAGATTAATGAAAAAAAGATAATCTTAGATGCTGGAAATATCTGGAAAATAAAATAATCCTGTTAGCTGATAGGAACTAACCTAAGAAAAGGTGCTGTCAACTAACCGAAACTAGTGCAGTATGCAAAAGTGAGAGCACTAAACTGCAGTAAACCATTACTGAGCACATCAAATAGTGCAGTGCAGGTGTTTAAATGCCGTGTTAGTGGCAACAAAAGAATTTAGTAAGAAACAAAAAAATAATATCAACCAACTCATTAGATAGAGGGAGAAGAGGCACATTGGGTAAACGAGCAGAAACCAATAAATGGTTTGCAAGGAGCAAAAAACAATTATTCTTATTTTCAAATGGATTTTTATATGAAGAGACTAAAGCTCAATGTTAGAGCCAGTTTTTGAAATCAAGGAAAGCAGCTCATAGAAAACGACATAAAAATCCAAATGAAAAAAAAAAGGTAATGCATTAAATCAATAAATTGTTATGTTGGTTCAAAACTCACAAGCCAAAAAAAATAATAAAACTTAATACGATTTAAGACTTGGGGTTAAAATTATTGTGATTGTAATCTACGGTCATGAAAGCTACAAATGCTAAGAAAAGCATGCAACAACTGAAATGAAGGAAATTGGAAATTTTCTACAACTATCACAAAGAATTGGATACAAATTTATTGCAAATATATGAAGAAAAAGGCTTATTTGAACTGAGAAAACATTCAAGTTGTACGCCATTTAATAATCAGCAATAGTAGTTCACATCTTGTGCACATTTACTCAGCAAAACAAATTGGAGAGAAAGAAAGAAAGAAAAATAGAACAGGATTTAAAAAAAAACATTTAAACAATAAAAAGAAAATTAAAAAATACTTTATATAATTGTGGATTCCATTTTGGGAGTGAAACTTGAGAAAAAAAAGTTAAATCTGTATCAATGCAAAAAAATCAGGTTTCATTTAGTTTTGCTTCTTTTTTTTTTTTACTTCCACATTTTAAAAACAATTGTGAGTATCAAAATAAAAATAAAAGTTTACCTCAACATAAACTTATATTCCCAAAAATAAAATTTGAAAATTTGATAGAGACATGAATTTCACTGTCATCAGAAACAGACAAGCCAAGAGAAGCAGAACTGGAATATTTGTTTGGTCTTAGAAAAAGACTCAGAATCAAACCAAAATATAGAAGGAGGCTACACCTACACATAAAAAAAAATGAAGTGTAGCAAAGCAAGGAATGAATCATTCATATAAAAAAAAAAAAATAAAAAAAAAAAAACAAACAAACAAATAATCTGGGGAAAATCAAAAGCGTTTCAAGTTGTGAATGGGCTGAGGGATAGAAAAATGATTTCCAAGAAAAGAAAGGTTGCCACTCAGGTAGAAACAAGAATTGCGTTTGGTTTTCATTTGAAGCCAAGCAATAGACAGCAGTAACAAAACTGAGACATGACATTCATAAGACAACAACAACAATAACAAAACAGAATTCAAGCACAGCTTTCAATCAGTCAGTTAATTCCAAAGATAGAATTTAAATAAAAATAGCACAGGATAGTCATGTATGTGAGACTGGAGTGAATGCAAAGGAGATGCATTGAGATTAAAGACCAATGGAACAGTAATCTGATTTGACAATGTAAATAATATGAAACAAAAAAAAAAAAAACCCTCCAACTTTCCTTAACATATAACATTATATACAGAAGTGATATCTTCACAAGAAGAAATCAAGTTTTGTACAGGCATTCATTTTCAGTATGTGAATGCTAGCCACTTCTTCCTAAGGTATCGTACATTATATCAGGTGTCAATGCAGATCAGAAGTATACCACAACAAAATAATCTCCTCTTCCTTTTGAGGTTTATACAAAATGATGTTAAAACTAATAAAGATTAAATGTATATGTTACTTAATTAGTTTGATTAAATAATCTTGGTAAGGATTGTTTTATCCTTGACATTGTGAATAGCAATATTGCATTTTATTATCTAATGGCCACAGATATTACAATCTGTATAAATATAAAATGAAAGACTATCAAAATGGCCATATATATTGCAAATAGAGAAATCATAGATCAATTATAGAAATATCAGAAAATGTTCCAAAATCTTTTTTCACTTACTAATGATTAATTTAAAAAAAAAGAGAAAGAAAAACTTTAGAAGATCCATTATTGTATAAATAGAATGCCAATTAAAATGCAAGAAAGTTAATCAGTAAAATGAAGAAATGGGGATGTGTGGTGGGGGGATATCAAGGAGAGGATTTGAGTTATTGTCAAAAAAGAAGAGAAAATAAAAACAGCATCCGGATTTTCATCATTAGAACATTCTTAGAAAAGTAAAAAAGAAAAATCTCATTAATTTTAGAAGAGATTGGAGTTTTATGAAAGACTTCAAGAATATTTAGCTAACATTTTTGGTAAAGAAAGAGAAATGACAATGCTTTTATTAATACTTATGGTAAAGTTGCATTAATTGAAAAAAAAGAAAAAAAAAAGAATTGGGCAAGGTCTCCAGTCAATTCCGGTAGAAAGTCAGAGGAATCAGAAGTGGTAAAGTGGTGAGCCATGATTGCCACGTAACATAGAGAGGTACGTGGCTACCTGCTTTGAAGACAGGCATGCATATCAAAAAAATCTGCTTCACCCGTTTTATTTATAGTCCTTTCCTTTGTGGTGGTTTTAACATTGATTGTAGCAGTGGTGGGTTCTAAAGACTGGTCAATTATAGTGCTATTGTTAACAAGAGATTGGTCACCTGCAGAAAAACAAGTAGAAGCAGATAAACAAGCCAGGCACTGTGATTTGTGCTTGGCTCGATTCATTGAAAAAGTAAAGGGTGGAAATAAGAAAAAGTCTCAAAATAATAATAATAATAATAATAAAACCTTTTTAAACTTGTCTTTTTCTAGTAGATATTAAATCGAGTCACAATTGCTCAGGAATAACAAGGCCAGAAACTTTTACTGTTTTATGTCTGGTACATCATACAAATATTTTTGTAATGTATACAAGATAAGAAGCCAAGAAAAGCAATAGTTGATTATAAACATTATTTTGTGGTTGGATCCAATCTAGGTTATTAATACCAAAATGTACTTTTTACAAGATTATAAAAAAATATGTCAAAATCAAGTGATTGAAAAAAAGAAAAAGATAAAATCTATTAGAAATGAAATTAGAAATAAGAAAGCAAACCAAAAATACATTCATAGGGATAAAATTCAAAATATAAAAGAATGAAAAAAGTTCATTAGCCATGCATTTAAATAACAGCATTTAAAAAAAAAAAAAAAAACAACAACAAAAAAAATCAACTTAATTTTGCTGCCATTTCTTGGAACTATCAAAATTATTGTGCAATTTTTTTTTTCTAGATATCAAACATGGAGATGAATTTCTGGTTATTCTTTGACTTGCATCTTTCTCATCAAGTGCTGAAAAGAAAGAAAGAATAACAAAAAAAAAAAAAAAAAACAACAACAAATTTTTGCTATGGATCTTCTGATGATCATCTTCATAGAACCAAATGATTAATTGATCTCAGCAAAAATTATTAATTATAGTGGAAAATGTAAACCCATTTTTCATCATCAAGGTCAGAAGACAAATTTTAGATAGGAGAAAAAAAAAGAAAAGAAAAATTCCAGCTGTAAAATGCTTCGTCTTTTTTTAATGTTTTTTTTTTTACTGTAACCTCTTTAGAATACCATAACATACAAAACACTTGATATACTTGATTAACAAAAATCATTGCTAATATTTTTAATAAAAATTACTATGACATTTATGATAAACATGGAAAAAAAACAAACAAAAAAAAAAAACATGGAAAACTATTTGCAATAATTTTCTTCAAGATGGCCTATTTCTTTGGTAAAATTGGACTGAAATAGAAGTTAGGCAAATAGCATAAAGAAAATGATAGCAAAACAAGATTTCTCAGGCAAGAATCAAGATCACTTAAACCTTGAAGATTTCATACTCTTGTAATTTAGGACAAAGTGATGTAATGCAAAACTGAATTCTTTTTCTTCCACTGGTTAACATTTTCCAATTTCCAAAAGAACCATATTCTAAAATTCATAAGATCTCAAGAAACATCTAAATGTGGAGTCAACATACAACTCAATGTCTCTCTTGACTCTTGCCTGAATCCAAGTTTAATCACAGGAAAAAGAAAAAAAAAATGACATACAAAAATTAGATAAACAATAATAAAATGTGACTGCTTACCTTCACTCAGCTAGAAAAAGACCCCCCCCACCCAAGACTGAAAAGAAAGAAAGAAAAACAGACAGAGAATGTCCAAGTGCATAGGCTACAAATAAAGTGCAGAAAAGCATATTGAGTTGAGAGTTTAAGATTCATCATAGCCACCAGGCTGCAAGTTGGTTAACAACACTACTACGAGGCTGTTAAACAATAGACAACCTGCTTTTAGAGCTTTGAGATGTTGAAGCATAGAATATGTCAGTAGATGGCAGACTTTATTGGAAATGTACCCCCCAGCACTAGAGATGAAGGTGTGCTGCTCTTGAGACTTTGATGAAAGTCTGTAGCAGCAAATGAAGCATGAACAATATGGGGTTCCACAAATGAAAAGGGTTTGATTCCCTGAATTGTTAAATGACAATTGCAAGAGAAAAATGATTGGGTAGGCACAAAAAAATGTGAGCTAAAACTTTATATGGAGTGATGCTAGTTACAGAAATGGTGGTCTGGCCAATCAGGAGGAGAACCTGACCAATTGAGAATCCCCATGATCCAATTTGGCCACAAGCAAATTGGAGGGGGTGGAGGAGGAAAGGGATTAGAAATGGAAAAGCAAAACCAAAATGAAGATTTGAAGAGATGGGAAAATAATTTAGCAGAGAAAACATTTCTGTGCAAGATCAAGATTAATCAATGAGAGAAGAGAGAGACTAAAAAAAGAATATGGTAGTGGGGGTAGTTTTACCAGAGATTTTGTCATTTAGAAGTATTAGTTCCAGCCATAGATTTAGAGGAGGCTTAAAGAAAAATGCATCTGCAAGAGACAGACACTGTGAAAAGAGGAGGTATTTCTGTAGTAACAAATTTTTAAAACTTGCCTGTAATTTTTAAAATATTACAACAAAATCACAGTTATGGCCAAGAGTAAAAGATAATGTTTTCATAATGATAATTGCTTAATCTTTCAAAACTGAAATAATTCCTTCTACTGTAAACACTCATTATTGTTTTCAAGGAGTCAGTTTTTCCAACAGGATTATAACCTCCAATCAATAATCACCCAAATATGGATTTAATTTCTTGGCAATAATGAATGCAAGAATAGTCTTTAATTAAAACTATGCTAAAACAGTATAATAATCCAAGACAACTTGAAATAGAAGGCAGATGAAAAGGAAATCTTTCAAGGTTGTGAGAAGCGGCTGTTAACATTTGAGTTCAGAGTATTATCTGCTTCCAGAAGCTCCAGAGATACATTCCCAACCGGTGTAAATTTGCTACTACTGAAAAAGTGTTCATATTTGTAGATGTGAAGCTAGTGCAATGAAGAAAAAAAGCAACAAAAAAGTTGACAAGAGAAAGGCACCAATGATTAGCAGACCAGAGACAAAAAAAAAAAATAAATAAATAAAAGCATCCGAATGAAGATTAGTACAAGAAGAAGAAGGACGGACTCCATGATCAAAAGTAAACACTGGACAAGGAATGCAATTCTTTTGTTTTTTTTCTCGTTTAATTTTTTTTTTTTTTTAAATGAGATTATGAAATATAGTTTCTCAAAGAAACCACCTCTTTTTTTCTCCAACCTACAGTGTGAACCAAATGATTTCAGTGACTGAAAAGAAATTACGTTAAAATCAATAAGGAAATTTTATTATGAAAAAAGAAAAAAAAAACATAACCAGTTTTTCTTTTATACTACTAGCCTTTCACTAAAAGGAATAATTAAAATTGCACATACAGAAAAAAAAAAAAATAATAATAATACCTAATTTGAAATGTCTGTAATTCATAAAACTCATAATAATTGTGTCAGTTGTCAAACAAATTCTAGAGAATAAGAGTTCTTTTCTAGTGAGCCATTTTAACAAAATGTTTGGTCCCGTGAATTGGCACATTCAAGTATGCTTCAGTAGATGAGGAAGATATCAATTTTATCCATTCAAAAGACTATTATAACTGCATAATCTCAGGATTATTTCAATTTGTTCCTCTGCCAAATTTACATAATTTTTTTTAATTAAATTTTCATAAATATAAATAACAAGAAAGCAATTTTATTCAAGAGAAATAATTTCTATTAATTCTTTCCTCATCATATTCATGCATTTATTCAGTTAGCACATCACTGTGATCACTACTCCCCTTCATCTTATAATTGTGGTTCATGGTAACATTCTAGGTAGCAGAGTGCAGTGACTGTTGGTCTTCTTGTACTGGAGATATTGGATTTAGCCTGGCCCTCTTCACTGAATTGAAAATACCAAGACCTACAAGGCAGCAGGTGGTTTGAATTGAATTTGAGTTTGAATTTTGTTTAAATGCATATCAACCTCTGTGGGTTATTCAATGCCAAAAAGGTGGGGTTTTCAGGTATTTTTTTAAATGTTCGGTTATAGTGAGAACGTTGATTTATTCAGATTTTGATGAAAAAGTTGTTTTTATTTTTTTATTTTAGAAAACTGAAGATGACTTCTAGTTTTGTATTCTAAAATGTATTGCTGGTAATAATTTTTTCTTCAAAAATGTATTATGGCAATTTTTTTTTCCTTCAAAAATATATATTTTTCTATAAAAGTCTATTTTTATACTTTCATAGTGTTTTGACCCCAGTTTGGGGGGTTAACTATTTGCCTATAGCAGGTGCTACCACTCCGGGTCAGGATGGACCTTGGAACAGCAGGTAGTTTGAATCCAGAGTTTTCTTCTCTTAGACTGGCAATGATATATGGAAGCTGTGTGCTACTCAGACTACATGCTCCCCACCCACAAAATACAGGTCATCACATTTGGGAATTGCCAGAAAGTAGTCAATGTTGACAGCCAACCGCCTTTGGGGCTCCACTCAGTGTTTTACGTCTAGATTTACTGCTGTAGTCTTTTCTGTGTTTTGGATACAATTGCAAGGGAGCAGAAGGCCTAAAATCAAAGTTTTTCTTCGTCCAGATGGACTACCTTCCTGGACTGTCAACCTCCATTTACATAAAACAGCTGATTATAAGGTGACAGTTTTCTGACTTTGCCCATTCTCCAGCTTCAAGCTGGACTTAATTGTAAGAAGAGGCTATTTGGGATGCATATCATGGAAGCATTTTACAAACCGTTGGAGCTTTGCTCTCACTAACATCCTTAGACATGACATAATTTGTGATTATGATAGATTCTAAAACTAAACTTGGCATCTTATCCAGTCAAACTTTATATTTTTTTTTTTTAACAATTCAAGTCATATTTTTAAATTAAGGGATTCTGAAAATTAATTTGTTCAGCTTGAAGTAATTTTTTTAATTAACATCAAAGTTAATCACTTATTTCAATTTGAAAAATTTCTCCTGTATTACAAGATATAATTTTGCCAAAAAATATTCTTCTTTTTCAATAAATTTAGCATTATACTAAGTTACCTATTCCTTTAAGAAAAACGAAAGGATTAAATTCTTTCAAATTTCCATGATAACTGACAAAAATATACAACAGATTTATTTTAAAAAGAAATGAGAATATTACCAAATTAATTCTCAAGTATTTTAACTGTTCGATATTGTTAATCATATTTTTAATCCACCTTAAAAAAAAAAAAAAAGGCAACTGCCCTTATTAATAAAGGTACTTTTTGTGTGGAACTGAAACTCTCACATCTGTAGAAAAGCAAAACCAAATATTCTAATTTCTTTTAATGGAAATATGAAAGACACAACCAAAGAGAGCTATTAGTTTCATTATCAACTTTCTTCATCAGAGTAAGAGAACCAAGTAATGAGTGAGTGTTGGAGAAATATTATGGTTTCCTGAAATGTTTCATAGGAAATTCAATCAAAATAAGTGGCTTTCTATCCCCAAGGATGTGCGTTGTGGTGCAGTGGATATCGGCTCGGAACGAGAAATCGGGGTGCCGAGTTCAAATTCCAGTTGAATTCATTGCATTCACTTACGTGCAAATACCCTTGGGAAAGGTATTAATCCGGCTCTTCCTTCCAGTTATGGGTTAAATAACAGGACAGATTGGGTTCTATAGCCTTGGTCGGCAACCAGTCTACCGCAGAAAGCAATGGCAACCTATTGCTGGATAATATTCTGCCCAGTCAGTCATGTCTCTTTTGAGACATGATCGCCCAAGCATGTATCACGTATGGCACTTAACTGACTGACTGACTATCCCCAAGATGTACAAACAGAACAAACTTCTGCCACTAAATTAATGTAACTGAATAGGTACAATTTTTAGTCAGGTTTATTGAAATTATATTCATTCAAACATTGTGGGTATGTGAGAGAGAATGAGAGATAAATGCTAATAGGGAAAAATAAATAAATAAATGGAACTTAGGAATGAATTTACAATCAACAAAATCTTCATAATGCAGTTATTTTCCTATCATTCTGTAAGAATTTTAACACCAAATGCATTCCTGGATCCAGTGACATCGTAGAAGACAGATGATAAAGAATTAAGAAAAATGTCAAAAAGAAGAAGAAAACAAAGATAACAGAGTCCAGTCCTTTTCTTAAAAGATTAAAGCATAAAAAATAGAAAAAAAAAAAAATAATAAAAAAAAAAGACAAACAATTAGAAGCATTGGTGTGAGCAACTAAATGGCCAAGTGGAAACCAACCAATCACACACACAGCTGTTTAGTATTATCATTATTGTAATTTATACTCCAAGCCATTCATAAATATCAGCTATCCATCAGACTAAAGAACATGCAAAACTGCATGTTCTTAAGATCTCCGAGCGATAAGGAATAATGGGTTCAAGCACCGAAAACAGCTCAGCCTAGAGATTAGGACCAATGAGACATTAGTAGAAATACCAAAGCAGAAATAGTAGTCCAGCAAATCTACAAAGAAATATTTAAAGGCTAAATGAAATGTTGGACTAAGATTAGTCTCTGCCAGAAGATTTAAATGTTTGTAATGTCAAAGTTAGAGAACTTCAAAAGATTTTTATTGCAAGCAAAATAAAGATAAAAATGTTTGGCAAATTTTCGTTTTAGGTACCATCGCTTTTCCCCTCCAAATTTATCCAAAATAGCATTATCTCTGTATATGCTGAACTCAAATCAACTGTTAGTTATTGAAGAAACTTAACTTTTTTTATCTAAATGTCCATAAAAAAAAAACAAAAAAAAACTATATCTTTCTCTCCCGTAACTCTCACAAAGTCATGTCATTAACTGCAGAATGACGGACTGCGCATGTGATCGAATTTTTGCACATTTTTTGTCCATTTACTGATACTTCCAGCGATGTACTTCCGGGAATTAAAGTAATTATTGTATTTCTATGCTTATTACTCTCAAAACAGGAAGTACATCGCCGGAAGTTTCAATAAATGAAGAAAAATGGACAAAAAATCTGCCTAAATTCGATCACATGCACAGTCCGTCATTCTGCAGTTAATTACATGACTTCGTGAGAGTTATGGGAGAGAAAAAGTGCAAGATATAGTTTGTTTTTTTATGGACTTTCAAAGCAAAAAAGGTAAGTTTCTTCAATACCTAATTGTTGATTTGAGTTCAGCATATAGATTTGCACAGAAATAATGCTATTTTGGATAAATTTAAAGGGGTCAGTACCTAAAAAAAATAATTTACCAAATGTTTTGTGTCTGTAAGGAGGCAAAAATTAATCTTTAATGTTTGTATAACATAAATTAAGAAAATTTACTTTCAAGGCCATATTAGAAAACTAATGGTGGATCATAAATAATGACAAGTGTTTTCAGGTTAAAATATTAATTGTTAAGGCAAAAAGTTAAAAACTTGAAAGTGTGAGATGAACTAAAATAACAGTGAAGTAATTTTCAAGAAAAACAAAATATTTGGACACTCGTAAAAGTTGGCCTAAATCTTCAACAACAACAACAGGAACGAAATTTAAGTGTCATTTTGCATCCACCACCAATTGTTTTTGTAGTTGATTTTAAATAACCTTGATAGTGATCAATGATGATTCATAATATTTGTGTGTGGAACTTAAAGAGATGCTGGCAAAGAATAAAAGATAGAAAGAGAGAGAGAGAGAAAAAAGGAAGAAAAATCGCTCTGACGACATTATCTCTGCTTTGGTCAATCTCTATGGAAAATTAATGAGTACCTAACAAGAAACTGCATGCACCATTTTAATTCTTTCTTTTTAATTTTTATTTTAAAGAAAAATTGTTACTGCTCTTATGAGACCAATCGAGGCCATGCAGCAAAAATTAAGAAAGAACCAGATTTAGCCAATGTTGTTGTCATTATATCCATGCTGGCTTTATTTTAATGAGCAAAACATTAAAAGAAACCTCAAAAGCGACGAATTAAGACATTTTTCAAAAGTTTTAAAGTATTAAACAGAACAATTATTATTAAACAGAAGAAACATTGAATGACAAATGGAAGGAGAATGAAAGATGGATGGATGGATGGATGAAATGAATGAATGAATGAATGAATGAAATGAAATGAATGAGGCAAGGAGGCCAACTGTCAAGATCTCCAGCCCGGTGAGGAGGATGTCGCAGAGACAACACTCCATTCGTTGCAAACTAACCTTTGTTTGTATCCGTGTTACTATTCTCTTTCTGTTGTGGTACCGTGACAACAGGGAGTGGATCTGAAATGATTGATGGAGCCAAGGGCATCTTTATTTCATTCAAGATTTTTAAATAAAAAAAAAAATGTAAAAGAAAAAAAAATAACAAAATGGGTAAAAAGTAGCAGGATCAGAATGACCAATGGCAGAAGACCAGGCAATTTTAGACAGCAGCTTGTGGGAGTGGAGAGGAGTGGATATGTGTGTGTTTGTAAACACAAGTATTCAAGTAGAAAAAAAAAAAATAAATAAAACCATATGATCAAGTGATGTTTGTCAGGGAAAGTGACATGATCATGGTGATGATGAACAGGAAGTGGTGGAGGATGATGTCCGACATATTCCGCAAAAGAAGTTGCCATCATATGCCAAGTGGGAAAATGGGACAAGTTACTTGACAATCAATTGAAATAAAAAATATGTCAAATGAGAAAATCAGAGAATGAGAGTGAATATGTGGCAAGTTCAACTGAAGAAGTCCTGAGTCAGAAAACAGTTAAAAATATTATCAATACAGCTTTAAAAATGGTAGTTGCAGAATTCAATTTGGCTATCAGAGCAAGCAAGTTAAGGAAAAAGCGTTTTTGATGAGAAAATATTGAGGTTAAATTAGCATACTTGCCAAATTTTCGAATCTAGTATGTCATTTTGTAAACAGTTATTTCAAATTTTATTTGTCTTAAAATGTCAAGTTAACAGGTTGGACTATTCTTTTTATGTATTTCCCACAAAATTTTAATAAATTGAAAAGCAAATCTGAAAACAAAGCTTGCTTGATTTCTTAGTCATATTATTATAATTTAGACTAAAACAATCAAATCAAACAGATTAGAAACATTTTTGGAGATTTTCTTTGTTTTTTTTTTATAAAAAAATCCTTACCAGACTCCTCTAGCAAGAAAAATAATTGTTCTACAAGCAGAAGATATTTTTTTTTTTTTATTGAAATCAGTTAAGTCTATTTATATGCTTAACATATGTAAATGAAAAGATAAAGACTAGATATAGAAATAATTAGCTTTTCTTTTCTAAAATTAATATTTTAATTCTTCAAAGGGTATCTAACCTCAAGATTAAAATATTGAAAAAGAATTTCCCATAAAGTATAGCCTGCTAAACTGTGCACCGGACAATAAAATTGGAGCGTGTTAGTAAGCAACCAAACCAAGTAGTGAAAAAGAATAGTTTTCAAAATTAAACATTGAGTAAGAATGAAAAACTGAAACCACACACCTTTGGGTTTGGGGGTGGGAGTGTTGGGTCAGTAATCAATAGAAAGAAAAATGAAGTCAGATGTTTTGGCAAGTGACACTTAGTGCATTTAGATACTTCTAGAAAGTTACCTGGCCAAAGTTGAATTTATTTCAGTCAACCCTCAGAACATGGAGATGCTAAATATTAATTCGGCTGCAGTAGTTTATCTGGCTGATCACAAACATTTTCAGCATTTCATGTTATAAAAATATAACGTTGCAAAAATAAATAAAAAGATTTAAAAACTGATTTTGAACAAGTATTTGTTTGAAGGACTTTCCTGTGAAATATTAAATATTTGTAAAAATAAGACAAAAAAGAAAAAATTCCTTCATCAATTAGTTTGTATAATAAAGCAAAGTAAGGACAAAAAGCTGGTATATGATCCTTAGTCAATTACTAAAAGCTTCTAATACATTAGACTTTGTGCTAACACATTTACTCTCTTTTGAGTAGTGCATGGCCTTACCCTCTTCATCTATAACAACCTCCTCTTCTGGATATTCTGAAGATTAAAAGAGAAGAAACAATTATTCTTATCTTACAGATTTGCAGAAAGAGGAATAAATGTGTAGTCAGATAACAAGTAGGAATTTTATAGACTTATTAGGGTAATCAAGCTGACAACCAAAAGTTTAGTAAATACTATTAAGGAATTTTACAAGAAAAATTTTGCATCAAACTCCAGCAACTTCTTTTCTCGCACTTCCCGCCTGTGGAATTCCCTTCCATTTACTTGCTTTCCCGACAGCTATAATCTCCAAGAATTTAAATGTAAAGTCAATAGTCATCTCCTATCTCACTAACCTGCATCCTCTCTCTCATGCTCCTTTCTTCATTCACTCCACTCTCATCAGTATTATCATCCTTCTCTTACCCACTTCCTAACACCCCCAATAACCTGTCACTCTTTCTCATGACTTTCCTCCTATGTAACCTCCTGCAAAACAGTGGCAAAGAAATGCCTTGCTTTGGGTGATATGATTATAAAAAAAAAAAGAGAAAAAAAGAAGTGCTCTTAGAAAAATTAGTTTTCTCGAATTAAAGCAGTTCTTATTCCTCAAGTATTCAAATTCATCAATAAAGAATATTTTATTAAAGAGAAATAAAATATTAACGAAAAGTTTGACTAATATTATACAAGACAAAATTCAAATATATTTGTGCACGTCTGAAATGCATGTGCTATGATCTGGGTTGATTTCAGTGTTGAGGTCTGAGCTCTTGGATTGCTATAGAATTGTAAAGGGGAAACGGTAAAGTTATATTGTGTAAGACAAATGACTGCATGACAATCTAAGGCATAGAATTTCTGAAGGAATTTGGTTGATACTAAGGCAGTGTGTCATTTCTTACCCGGTTCTTCCTCCTCCTCCTCCTCCTCCTCCTCATCCTCATAACTACCTGGAGGTTCTAAACAACAGCAACAAAAAAAAAAATTCATCAGTACATTTATTAAATTTTTACCCATTTTAAATATATCTCGGAATTTATTTCTCTTACTCCTAACAATTATTACAGGTTTTTCTTCAATTAACTTGACCAGAGAAATAAAACAACCAAAATGATAGGAAGACGAAATTGAAGATCAAGAAGAATACATTTGGAGATGAAAGATAACACTTTCTTTTTTTTATTATTATTATTAGTCTAACCCATAGGTTCCCAACCTTTTTGCTGCGATTACCCCAAAATACAATTTCACTATTATCCATTACCTCAATGAACCTGTAATGATACCTGTAATATAGGAAACTATATTAGTGACAACAATTACCAAAATTTGACTATGATCACAGTTCTATGATTTGGTGTCTAAAAAGTGGAGAAATTTTTATTTTTTTTCCACAAGGCTTGAAAGAAAGATACTTTAAGAGAGACTGGGGTAGGGGGAATTCTTCCTTGAAATGCTGTCTTGTTAATAATTTGGCACAGTGTAAAATTATAAGCTGATTGCCTCTTCCCAAACCAAACATCCATTACCCGCAAAATATGGGCTCATTACCCCACTTGGGTAATTTACCCTGGGGTTGAGAACCGTTGGTCTAACCGGACGCTGGCATGTCTGTATCCCAACAGAGCAAAACTCACTGAAAACAAACTCAAAATAAGAAATCACAACTCTGATAGCCTTGTTGAATAAACAAAATGCTAATATCAGCTTGAAAAAGACGAGCATGCTTTGTGAGCAATTTTGCTATTGCTGCAACAAACTAAAAAATAAACTATTTACACAAAAAATAAAAGAATGCATCCAAAATAATACAAATTTAAAAAAAATATTCCAATTTTATATAAACAAAAAAAAGAAAAAAATTGCATGTATATTTTTTAAAAAGAACAAGAAACCAAAGTTACATTAAAACAAGACAAACATACAATCAATCACACACACACATACATACATACACACGCATTAAAGTAAAACAAAAACAAAACTGGAACTAAATAAAAAAAAAATTAAATAATTTAGAGTAAGGGGGAAGTGGTGAATAAGAACAATTAGAAGATAAATAATGACAACAATATAAATGATAATACAAGCTTAAAAACATCAAGACTCAATCATAGAAGAAATAAAAGGTGTGGGGGAGTATAAAAGAAAATCACTTACTTTCTTTTGTTAAAATAATCACTGGTCGTGGTTCAGAAGGGCCGATTATATTATTTGCCACAACTTGGACTTCATAATATGTGTTGGATTCCAAATTATTCAACACACTTCTTGTCTTGGCTTTAACAGTGTGTGCAATAAACTGGCCATTTTTAGCATCAGGATCAACTTCCCAGGGGTCAACATCTTTTTTAATGTGGACCTAAATAAATAAGACATTAGAAAAGAAGTTAGAAAAAAAAAATGAGGAAGAAAAAAAAATGAAGGTTGAGAAAAAGGAGAATAGAAATCAGAAAAAAATTTAACATTTTTACACACAATTATCTTGCCTTTGTGTGTGTGTTGAAAATCATTACAAATAAAAGAAATTATAGATGGTTTTATGACTCACAAATCTAAACTTCATATAGGAAAGAATTCTAACTGAAAGCAGATGGTAATCAAAACATAAAAGTTCCTTAATGTGAAAATTTAGAAATTTCTTCAAATGATTTTAAAAATGTTCAATTTCTACTGAAAATGAATGAAGTGTGATGAATTGAAATCTTAAATACGATTCCATCACAGATAATGTCAAAGCAATCCAAAATAATGCTAGAGGCTCTGAAACCTTAATAATGCTAGAGGCTCTGAAACCTTAATAATGCTAGAGGCTCTGAAACCTTAATAATGCTAGAGGCTCTGAAACCTTAATAATGCTAGAGGCTCTGAAACCTTAATAATGCTAGAGAGTCTGGAATCAACTCTTGCCATTAAATATTAAAAAGATAAAAACACCAGTATCTCCTTACATAGTTTGTGAAATATTTGAGATTTGCAGATACATTAAATTCTTGCCATATTAAACTAATGCAACCATAAAATATACAATCTATTATTTTTTTTTAACAAAACTACCTAAAAATGCAGTAAATTAGTAAAATTTGTAAGAGATACATTTCTTCTGAAAAGAAATTTGCAATTCATCAGATAATGTTTAATGATAATAAACATTATGTTTAATGTTTAATGATAATACAGAAACACTGCAAAGAGAATCAAGTGTGATAACTCACCATCCTGTATTGAACAGAGTAAGATGTAATCGGAGCTCCTCCTGTTCGAGGTTCATGCCAAGTGACAATGTAAGACGTGGGACTTGAAGACAGTTTATCCGAATTAATAAAGACATCATAGGGTTTTCCTAGATAAAGGAAACAATGTAACAAATGTCAATAGTCTATATAATAGTAAATAATCATAAAAGCAAATATTTCAGAGGATATTTTTAGTTTATAAAGGGTGAGACATGGAAATCAATGCCATTCAACTATGTTGCTTGTTATTTTGACACTATTTTAAACAATTTCATGTACCAACTTTTCAAAATAGACATGTGAAAAATTCTTCAAAAATTCCAATTAGATTTGGTCCCAAGGAATATATGAGGGGGAAAGATGTGACAAAGTGGAAAAAAATTTTCATGGGACATGTTTCATTCTTTAAGACTTTATCAGAGTGTTATATTGCGAAAACAATATAAACAACAAGGTAAATTTCAAGTGGAAAGATTTACACAATATGTACAGGGTAAACAAATAACAGAGTTTATTGTATGGAAAAGTACAATTAACAGAGAGTTCAATAAAATGGTAAGTCATGACGGAATGGGAATAGAAGTCGAATCACCTTGTACTTCCTTACTTCTTAATCTCTTCAGAGAGTTAACTGTCGGGGGTGAAAGGATGTTCCATTATAACAGAGTAAAGTTGTTTATGTTGGTGTAGCTACACATGATCATGAATGAGTTATGCTGGGAATTCTAAATTATTTTTCATTTTTTGTGTTTTGAGCTGATTTCCAAGAGAAGATCTGCCAGGAATGGTGAAATGTCGGAAGGGCCCGAGCACAAATTTACTGTGGATGATCTAGTGATCAAGGCACTCTTCAACAGTTTCATCATAGTGAAATGTTTCTTCTTAGATCAGAATAGCATATTTTAAATTGAAATTGTGGTCAGTCTCATTACGATGAGCAACTAATGCATTTAATGTGTTCTGTATAATGTCCCTTTAAAATTTCTTGAGGTTTCTCCTATGTATTTTTTATAACAATTATTACAGCTAGTAAATTCGTTGTTCAAGTTTGAGCTTATTGTCTTGTTTTAAGTCTTTTATTGTTTCAGATGTAGTTGAAAAAAAAATTTATGTTGAGTTTAGATAAATTCTTTTTAATTGCAGTTGTGACAGAGTTAGTTGGTAGAACAATATGTTTTGATTCATTAGGTTTTTGAGGAGGAGCCGTTTTTTTATTACATGAAAAATTTTATGAGCCTTCTGTTTTGCATTGAATATAAACTAGGAAATTAAAGAAGCTTGAAAGTGTTTTCAATAAATTTCTCCTTTTTGTGCAAATATTAAGGGCTGCAAATTCTGAGTGCTCTTACGTAGAATCCAAGCATTATTCCAGATTTTATGTTGTCGTCATGATAAGAATAGAAATTTATTAAATTATTTTTATTGATTCTTGTATACACGTGTTCTAGTTTCCCTGTGTGAAACAATTATAAATATTTGTATATAATTTTGTGTATGACTTAGTAGTATACAAATCTCTGAGAACAAAGTATGTTTGTTGTTCCTTTTCTTTCAGCTATTCTGCTCTGATATATATATATATATATATATATATATATATATATATACATACATACATACATACATACATACATAAACATTTCCTATTTCATAAGCTAATTATCAGTTTATTCTGCCATTTTTAAGAGATTCAGAATTATTACCCACATTGCGCTATGACCCAAAATCCTTCAAAATACTTTTTATTTATTATTGTTTTCATAAGTATTTATAGAAAAGTCATTTAAGTGTAGAATATCTGGGACTGTCTTTCATAAATTCAATTTGGTTCTAGGGATTATTGGTGGCTTTGTAAGGATGTAATAAGCAAGTGTAGATTCTCAATCCCTTCTCTCTTCAATCAATTTGAAGTATTCTCATCAACAACCAGATAAAACAGAATGATTTGCTCATAAATTTTCTTCCAACTACATTCTTAACTGTTAAGGAGTATTTTTGCTTGATTTTCCCCTTAGAACAAATTTTGTAAAATAACTCTATCCATTGTTTCTGCTATCATCTCCAAACTAGATTCCCACATGGTCTACAGACTTGACAGTATTCATGTAATTTCTCTAAAGAAATGTGCTCCTTAATTGACTCCTGTTTTCTCAAAACACTTCAATTTGCTGCTTCTTGCTTTCCAGTCAAGGACACATGGCCCAGTGGATATAGACGTTTTTTCTTGATTTGACTCTTAGAGTTGGGAGTTCAATACCAGGCTACAGCAGAGGTGAACAAATAACTTGCAGGGTTAGAGGGAGATAACTCATGACTTCCAATTGAGGCTTTACGCAAGAAATGAGAATTATATACCTCAGTGATTGTAATAAAGGGTTTGTTTCGAAATTCTTAGCACATGAAGATAGGCTGGAGCATACAACAGCCAAAATGTCATACAAATGGCAGCAAAGATGAGGATAATAGTCCTAATAATGTAAATACTATAACTTATTTACTTCTGTCTTAACATAGAATATTTGGTATTTAAGTCAGGTAAATTCTGATAGAGACGAACTCAATGTTAAATTTATTTATATAATTTAACAGAGTAATCTAGAAATTTTTTTTAGAAATTCTACAATTTCATGGGTAATACATATTTCACAGCCAAAACCTGCTGCTCGTCAGACCTAAATGACACAACAGTTAATGTTCAAAATCATTTAGAAAAGAATCACCTACAGGCACTCACGTGCCCATATCGAGAATAGATATTCCTCGCCCATTCAAAAAAAAAAAAAAAAAAAAAAAAAAAATCATAAATGGAAAAAAGAAAAAGAAAAGGAAAGGAAAACGAACAGAATAAGGAGAAAGGAAATTAAAGTTAACGTCTTAGAGCAACACAGCGTTTATTGCAAATCATCTGCTTTCTTAGAAAAATATGACATGGAAATTTAACATTAAATTTAGTTTTAAAGATAATGGGATGTATTTACGGTATAAAAATAAATTGTAAATCATACTTTTTAATACAAATATTTGTATTACAAAGTATGATTTATATATATATTTAGTGTATCACGGCAGCAGATAATTTTCTATACACATACTGTTAAATATAACAGTAAATGAATGTCTTATGTTTAATCATAAGCTGTTCTAAACATCGTATTTTGGCTTTAATTTTAGGTGAAAATAAATACAAAAAAAATATAGCTGTACAACATGTGTATGTAGTTTTACTTGGGAAAAATATGGCTTCTCCAGAAACACAGTGAAGACATTTTTCTTAAAACCAGCATAATAAAAAAATTTCCAAATGTTGGACAACTTTTGGGTCTCTTTATGCCCATGACTGAAAAAAGAGTGGATAAATCTCCTTGCACCCATAGCTGCTGGAACTTCCACAGAAGGGGAGGTAAACACGCATTAATCCATCCCTCCCCTTCAGTTATGGGTTAAATAACAGGACAGATTGGGTTCTATAACCTTGGCTTGCAATCAGAAAGTAATGGCAACCTACTACAGGATAATCTTCTGCTTATTCATGTTTCTTTCGAGACATAATCGCCCAAGCATGTATCACGTATGGTACTTGACTGACTGACTAACTCCTTAATAACAAAAAACATCCTATTAGAGACTTTGCAATACGATAAGGACTATATTAGTATACCACCAGAACAGGCTGAGGTAATTTTACCTTGTCATAAATTAGTTGTTTCATGATGGAAAAGCTTGGATTAAGAAATCAAATCGGTGTGTCTTTGACATACCACACGGGTCATTTGATGGTGCAGAGGTTTCTGAATTAATAGGATTACACGTGTCAAGTAAATTAAGTGAATTTGTAGATATATATATACGACCATGTGCTATACAGAGATGATGGACTCATAGAAAAGAAGGGGATAATGACAAGATAAAAAAGGCACTGTTCATACTCTTCAAGAACCTCGGGTTTGATATCAAGGTTAACATGAATAGAAAAGTGATACAGTATTTAGATGTGGAGTTCGATCTGAATAGTGGTACTGTCTCTCTGTATGTATATTAAGCAAAATACTAAACTGAGGTACATGAATGCAATGTCCAACCACCCAGCGAGTGTAATCAAACACATCCATAAAGGTATCGAATGTAGGTTATCTAGAATTTCTTCTATAGAAATATTTGAATGGAAGAAGAAGTATGAATTGTTGCTAAAAGGGGAGAGGCACAATTCAAAGTTGGTATTTAAACCTAATATAAACCAACAGGTACAAATCAATAATAGGTCAAGAAATGTGATTTGGTTCAACCCCACTTTCAATTCAGAGGAGCAAATTAATATAGGGAAGGTATTTTTTAAAATGCAAGGAATTCAACTGGAATTTGAAATCGGGGAGCTGAGTTCAAATTTCATTTGAATTCCTTGCATTCATTTTCGTGCAAATACCATTGGGAAAGGTATTAATCCGTCTCTTCCCTCCAGTTATGGGTTAAATAACAAGACAGATTGGGTTCTATAACCTTGGCTAGCAACCAGTCTACTACAGAAAGTAATGGCAACCTACTGCAGGATAATCTGCTGTCCAGTCAGTCATGTCTCTTTCGAGACATGATTGCCCAAAGCGTGTATCATGTACGGCCCTTAACTGACTGATTTTTTAAAATATTGTAAAATCATTTCCCCAAGTCCTCTGAATTGCATAAGACTTTTAATAAAAATACAGTGAAATTGCATTAGATCGCCACCAGTAACTTAGATAAAGCTGTAAAAAGATAAAACACCAATAAATACAAGGGTAACATGAAGAATGAAGATGGTGGTGACTCATGTTACTGCAGGGACAAGGGCAATTGACCACAAGGTGGTGCTTGTAAAACTGAAGGCGTGGTGCATAAAGCTGGGATGGAAAATTTTTTCTGCCCATTTGAATTTATGTGGGATGTATGGCTAGCAGCTTTAAGCAAAGGTGGTATTGTAGTGAATAGGAAATTAAGAATTAAATCAAAAATTCAGAATGACGTGCGAAATCTTGGTTTTTCCCAAATAGAAAAAGAATTGACCCTGTGCTTAAAGAAAAAGTTGTAACCAGAGTTCGCAAGTAGGTGTTAAAATGATTTTTGACAATGAGAATGGCTTGCAAGACTTTGTGTGTCAGTGTGAAATTAAAAAAAGACTATATAAATGACTTGGCATCAGTCAAGTCAGTCAGGGATGGAAGCAGCGAAGACTACAAGCTAAAATGTAATGAGAGAAGCTTTAAGCTGACTTGGACATTTGTCCTCTTTCTGTTTTCTTCTGCTGATTCCTTTTACTTCTCCATCCAAAGACATTCCTCTACTCAATACATACATACTACATACGTATATACTCTTTCTTTTCTTCTGCTGATTCCTTTTACTTCTACTTCTCCATCCAAAGACATTCCTCTACTTAATACATACATACTACATACGTATATACTCTTTCTTTTCTTTTCTTCTGCTGATTCCTTTTACTTCTACTTCTCCATCCAAAGACATTCCTCTACTCAATACATACATACTACATACGTATATACTCTTTCAACAATTGCTACTATGAAAATTCTTTTACAAATTTTGATACCCATACTTTATCACTGAATTTGAACTCTACCCTTAACTTCTTAATAATGGTTTTTAATTGCACATTAATTTCTACCACTTGTGTTATTCATTTCCTTTAATAAATTTCTATTTTAACATTGAAAATGTATATTTATTCTTATACTATTCCACACTATTACACACATTCCAACCTACAACCAACCTGATAACGATGAAAACCTTCTGATAATTCCGATGATGATAATTCTGTATAAAACTTGTAAGCTGTAGGGAGTTTGGTTAAGTCTAACACAAGGCCGAATCAAAGAAAAATGAACCAGTGCCCAACAGCCACAGTATTAAAATCGTAAGTCTTCACTCAGGTTGGAAAGACACAGAAACTATACCAGACTCACCAGCTATGTGTGGGAGCCGAATTAAATGAACAATAGAAGCCCTAACTTGAAATGGAGTATAGGAATGCCCAGGCATATAGTGTTGGTGACAAGGTTTGCAGGTTGTGCCAAGAGAAAAAAACTGGCTATTGCCACATAACCAGACCAGAAAAATTCATTGAATGAAAGGTCTGGAGTTAATGATGGGTTGTAGACATTCAAGAAAGTATTGTTTTGGGATTATATGAACTTAGCTGAGGGCATTAGTGCGTGTTTACCTCCCCTTCCGTGGGAGTTCCAGCAGCCATGGGTGCAAGGATATTTCCTGCCTCTTTGGTCAGGCATAGGCATAACAAGGTTCCTCTCCCCTTTAGTCGATATTCTGGTTACTGGGTACATAAGCAAGCACCTTGAACATGCAGAGTGCTGCTTGCCCGAAGAGACCCGAGTAGTCGAAACCTGGGTAACAATAAGTGGTGGGTGTTCTTTAACATATATATCCTCTTTAATTAAATGCACGCTTAAAATATTTTAAAATATAAAGCATGACAATTATGTCAAAAGTCAAGGATCAAATTTACACTGTATCAATATTATCATTTTTTTTTTTTTTGATATGTTTCAATTATCATGTGTCATACCTCAAGGAAGGTCTCTCAAATGCTAATCTACAAAAATTATTCCCTGAAAAATATTATTCCTAATTTTTATGGGTGGACTAGTCTATTTAAGTAATGCTAATTTATCAGTCTCTCATATAAGTTATATGAGGGGATAATATTAATTCAAATGGTTAAAATCCAAAATGGAAAGGCAAAAGCTTAACTATGAATTCGTATTGGTAATTTCTTTCCACTAATTTTTCTTCATTTACTATCACCAATATTTCACAGTAATTGTTCAACAATGCATAACAATTAGATTGACTTCCTTTACAGAAAGGAAAAAATTAATGGTTTATTGTAAACTCAATCAGAAAGGGATTCTATAATAAATTCAGACATTTTGTCAGATTTTAGGAAGTGGATCAGGCCAAGAACTCTTTAGCAGCCTCATAAATTGTTATATACATACCTATGGACATTAATGGGTATGTCCCAATCATCATAAATAAGTTGGACAATATTAAAAGGGAGGTTATATTGCTGTCTAGCAGTTCACCACTAGCAGTGGTTATCTACTTCATGCAACTGGCAAATATTGTATTTTGTTGATGTTATAAAGATTACCGTTTAATTTTCCAACCTGTTTTGGTTATTTCTCATTCTGTAACTGTTTTATGTTATAACAGAAATAAAGAAAAATATATCTCCCAATTACGAAGTAAAAATAACCAACCTCTGAAGAAAAAGGAAATTCATGATCACTCAATTTACAGAATTATCAAATGAGAAATATTAGAATTGTAGAGATTAAAAAAAAAAAAAACAAAAAAAAACTGATTAGTATACATGACAGGTACAAGTGTTTCTTCAGGCAATACTGTTGTTCTGAAATATTTTTTTCCTTGGATCACATTTTGGGAATGAAAATTTGTTTACACCTCACCAAATTTTATAAAAAATAAACAAAAAGGTTAAAGGGAGATAACTGTGGACTTGAAGTCAGAACATTATCACTGATAACTCTCTCCTCCAATTTGTGGACCCTAGTTACTATATTAATACTTCCTATAATGCAAAATATCACAATGATAATAAAATCTATCAATAATTATTTATAACTATTTATACTGGAACTCCTGCATGCAATTACAAGTATATCCATAATAATATTTTAAATTTTAAAATCCCATTTATTTTTGGGATATAAATTTTTTAAACAGTTTCTAACTCGTTGATTGTCTTTCAATCATTATGCATCACCATTTAGGAACCAATGAGGCAATACAATTGATTAGCATCAATTGTCCATCCTGGTTTGTACTACCCCTGAACCCACACTCCATTTCAAGCAGGAGAGTGTAAGTTTGATTGGGGGCTCCAGGCATTGTGACCCTTGTTATCATATCAACATTTGCTTTTTACTGCCTAAATTTATACATGTCACAAATTAAGATAAGCTCAATTGACTAATAAAAGATGAAAAATTTTAATGAATTTGGACATCATTCTAGGTTATTTTTTCCGTCTAAATCCATGAATTTGTTTTGCTTATGCTATGGCTCAAAGAAATACTAAAATTCACTAAGTTTATCCATAATGTTAAATGTAAAAAAACTGCCACAAAATATTGTTGATTTATTTAAGATGGAATCAATTATTATGACATGACTCTAACTTGTATTTAGATACATTGTATTTATTTTCAATTTTTCTAGTTAAATTGTTCACCAATATTGCATATGATCCATTATTTTACATAATTAGGTTAAAATATGATTTGTATTTTATATGAATACTACATTATGAAAATTGAGATGTATTGGGGGAGGTGCATTGTAGATTTGGAAGATGAGAATATGTGACCTTTGCAATGGGATAGCTCTCCATCACAAATGTAAAAAAGAACTTCACTAAAAACGAAGCAAGTTTTTAACATTTTGTTTTACTTTTTAAAATCTAGGAACAATATTTCTCCAATTATTTTAATAATATTAGCAACTAACAATGAATATTTAATAAAATTTTATCAAATAAATGCATCATCATCATCATCCATTGCACCCAATGGTGTGTAGGGCAGCAACTTTTTGTTGCTGTTTCCGTAACAAACTGTTTTTTATGGGGGCAGGTTTGTTAGCCCTGCGACCAACCCCCAAACCTAGAGGACCGGTGAACCATTCTTGGTCCCTACATTTACAGCACCTGGTATTCCCAAACATTCACCCATCTAAGTACTGACCAAGCTCGATGTTACTTAACTTCGGTGATTGGATGAGAACTGGTGTATTCAACACGATATAGCCAAAGACACAAATAAATGCACTTCCCATTATTTTTCTGAAAGAATTTCAGTTTCAAAATCAAGTTTTTTCTTTTATCAGTAGAAAAGATAACATTTCTGAGATAAGGAGTTATCTCTAGTTACACTTGAAATATTGTCAACATCTTTGCTTTTTATTAGCATTGCATTTTGGCTTCCATTGGGTGCTTGTCAATCTGGCTTACCTTTAGGATTTGGTTTGAAATTCCTTTAAGGTTACCTGAATTGAAAAGCACCTTGTTGATAATAACAACAGTGGTAGTTGGCCACACATATGCCAGTTTACTAGAAAGGCTACCCAATCCCTACTGCAGATGAATGCTCAGTTTTCTGTTTGTTCAACACTCACTAAGCCCATCTGTGGTTTATGCTGCAACTATGCTGAACAGACCTTAATTCCAATTTCTGGGAGAGAGCGCATTATCTGACATGAATAATAAGGCCAGGACACTCAAACCCTCGGTCACAATGACTTGTGACTTTGTTCCAACACAACCATAGACTGCTCCCATAATAGTAACGTTTACTCATTTTCACTAATAAGGCTTAGTTCAACCTGTGTCATTATTTTCAGGAACTTTCCAGGAGGTGCAGCAAGTTGGAATTGCCTCTCCAGGCTGATAAGATCAAGCACTCACCTTCCTGATAAATCAACCCTGATGATATGTCTCATGATAACAACAACAAAGATGAAGACAATAATCCAAATTCAAGTAATGTTAATAAGAACAAAGTTTAATTTGCTAAATTGCCATGTCATTTTGTAAGAGAAAAAAAAAAGTCTTTAAATTAATGGCTAGTAACTTTTCAGTAAGTAAAAAGAGGCTTCATTGATTTTAAATTTCTGTTGGTATTTTCTGTTTCTATATTCAAGATTTGAGTGATAGAAAAACTATATTAGAGAGAAAATAGTTGACTGATTATTTGGTTGATTACAAAGGTTGTTTCTATATTTGAATTTCCACGATGAAAATGACTTTCAGAATGTCACCAATGAAGCCAACCATATGGTTGAGATAAGCACATGACATTTTCATCGTCTGGTCTTACTAGGCAGATGTGAACTCAGTAAGATGTTCAATAGAGTTCACAATATAGAAGGAAACAACACAACATCTTGGTAGGTATATGTGTCTAACTTGCAGAGGCTGGGATTCAAGACATCAGTAAATTACAGAGAAATAGTAATTGCAGGATATCTGAATAGCTATTCCCACTTCTCATACAACGTGGTTTGGTTTAATTCGTTTTATGGTATATCAACCTCAGTAGGTTATTTAATGCTGATTAGAATTTTATTTACAATAGATTCTTATGAACATAATATGTATTCTTTATAAAAAAATTAGTAGATCAGGTTTCATTGATGTATTCTTGTAAAGAGAGGTTTTTGGAAAGAGATGTATTTTTGTCAAGAGTCATATGTGTTGTGGGTTTTTATATATATATATATATATATATATATATATATATATATAAACATAAAAGTTTTTTTTTTTCAAATATATAGCTGGTAATATTTTTTCCTTCAAAAATGTCAGTTAAGTGCCATACATAAACACACTAAGGTAATCATGTTTCAAAAGAGACATGATTGACTGGGCAGAAGATTATCCTGCAGTAGGTTGCCATTACTTTCTATGGTAGACTGGTTGCCAACCAAGGCTACAGAGCCCAATTTGTCCTGTTATTTAACCCATAACTGGAGGGAAGAGATAGAGTAATACCTTTCCCAAGTTTAATACCAATTTATATTTTTTTTATATAATAATACCTTTGCGCTTAAGTAAATGCAAGGAATTCAACTGGAATTTGAACTCGGCTCCCAATTTCTCGTTTCGTGCCAATATCCACTGCACCAGCCACCAATTTTTACTATAAATGTCTATTTTTATACTTTCATAGTGTTTTGACCCCAGTTTGTGGGTTAACTATATGCCTGTAGCTGGGACCCTAACAGGTGCTATCACCTTAGTTCAGAGTGAACCTGGGTACAACAGCAATTAAGAAGTGATTCCACATTCCTGATCAGAGGCCTTGCTGTTGAATGTAGTTTATTGTCATACCCAGAATAAAAAGATTGTCTAAAACACTAAAACAGGTAAAAAATTTTTTAAAAAAAAATGTTCAGTATTAGGACCAGCCTTCCAGAGCACCCACAAAAAAAAAACAAAAAAACAAAAGAAATTAGTGCTTGATTCTATGAACAGGGATTGCTTTATATTTACTGTATTTTTGTTTATTGCAAACTTTGTAAATTCTGTTCATTTGGGCAGTTCTGCTAATTGTTTATATATAACCATAGGCACTTACTCTGCAATGTGTTAAGCTTCCACTGAAAAACTATGTCTATAGTATTTCATGCAATTGTGGCAGATTGGCTGCTCTGTAGAGGAACAAGTCAGGTATGCTTGATAATGTGCAGAAAGGGAATCAATAAAAGCAGAACAGATTGATAGCAACATTAGAGAAAAAGAGCTAAAAAAATTGCATATGAAAATCAGCACATATGCTTGTACTCTGATTTTCTCCTTGGAAAGTTGAACAAAAAACTGAATATCATATGGGAGTCTTTAATTAACAAGGAACAGACACACACTAAGATTAAAGTTTTAAAATTTAATGACTTAATTCTTTTACAATCTAAGTGGATGTAAGCATTGGTTTACTTGATGGTTGCGAGTTTAATTAAATCTATACAGGGTGTCCATAAAGTTACTGCCTTGCTTGGGGTGAAACTATTATAATAATAAAAAAAAAAAAAAAAATTTATACACACACACAAACCACATATACTTCTGTAAAAACTGACTTCATGTATAGAGCAAACTCCTGAATTTTTTTTGCATTAATTTTAACCACTCAAAAAAAAACTTAGTGTATAGTGTAACCAGTTACTGAAAATGAATGATTTTTTACCTCTTCAAAAAAGTTACCTGTGTATAATGTAACCTCCTGTTTCTTGTGTAAAAAATATTTTGTATCTTTATTTGTCTTGTCAAACCAAATTGAGTGCATTTCAAGTTGACTGCAATTCCATGGTTTCGAAATCGGCCTGCCCTGCTGTATATAAACATGTATAAGCAAGCTTCATGTATAACGAGTCATATCCTGAAATCTTTTGCATTAGTTTTAAACCCTCTAGAAAAACATTTACAGTGTAACCAGTCACCAAAAATGCCTGATTTTTAATCTAGTCAAAAAATTACCTGTATATAATATTATACCTTAGTTTTTGTGTAAAAGAAATAATCATAAAAACTCACACTATACTAGATCTATATTTCTAGATAAAGCATGGATTAAATTATCTGGTGTGAAATACTTAATGTTACTGAATCTCATCGATATGGCAAGGAGACTGGGTAAATTTTCGTTGTAAGTCCTGAGGCTTTTCCACTTCAAATTTATCCAAAATAGCATTATGTCTGTGCAAATGTATATGCTCAACTCAAATCAATTGTTAATTATTGAAGAAATTTACCTTAATTTTTAAATCTGTCCATAAAAAAAAAAAAAACTATATCTTGCACTTTTTCTCTCTCGTAACTCTCACAAAGTCATGTAATTAACTGCAGAATGACATACTGCATATGTGAACGAATTTTGGCAGATTTTTTGTCGATTTTTCTTCATTTACTGACACTTCCGACGATGTACTTCCGGTAATGAAAGTAATACGCTATTGTACGCTTATTACTTTCATAACAGGAAGTACATTGCCAGAAGTTTCAGTAAAGGAAGAAAATCGACCAAAATTCGACATAAAATTGCTGCCTACGTAGAATGTCATTCTGCAGTTAATTACATGACTTCGTGAGAGTTATGGGAGAGAAAAAGTGCGAGATATAGTTTTTTTTTTTTTATGGACTTTTAAAGCAAAAAAGATAAGTTTCTTCAATAACTAATTGTTGATTTGAGTTCAGCATATACATTTGCACAGAAATAATGCTATTTTGGAGAAATTTGAAGGGGAAAAGCCTCAGGACTTACAACGAAAATTTACCCAGTCTCCTTGCCATATCGATGAGATTCAGTAACATTAAGTATTTCACACCAGATAATTTAATCCATGCTTTATCTAGAAATATAGATCTAGTATAGTGTGAGTTAATTAGTGTCAGTTAATTACATGACTTCGTGAGAGTTATGGGAGAGAAAAAGTGCGAGATATAGTTTTTTTTTTTTTATGGACTTTTAAAGCAAAAAAGATAAGTTTCTTCAATAACTAATTGTTGATTTGAGTTCAGCATATACATTTGCACAGAAATAATGCTATTTTGGAGAAATTTGAAGGGGGGGAAAAGCCGTCGGCACCTAAAACGAACATTTACCGGAGACTGGAGGATGAAATGTCTATGATAGTAACAACTAAGGTGAAGATATTTATTTGAATAAATCAGTGTAATCCTTGTGGTGCAATGGATATCGACTTGGGACGACAACTCAGAGAGCCATGTTCAAATTCCAGTTGAATTCCTTGCATTCACTTATGCACAAATACCCTTGGGTAAGATATTCATCCATCTCTTCTCTCCGGTTATGGGTTAAATAACAGGACAGATTTAGTTCTATAGCCTTGGCTGGCAACCAGTCTACCGCAGAAAGCAAAGGTAAACTACTGCGGGCTAATCTTCTGCCAAATCAGTCATGTCTCTTTCAAGACATGATCACCCAAAGAGTGTATCACGTACGGCACCTGACTTTAAAAAAATTCCTGTTTCAGAAATTAAAAAAATTATGAATCCAGGAAAATGCTCTATCGCAAAACAACATAGGAAAACTGAATGATCTACTTAAGCCATCTCTAAATCTAATTCCAGTGGCAGTAGATTATTACTGAGTTGGGGAATTTCATAACTCCATTTATAATTCAGTCCGCCTTAGATTGGAGTAGATAGACTAAACTATCGCCTGGTTCACACTCCACCCACATCTATTGAGCAGGTGACGAGGCTCATCCCTTGTTCCCTGTTTAGGATGTGGTTTCCAGTTTTCTCTTTTCCAATCTCTTCACTCTTATGTAGCCCCCTGCACATCAGTGGCGTTACTGCCTTGCTCGGGGTGATATGATTAAAAAAAAAAAAAAAAAAAAATGCTCCATTAAATACAACACTATTGGAATAAACAAATTGATGTAAACATGTTTTAGAAAGGTACTTACTGACATTTAATGTTTCTACAGAAAGGTCATAAGATTTTGTGCTCAAGCCAACAGCATTGCCAGCAAATACTCTGATTTGGTATTTGGTTACTGGACTAAGTTGCTTAAGAACAACTTTTGTAAATTCATCATCTGCTTCACTATCTAGAAAAGGAAAAGGAAAAAAAAGAAAGCAAAAAACAAAAATTATGAATTGTACAAGAAGTTTTCATGAAAATTAAGCCATCTTTTTGTGACTTTGAGAAAAAAAGAAATAACATAAATTGTAATAGTTGTTTTAAACGTAAAATTTAAGTAGAAATTGACTAAGGATGTCAACAAATAAGGCAAAGTTTTACTTACTAACAAATACATCTGTGTGGTTGTAAAGTTTTCCAGTTGCATACTCAATACGATATTGGTCAACTTCAATACCACCATTGTTTGTAGGTTTTTTAATGATCAGAGTGATTGTAGTGGGTGAGAGATCTGTGTCAGAAACCTTTTGGGGAGCTCTGGGAACAACTGAAAATCAAATAGAAAACAGAACGAGTTATGTAGTAGCAACCAACTATTCAACAATTAGAAATTTAAGATATTGTTATGGGAAAACATACCTATTCCTTAGATAATGGACTCTCCCTCCTATATTAATGAGAGTTAACAGGAAGTTAACGGGAGAAGTTCTTGGGAAGTTCATAGAAGTTTATTAGACTTCTATTGGAGTTCAGTAGAACTACTCGGCAGTTGATATTAGTCGGCAGTTAGCAGAATACTAAGGAGTCAGCTTACCAAGTTCCTAACATTTTGTGTGTGCCAAGTCAGTTAGCAACGGACATAGCCTGATTATAACCTTCAGTGCGAAAAACTACTCCACAACAGATATAAACAATTACTTTTGTTTTGAGAAAATAATTTACTTTAAATAAGTAGGATTCTTACCTGCTTGTTTCAATGTAATACTAATGTCCTTCTGACCAAGCTTGTTGGTGGCTGTGCATTGATAATCAGTAAATACAGTATTTTCATTGCTGCGGCTTACATGCACCTGAAAAGTCAATGTTATACATGGAATTAATAATCTAAACTTATTTATAAATGGAGCTTTGTCAGTGTGTGTGTGTGTGTGTGTGTGTGTGTGTGTGTGTGTCCATTACCTATAGACTCCGAAACGGCTGAACCAATTTTCATGAAAATTTACACAGTTGTACCATAAGCATCTGCGAGTGTTCTTAGCTAGGTTTTGTGTCAAGGTACCCCCGATAAATATTGAAAATCGATTATCAAAAAAAATCGGGTTATAGAAGGAGTGGTTCGATTTTAATCAAATTTAATACACTCATAGACAAAGACATAAAAAACGATACTCAGAAGTTTCAAGGTTGCAGTTCTTGCAATAGCGCAGATTTTGGTAGAGTGTGGTATTCTATGCAAATTAGCTGAGTTGTATTTAAGTGCTAAGCCACCATCAATATTTCATTACGTTATGCATAACAGTCTTCCATGTATCGAGTACTGAAACTGCAAGATATACAAGACACAACAGGAAATTTTCCAGTTGTTAGAAAAGAAGTGGAGGAGGAAAAACTGACTAAGAAGAGGATGAAGAAAGACCAAGGTTGCCAATAACAAGTAGAAAAGACGAGCTGTAGCAGAAAAATTGGGCTTCTGTAACACAGATACTGGAAACACCCCTGCAATGAATTTAGTTTTAACATGCACCGACATAAACTCTGCCAAAAGCACAAATTCTGACTGATTCTTCAACGAAAACTCACCTTTTTTATGTTTTTTTGCCAAGCCAGAGAATTTGTATATTGGGTATGCTGCTAGCCTCGATCTGACTTACTGTTGCATGCGCCTCGTCATTCCAGCACTGATGATTGGACAGTCTGCCTCACTAGCAATCTGTTTGTAGAAGAGACATTTAGGCTACTCTACTCTAGCAAATGTGATGTGCATTGTGCAGTGGATATTGGCTCAGAATGAGAAACCGGGAAGCCGAGTTCGAATTCCAGTTGAATCCATTGTATTCACTTACGCACAAATACCCTTGGGAAAGGTATTAATCCGTCTCTTCCCTCCAGCTATGGGTCAAATAACAGGACAGATTGGGTTCTATAGCCTTGGTCGGCAACCAGTCTACCGCAGAAAGCAATGGCAACCTACTGCGAGATAATCTTCTGCCCAGTCAGTCATGTCTCTTTTGAGACATGATCGCCCAAGCGTTTACCATGTATGGCACTTAACTGACTGACATCTAATTACTCTTGATTTATATAGTTCTTGCTTTTGCTCCTCCTCTTCTTTTTTTTTTATTGGCTGCCTTGATCTTTCTTCATCCTCTTCTTCATCAGTTCTTTCTTCTCCACTTATCTCCATTACTTGTTCATCCTCATCATTTTAGCTTTATCTCTCTTCTTGCTCCTGCATTTCTGTTCTCTGCTCTGTCTCCTCACTGTAGTTACCTTTCAACTCCCAGACTTTGGTCTTCCATCTCGTCATTGTCTGACACAATCCTTTTTCTAAATTGAGCTGCATGAACCAAAACATACTGCCCATTCTCCATCAAAGTATTTACTCTCTGCAAAAGGAAGTTTGCTTCTTCGGGTTTTGCACTTTTGTCTTTTCTGTAACCATACTCTCTTCCTTGTGACGAAAGACATGGTAATAGGGTCTCTGATATGTCTACACATGTGGGTCGATGAACTACATGTGTGGTATTGACCTATAGCTGAGGAGCATTTTAGCTAGAAATGGCTCAATGTTTTCAGTGACACACGAGAATGCCTTCAATGTCAGTTTAACTGATTGTACCATCTCCTCTGCGATGCCATTGAATTGTAGATGGTACAGAGGAGTTTTATATGGCACTCAGCCTATCTGCCACAAACATGTACACAAATTTTTGTTCCCAAAATTCAGGTGCATTATCTGACACTAATGTTTGCGGTACTTTATTCCATGCAAATGCATCACTCAAAAACTATTTGACTGTGGACACTCTCCAGTCTTTAGCCTTGATTACTTCTGGCCAACCAGAAATTGCACCCGCTGTTATGAGAAATGATCTTATGCTGCTGACCATGTGCATGGTCTATATGTACTCTAAGCCATGGTTGTGCCTCGTTAGGCCTTGAGTCTTTGTACGTACTGCATAATAAATTCCTCCAGCTGCTGCTTGGCTTCTAGAAATTTTGTCCTTTTCTAATTTTCTTTTCTAATGTTTCTTATTATTATGCAGGAAACTTCATGAAAAGACAACTGTTTTAATTCCTGTGGGTACGCCATTGTGGATATTTTCTTTAATGCCTTGCACTCCCACAAAAGCCATAAACAAATCCATTATTTGGTTCTGTCTGCCTGCCGTTCTTGAGTCTTTGAGATTATGCACTCTTTTTGTAGCTGCGAAGGCTTTTATCCAAATCTCAACATATTCAAGATCATCCAGTGGACCCAAGCATCTTACTGGTCACACCATTTGTTATGTCTGGTATATCTCGCAGTTTCAGTGATCAGTATGTAGTACACTGTTACGCATGACATAATGGAGCCTTAACAGTTAGTGGCTTAGTACTTAAATACAACTTAGCTAATCTGCATAGGATTCCCCAACTCATCTTGCATAATAGATAATTAAGAAAATATTTTCCAGTAGTAAATTACATGTTTAATAGGGCTACTGATTCAGATTTTACAAACAAATCAATATCTGGTACTAGTTAAAATAGTAATAGCAATGTTGAGATTGGCTGTTTCTTTACATGGAAACACTTAGTTGCTTGAAATTTATAAAACCTTTCTCTTAAAACAGTATTTTTTAAAAAATGGGTTTCTCAATGTCACTGTTATTTTTTTATTTTTTTTAATAATCATATTGCCCCAAGCAAGGCATTTTACTGCCACTCTTTTGCAGGGGGTTACATAGGAGAAACATTATGAGAAAGAGTGACAGGTTATAGTGCGTGTCAGGAAGTGGGTAAGAGAAGGATGAGAATACTGATGAGAGTGAAATGGACAGAGAAAGAAGCATGAGAGAGCGGATGCAGGTTAGTAAGATAGGAGATGACTATTGACGTTACATTTAACTTCTTGGAGATCGTAGCTGTCGGGGAAGCAAGTAAATGGAAGGGAATTCCACAGGCAGGAAGTGCAAGAAAAGAAGCTGTGAGAGTAGAATTTGCATTTACATTTTATTCGTTTTGCTGTAAAGGGGTGGTTGCTAATCTCGTGGCTCGAGTAAATTCATATATAGAGGGCACCAGTGAGCTAAGTTCATCGGAGCAGAAGCCGTGAAAGTATTTGTAGAAGAGACACAAGGAAGCCACATTGCACCAGTGAGAAAGTGACTGTATCTGAGCTGCCAAGTCGGGATCGATCACATTACAGATTCTCAGTTGAATTTTGTCAAGGACACCTAGGTGGATAGCAGGAGCACCCGACCAGATATGGCAGCAATATTCAATGCACAGGTGGATGGTAGATTTATATATGTGCAGGATTGTTTCAGATGGGATAAACATCCTGGCCCTACACAGAGAACTGACTTTCCTAGCAGCGGATTTAGCTATGGATTCTATATAGTCATTCCACTTGAGGTCTGTTGAGAGAGTTAAGCCGAGGAGACAGTGTTTTGCTTTCAGTGAGACTAGCCTGAACCATGCTAATGTAGGAGCGATTGTCTGTGATGGTTAATAGATAGCAGCTTCGTTTTGGAAGCATTAAAATTAACAGGCCATTTCTTATCCCAGTCTGCTACAGATTGAAGGTCTTTTTCAAGCTTGGCAGCATGGTGTGCTTTGTCAGCCTCGGTAGATTTTTGATTGATACGAAAGTAAACTGTAGTGTTGTCAGTGTATATGCCTACTTGGGATCTTATTACATATGGGAGATCATTAATGGAGATAAGGGTAATTATTGTTATTGCTCTTTCTATTGATGGATATTTCCTTCTAGATCTTGGTTATTGTTTAGGTAGACAGGTGGATTTTGAATTGCTTCTGTCAACTATGGCAAAGACAAGGCAGAGAATAAACTGCTAGGCTTTTTAATAACGTGAGCGGAGAAGTTCAGATTAAAAAAATGTAATGTTAAAATTTACAATACTGCTTGTATACAGGTTTACAGGGTATGTGGAATTTAACTAGAGGTCTAGTCACCCATGTTGAACCAGAGATCTAGTCACCCATACTGATCTAAATAGACATTCATCCAAGTCAAGTCATTTCACTGTCCATTCATGTTAGTAAAAAGCCCAGAAATTTAATTTTCTGCCTCATATCACTTATTCTGATTAAGTTCTTTTACTCTGTCTCTTGAAGAAAAGGATCAGTATAATTGACAATATATAATTAGGGAGGTTGAGTTTTGTTCTCTGACAATATAGACTCAGTTTGGTTGGGCAAATCAAAAGTGTACTTTCAAAGAAATGATTTCATGTGGCAAAATAAAAATAAAAAATCGATTTGAAGAGGTTAAAATTTAAAAACCCATTTTCATAGCAGAAGAATATTTGAATGAACAAGGATGCATATCATTGTTTAATTTGAAAAGGGCATTTTGATTTTAAAAACTTTTGAAAATTAATTTTCCTAAAATGTAAAAAAGTAATGCAGAATTGGGTTTTGTTGTTGACATTCAACTATCAGATGATATTTTCAAAGTCTTTAAAAACAAAAAATAAAGAGAATTGACTAGAAAAGTATTTCATTATAAAATTAGTATGAATCCTGATGATAGGTTATGATATTCCAATTGATCAATGTAACAACATTTAACTTCAATTGCACAAAATAAAAAAATAAAAAAAACATTTTTTTAACCTACTAGACCAGTGCTTCTCAAACTATCTGATGTGGCGGGCCAGTAGTTTTTTTCTTTCAATGTGCCAGGGACCGGCAAACAAAGCAAGCCAATTCAGCTGAGTAAACGGGTGAGGGGACTGTGAACCCTGGATTCTTTTTTTTTTTTTTTGAGATATGTACTATTTCAGGGACATTTTGAGACTATCTGTAATAAACATGAGGACATGATATCTTGTTCATTCTAAGGGCTGTCATCATTGACATAAGAAGTCTTTATAGTGTGCCATTAACTGGTACCATATTTGTGTTATATTAGTTATGGCCACTTATTTCAAGGGTATATATTTTTAAAAATCCAGAAAAAATATTTAAAGTTAATATTAATACTTCGTAAGCAAACTGAATTTAATAATGCCACAGAGTTTTACTACTGTTTCTTTCTTTTCTGGAAAATCTCTGCATACTGGCAGACGATGGCTCACGTATCAGCGATGGTACTCTACCACACTTGAGTAGCACTGCACTAGACTACTGTCCCATGAAAATTCCCTGAAAGTTATCCATATTAAAAGATAACAGAAGTAGGCTGAAATGTTGTGATGATAACCACAAAGATGAAGACATTAGTCCAAATAACGACAGTTGCTCATCCCAGAAATTCAAATAGATCTTCAAACATTTCTAAAAATTGTAGAATATACATGAAAATTATACAAAATGTAAAAAAACCTCATTTACAAGAAACAACTCCTGATTTAAAAACTCAAAAAATAATTTTTCAAAGAATTATGCTTTATTAATTGTAGGTCTTTTTCAAAAACACTTTTTCAACCATTAAAACATTAAAAAAAACAAAAACAAAAAAAAAAGACCATTATTTTAACAATACCTAAAATGTTAAGCTCATGTATGAATTAATTGAATGATTGTGGGTTAATAAGAATTGAAATATTTTTATTAAATTACGACATAAGCAAGATGTTGACATTCCACACGAATTCAGGCAAAAGATTAGAAAGGAACCCCCTTCCCCAAATCAATAGTGGAATGAGATTGATTTGAGAAATTTTTCTGAAAATTTTTTTGAACAGGAAGATTTTATAAATTTCAACCAGTATAGCACTGGGTGTTCAGTCAGTGAATGTCGAATGTTTCCTTATAAGGAAACAGCTAATATTACAATATCTTATCATAAATTGTCAAATTTATTAAAATGGACTCTTATTTCAGGTTTTAATGTTTATAAATAACATTTTAACAGACCCTGACATCTTCAGCAACATCACTGTTTTTCTTCATAGAAATGACAGATTTATCTCCCCTTGTCCATTGATATTTGCAAAACATTTCAATTCAGAAGACATTATAGAGGGAACAGCCCAATTGATAACAAGTTGATAAATTTGTAACATCTTTATTGATATGTAATTGATTACTCTAGACGTAGAGTAGGCTGAAAAATAAATAAATAAATAAATAAATAAAACAAAACTAAATGAAAAAATAGTAGTTTCTCCTCCTCACCTGCAAATAACTTGTAGATAATTCATAACCCTCAGATTGAAAGATTCTGTAGGTCTCATCAATTGGTCCAATCTTTCCATATTTCGTTTGCCAACTAATCAATGGTTTGGGCAGGCCTTTGGCACTGCAGCTGATATTACGTTTGTTGTTCATCCAATTGTAAGCCACAGTTGGTGTGTTGACAAACTGTGGGCTATCTACAAGTTCAAATTATACATTTTAATTAAATCAACGAAATGCAATTTTGAAACACTTGAAAAGCTAAAACAAAAAAAAAATAATTGTAAAGCTCAATTTTTTAAAACAAACAATTTGTAAACATTTTGAACATTAAGATATTCAAATTTAATAAGATATTAAATTTCTTAGTTTAATTCATTTAATAAAGGATTAGAAGAATATATAATGTTAAAAAAACAAAAATAATGCCTACAATTAAGGTCAATGGCTTTGATGGTTTAATAAATTCAATTCATGAGTGGTAAGGAAGGAATGATTTACTTACAGCTAATTCGTAACTGAACTTTTTTCGACTCAGTTCCTGCTCTATTGGTAGCAGTGCAAGTATAGTTAGCAGCATCTTCGGCCTTCAAAGTGTTGATAATCAGCTTTAATTTGGTTTGTTTGCCTTTATTTTCAGTAACACTAATACGGGAGTCACTCTGAGAAGAAAAAAACAAAACAAAAGGAAAAGTGAGAATTCAATCAATGATCTCTTTGAGAAAAAAAAATCATACTTAACCAAAAATTTCAATCTGCATTAAAGTTTGTAAACTAAATAATTTCTTTTTCCTGATAAATCGGAAAAACAAATGAGAAAAGTTTTAGGCTTCATACTAACTGCTTGTACTCCTTTGGCAAAGGGAGCATCACTACCTTTCTGCCAGGTGAGTGATGGAAGCGGTACACCTTCACCAACACACAACAATGTGGCACCTTTATTTTCTTCAGCTAGCTTGTTATTCATTTGCTTCAGAGTAGGAGGAACTGCAACCAAAAAAAAAAAAAAAAAAAAAAAAAAAGCAATACTAAATTAACTTTAAACACTGACATTAGCAGTTATTTTGATAAACCCATTTTATTTGTCAAATATAATTTTTCATTTTGAAAATTTTTATAATAATTATGGTTCCAGAATAACTTTTTTCACCATCATCCCCCAAAAAATTTAAACTGTCCTGAAATCAAAATCTTCATTTGTTTAATACATTATTATCATTACTAGTTCTTAGTAGCAGAATAAGAACAAAATTTAAATGCGCAGTAAATAAATTGAACAAGCTAATACTAAGTTTTTTAAAAATTAATAAATACAAAAAGAAATTAGTTAAATTTTACTGTCATTTTTATAAAAATTATAACTTTATTTAACCCTTTCTGTTGAATCTCCTTAAATATTTTAATATGGGAATGTTCTAGTATTTGTCTATATTTCTGAGATGAGGTGGTATTTACATTATTCGGACTATTGTCCTCATCTTAAGGACACATAGCTCAGTGGATACAGATGTTGGTTAGTTCCTGTGACTTAACCCAAAGAGTTGTGAGTTCAATACCAGGATACAGCAGTGGTGAACAATTAGCTTAGAGAGTCCGGTTAGAGGGAGATAACTCATGAAAACCAAAAGAGGCTTTGCACAGGGAATGAGAATGATATACCCTAATGATTGTAATAAAGGGTTTGCTTCAAAATTCCTAGCACCTGAAGAAGGCCGGAGAGTACAACAGCCGAAATGTCGTACAAATGGCAACAAAAATGAGGACAATAGTCAGAATAATCTAAATACTGGGAATGTTTCAATTAATTTTCATACTCAAGAGTAACTTCTATCAGCCGTTCAGAATTGTGTTCTATGCATTTAACTTTTAAATGAAGAATATTAACAGATGCTATTCACAACTAAAAAAATTTTTTTAAATCTTTAGGAAATATTTTCTTTTATTTGTCTTATGCTATGATTAAATTTTGTTTATCATTTTGTAAATCCTTTCCTGTATTTACAATTGAATAGTAATTAATAAGCAGAAAACATGTAGGTTCATTGAAAATTTTTAATTAAAATTTGAGAAAATATAATTTTCTTGTTTCATTTATTAAAATCAAATTAGTTCTTTGATTAGATCCTAATTATCTTTCACGTTTAAAGATAATTAATACAAATATCTAAATTTTGGTCTTTCAAGCTTCATTTAGGTTTCATTTACCTGTTTAATGGCATAACAACTCTTTATGGGTCATTTAATGACAAAAATTAATTTTCTTACAAAAATACAATATATGTTATTCTGTTCTCACAATGGTAGATGATACTCAGAGTTTTTGTTTAGCAACATATCAATAACTATTGGTTATTTAATGCTGAAATTTAAATATTTTCTACACAGTATTATTTATTTTTGAATAATAATGGTTTTAGTGATACAAGTCTTACTAATTAACCCATAGGTGGGAGAAGAAGAGGCAGATTCATACGTTTGCCAAGGGTATTTGTGCATAATTGAATATAACAAATCAGACTGAAATTGGAACTCAGATCTCTGATTAACAATTCCAAGCTATTATCCATTACACCACCCATACATTCAAGCTTACAGCACCTATTATTTTCAAACAGTTACCCATCTAGGTGCTGACCAAGCTTGATGCTGCTTAACTTGGTGATTGTATGGGAAGTGGTACTTCAACGTGGTGTGGCTTTTAAGCCCTCAGCTTTTATGCATATACATGTTTGGGTGTACAGGATTAATAGAGGTGGTGATATGGGTGTTTTATGTTGTTGTTTTATTGAACACAGTTTGATTCCTTTCAAAAATTGTCTGATATTATATGGATCAATGTCACAGAAGAGTTCTTTCATTTTGGTTGTTTGGTAGTATTTTAAATGGATTTGAGTGAAGTTACTATAATTTGCTAGTGGGTGTGTATTGCTGTTAATTTCAATATAAACATGTATTGTTGATACTTTTTTTATATAAAAATGTATCGCTGGTATTTTTATTATAAAAAATGTATTTTAATATTATCAGCATTTTGTTTTTGTTTGGGGTGTTCACTATTTACCCATAGCTGGGACACCCTAACAGGTGCTAACATTCTGAGTTAGAGTAGACCTGGGAACAACAGCAATTGTGGTTCTATGCTCCTCAAAACCTCAAGATCAAAAGCCTTGCTGCTGGATGTAGTTTATCGTCATACCTAGGACTATTTAATGGTGTAAAAAGAACCACTAAAGCTGTGTGTATTTTTTTTTCAATTTATTAAAAATTTCCTAATGGTTGGTGAGGAGTGGAAAAAATTAGTTACTTTTATAATAAATATGATAGAATTTTAATTCAAAATTTTGTATTGTCTTAGCATTGTCCAAAAAAAAAAAAAAAATCCTAATATTTTATTGTCCCCAGCACAACAAGTTGATGTCCATTTTAAATCCTGATAATCATCAAGTAATCATCCTTATTAAACGTAGATTTTCAGATGTTAAAATTCATAAGTTGGGACATCGCATTCTAAAATAGAAAAATTACATTTGAATTGATGCAAACTATTTGGCAAACCATATTTTTTTTTTTTTAAATAACACTGATTTTCTGCTGAAAACAAATTCTGTGAACTCAAGCAAGGAGTTTTTAACATCTATAAAAGTGACGAGGGTGGACATTGTGTAAGTATTTGTTTGTTTGTTTGATAGATAGATAGATAGATAGATAGATAGATAGATAGATAGATAGATTCAACTTAACATTCGCATTTTGCAGTCTAGCTTGACGGGAGTTGCGCTCAGATGTAAATCAAAAATTCTGAACGCTAACAACACCTTGAAATTTTTCAGAAAGCCAAAATTAAGGGTAGAAAAATATATATTATTAGCCCACAAAGTCAGGGATCAGTTTATGTACTGATTATAATATAGAACCGATCACCCCACTTTATATTATCTATATGTGTTGCCCCTCCCCCTCCCACCCTAATCCAATAAAGACATTCTACATTGTTATCTATATCTATAAAAGTGACGAGGGTGACATTGTGTAAGTATTTGCTATGTAAATTCATCATATATTTTTTATTCTTATTATTCCTTAAACTACCCGAGTGAAACCGGGCTAAACTGCTAGGCATAAATATATAAAAGCTACATACTGAGAACAGTAACTTTTGCTTTTGCTTTGGCTGTTCCCCCAACATTGCTGGCAATGCATGTATATGTGCCACTGTCTGTTTCTTTTACAGAAGAAATTCTCAAAGATCCACCAGTTTCATCAATGTCAAATCGGGTATCATCTATGTTCACATTATCCTGAAATAGAAAAGAACGATGTTGTAAAATGAGGCAAAAGAGGAGAGGAGATCTTTTAAAAGACAAAAAATATGTCACATATTTTGAGAGTTTTCAAGTTTCCTATTTTAGCCAACGTGTTCTTTGGTTTTCGTAAAGTTCATTGTTTTGAAGAAATGGTTGTTAGCAACTTCCTTGTATCTTCTGAATGAAGACATCATAGAAATAAGTTCTCAGTGGCTTCTAAAGACCAAGCATGAAGAAAGATCAAGAATATATCAGCTGAAAACCTTGTGGGTACAAATGAAGGAATCATAGTAGTCCACAAGCGAAAACAAAGAAAATTGGGTATTTTGTGTCATTTTTACTAAATGTTGCTCTAATTACATGACAATACTAAAAATGGATTAAAAGCTATATTTTCACCAGAAATTTGGATCAAAACCCTAAATGGGTCAATTTATCATTTTCCAGATCAATAAGGTGAGTTATATAGGACCAAGCATTTATTATACATAGATTGAACAAAACTAATTTTTAAAAACTTAGGTCCAAATACTGATGTCAAAATCGTCCATGTGTTTATCTAGCTAAATTTATCAAGAAATTATGCTTATTTTGTAGAAAATTAGATTAGTCATTAGTATTTATTTAAAAAAGGTTAAATCTAAATGTTTTGTTAAAATGAGTTTTATACTGGATATTCTAGACTATATTTTTACAACAATGGGACAGTAAATTTTTCACAAATAGACCAATTATATTTTGTGGGTTCAGCCTCAAGTTCATGTACATGAAGGTCACATGACCAAAATATCACACCTAATTGTGGAGAGAATAAATAGTTACAGAATTTGGACAATATTAGTGTCACAGAGACAGGGCAATTGTATTGTCATGTGCCACAGTTTATCTGATTTGAGAAGAGTGAAAGATTTAGATTTTTCAAGACTAAATCATGGGCCTTTAGCACCATTTTTGATTCTCTCATTTATGAACAAATCTTCATATTAAAAACAAGGATGATAACAAAAACAACTTCATCTCATATCTCTAGAAAACAATGGGAGAAAATATGACACAGTTAATGTATATACCACATTTGACTGCATATAAGGCATACCTTAATTTCAGCAGGGAAAATCAAGAAAGAATTAGTAAAATTATTAGTAAATGGTACAGCCTAGGCTATATTTATGAGATATGATTTTGGTTAAACAAGCCATGATTACAATTAAATGAAAAACATGAACCTATAAATTTATTATATCCAAAGATAATTTATTGCATATAATTTTAGTGAAACAAAGTACTAATATTAAACATGAAATATAACAAATATTATCAATGGTAACACTTTTAATCTGCATAATAGTCTTTTAAATAAAGATAATAGGTATATGAAAGTTACTTCAAAGTCTAAGATGATAAGAGTTGCCAGTAGCTAATTTCAGCTGATTATTGTGAATTTTAAACCTACATAGAAGATGCAGGGGAATTTTTAAAAATATTTTTATTAAAAAAAAAAAAAAATGTGCTTTATATGCTATCAAATACAGTAATCAAATAAAACAAAACAAAAAAAAAAAAAGGATTATGTCATTAAGTAGAAAGCAACTGATCAAGAAATAGTGCTTTAAAATATCAATATCTCATGCAGATAAAATTTAAGTGTATAGTATCTGCATTTTGTTTTTTTTTTTGTTTTTAAACATCAAATGATTAGAATGAACCACTAACTTTCACCCAAGAATATGTGGGTTTGGGTTTTCCATCAGCTTTGCATGTCATTGTAAAATCAGAACCTTTAATTGGATCAAGCATAACCGGAGGTTCCGTAATAATGGGTGGAACTGAAAAGAGAAAGAAAAGAATCAAAGAAACAGGTTTTACAATGATGGTGAAAAGTGATTAAAAAGTAATCAAATAGAGAAGCTAAATCATAATTCTGAATAATTTTTAAGCTTGGTTCAAAAATTAAAAGAATTGTTCATGTGGATATGTTTGCAGACAGACCTGTAACAAAAGCTAAACTTTTAATGACAAAATCATTTCTTAATTCAAACAAGCAGTAATACGGAAGCAAATTTAAAATCAAGTTGTTAAAACAAATAACTTTTAGGAGATAGTTACATAAATCTAAAAAGACATTTTTTGTTCACAATTAATGTAATTAATTCAACTGTTTCATGAAAACAATATATAGTGTGGTGGAAAGAAACTCTCTGTTGTAAATTACATATAATTTTTGTTAATATTACAACATTTGCATAAAACAAAATATATTGTGATCTCTAAAGTGGTAAAATTCTATTGCTAATTTCCGTTTTTACTTCAGGATGACAATTGTAGCCCAGAATGGCACAATGCCCGACACTGCATAAATGTGTAGCAGTTAATAGTACAAGTGCAGAGATGGTGATGCAAGGTTCATTGATTTTGTGATTCAGTAGATGTGAAAACTATCAGAAATTTAACTCCAAGATGATGAGTACAGAATCTCATATAGATACTAACAGAAGTGGTAGTCCCTCAACGTCCAAACTGGGAAGAAATGTGCAAAAGGTACGGGAAATATTCAAGAGCACACCAAGATAATTACAAACACTTGTGAACAATACTGGTGCCTATGTAGAATTTAACACTGAATCCAATTCCTTGCATTCGCTTATGCGCAAATACCCTTGAGAAAGATATTAATCCATCTTTTCTCTCCAGTTATGGGTTAAATAATAGGACAGATTGGGTTTTATAGTCTTGGCTGGCAACCAGTCTACAGCAGAAAGTAATGGCAACCTACTGCGGGATAATTTTCTGCCCAGTCAGTCATGTCTTTTTCAAGACATGATCACCCAAAGTGTGTATCATGTATGGCACTTAACTGACTGACTGTACTATCAATATACTGTTAAAAAATTAAACATGTTTTATGAAAATCGGCTACTAATTAATGAAGTTGTTAATTTAAGCAGAGAGATTCTTACTGCAGTCCTATAAGTCATGAAGTAGGATGTGAAGATGGTGCAATAGTTACTGGTGCAAAAAGTGGGATTAGATTTAAAAGTTCAAATTCTGATCCCAGTCTGTGAATTTTTTTACTTTATCCAGCCAGCCTAAGAGGAGGAAAACTCAGATTCAAACCACCACTGTCTCATGTGTATCATTGAAAGAAGAGAATGGGTAAGGAGTAGACCCTACAAAAATTTTGGGTGGAGCCAATAAGATGCCTGGATGGCATACTGTATCACCTGGCAACTCTTGCAGCAGGGCTGATATTAAACATTTACCCTTTCCTTGAAACTTTACCACTAAAAAAACCAAGAACTCCACCATCATCTCCTGAGATGGAAAGATGCCAGCAACATCAATGTGAACAGAAAAGTATTTAAAAGAGTTTACAATTGTATTTGTATGAAAGCAATCATTGCAATTCATTCAAATCTCATCCCATAATTACTGTCCATTTGAAACTTTCATAGATAACAAATGTAGTTACAGGTCGAAGGCACTGGATGTGGCATAATATCTGCATTTTTATATAATGGTAGTTTGCATTTTTTCTCAAACAACTTTTATGTGATGTGTCCCTTCTCCACAATCTCTTGTGCTTTGTAGCACTTAGTAAATTTTGTCTTATCTCCCCAAATCCCTGTTCGAACAAACATTTATACAAGCTCATTAGGTAGATTATGCATGACTTTACTCTCGCCCTCAATATGCTCTACAAATATCAATTTTTCTAAGCCCTCTATTCTTATCATGTGCCCTAGAAATTTAAACTCTTTCTAATGTTAGGATGTGCATTGTGGTGCAGTGGATATCAACTCGGAATGACAAGTCAGAGAGCTGAGTTCAAATTCCAGTTGAATTCCTCGCATTCACTTATGCACAAATACCCTTGGGAAAGATATTAATCCATCTCTTCCCTCCAGTTATGGGTTAAATAATTGGACAGATTGGGGCCTACAGCCTTGGTCAGTAACTAGTCTACTACAGAAAGCAATGGCAACCTACTGTGGGATAATCTTCTGCCCAGTCAGTCATGTCTCTTTTGAGACATGATCGCCCAAAGCGTGTATCACATATGGCACTTAACTGACTAACTTTCTAATGTCAAGTATAATTTTTCTTTTTGTTTGCCTTTCCCCTAAAATGTCAGTGTTGTTCATGTTTAGTCCATGGTATCCTCAATATCCTTCTGTAGAAACCACTGTTGGTGTAAGTGAGGAGATTCTCCAGCATTTACTGCCATATAAATTATCTGATTTGAAAAGAGTGAAAGATTTAGATTTTTCAAGACTTAATCATGGACCTTTAGTCCAATTTTTGATTCTCTCATTTATAATATTACATAACAGTTCAGTACTCTTTTGTTTTGTTTTTTTTTGTTTCTAATGATATTTTCCTGTTTCTCAATACTTTGCTCAGCTTTTCAAAGGCATCTTTCGCTATCCCAATGCATCTTCAGATTTTACTGATGCATTTCCCATCCTCTGTTAAAATGCTTCAGAGATATTTAAATTTTTAAGGATTTGCTTGATTTTGCTAACTCCAGTTTGTACCTGTCTATATTTCCAAGATGAGGTATTGTAACTATTTACATAGAGCATACATCAACCAAAACGTTGTGAACATGGCAATAAAGATGACGACAACAGCCCTAATAGTGTAAATAATTATAATTCCTAATTCACATGTTGGGCCTTTTTTTTTTTTTTTTTTTTTTTTTTTTTTTTTTTTTGCTGGCAACCATATATTCTGTCAACTTACAATTGATGTTTAGTCCTTTCTTGCTTTCCTTAACTACCTTCTTTAAAAGTTCCTGCAATTTTCTTTCTCTCTCTGATATTGACACTGTGTCATCTGTATCTCTTATGTTAAGATTGTGGCTGGTTATAATGAATCCTTGTAGGACCGTATGGTTCGAATTCACTCAGAGTCACTTCATTGTACAGGTTGAATAAGTCCAGTGAGAAGACACAACCTTGTCTTACTCTCTGTTCTATTTTTGTATATATATACTGAAATCATTTTCTATCAGTATACAGAGGGTTTTTTTTTTGCTAGAATAGATTCTAGATTATTCTAATATCCTTCCCAAATATTTATAAGCTTTGAGTTTTTATAAACTTTGTATGTTTAGGCAGCAAATTTTCGTTTAAACATGTCAGATTAAATATAAATTGTAAAATTTTTAAAATTTAAAAATTGTAAAAGGAACAGTTTTATTTTCATGCTTTAACACGTGTATAACCATGACAATCCAACATATAAAAAAAATTCCGTTTTGGATAAATTTCACATTCTAATGAACGCTAGCAATTTGTCAACTGTCATATTTGAAGCAGGAAAAAAAAATGTACAGTAATTTTTAGCAACACAGTTTTCCAGTGACATTTGTTACCATAACTCCCACTCCTGAATATGATCTTGGAAAGAGGTTGAAAGTACTTGGGTAGCTTAAGAAATGAATGAAAATAACATGTCACTGTTACAGTTCATTTCTGACATCTTTTGATTGTAATACACGAAAGATTATCTGTGAGTACGAACAGATTTTATTAAAAATAAGCAAACATAGTGTTTGCAATTTATTTAATCTGACATGTTTAAAAGCTTTGTATGATAAAAAAATGAAAAGGAAGAAAATGATGAAGAATTTGACAATAAAGAAAGCAACTGAGAAACTTTTTACTTATACTTACTGGTGACATTGACTTGAATTTGTTTAACAAGGAAATTTGATCGAATAGTAATCTCACTCTCAATTTCATACCATCCGTTATCTGCCTCTGTAATATTTCGAATTACAAGGCCATCAGGTCTAATCTCGTAACGACCACCTGTTAAGAAAGAAAATATTCAAACTGATATAAAAACATATTTCGATTTTCACAACTGACATTTCAATGTAGAAGAGATTTTACAGAATTAGGAAATCTGAAATAACATCTTGGCTTCAAATTTTAATAAATAAAAATGAGAAAAGAAGAAACTCATGCCAGAAACATCTGAGAGCTTTTTCAGAGCAATTGCCTTTAACTAACTTGGTAAATATGACATAATCATACAATTATTTCTGTTTTAAAACTTTTCATCTAAATTAATTTAAAAAGAAAAATTGATTCAATTTTTTTCCCCAGGCAAAACTCTCTTCTTGGCATGTAAACCTGTAATTTTTGCAAATTTTTCCACCAATTGAATTTAAATTTTTTGGTTGTGTAGTCATATCCTTCTATGGCAACACGTAAAACAATCTAAACTGAAATTGAGAGCTAAGCTACTACAATTTCAAATATAAACACTATTTTGAAGGGATTCCCTATACAGTAAAAGAGAAATGAATATTTATAAATGATGCAGAATGCTAAATGTTTAAAAACGTCAACAAAGGAAGATAATTTGAAAGAGTAAAGCCGTGAAATAACATTTACCAGTTTGTAGAGCCTTTTCCTTGTATCGCCAGGATACAGTTGGTGCTGGGTCACCACTGGCTGTACAATTAATTTTAGCATTGGTGTGGATAACAGGCTGTTGAAATTCTAAACAGTTATCAAGAGAAAGCTTTTCTGAAAAAATATTAAATACAGCAATTAAGAATCAGTTATGAGTTGAGCTGAAAAAAGTAAAAAATGTGTCAACATCTTCTAAGTTAAAAAGACTTATTTGAGAGCAAACGCTACTTGCAGAAAGTTTCTTTTTAGCATATAAAAACAGTTTATGGTATGTCATTTGTTTTTTCTTGTTGAAAAGAATAAAGTTAAACACTATAAAAGGTGACAAGAGAGAGAAAAATTAACAACTTTTTTTTATCATTTTGTTTTCAGAGATGAAAAGATTCTGTTTTAATGTCATAATATAATGTTGGTTCAAGAGAGAATGAACCTCTAACACAAAATTGATATTTTCTTGAAAGTGTTGATAAACAGATATTGAAAAATTATATTCTCTACCAACTGCAAATAAATACTTACTAAAGATTCTTAGATTTATAATCTTTTCCAACAATTTGCCATTGACAGTTGCATTGCAGGTATAGGTTCCTGCATCTTCAGTTTTTAAATTATACAGGTACAGTTTGAGACCGTTACTGCTTTTACGAAGTTTTGTACTGGAAAAAGAAAATAAACATAAAACCAACTAGGAAAGAATTTTGAGTAAATAACGAAATATTCAAAACAAACTGAAGTTTTTAATTAAAAAAATAAATAAAAGACCTAAAATTTAATTCATTACATAACAATAAGTGATTTTTTTTTACAAAAAGCTTAACTCATTGATAAAGCTTAAGGCTACAGATATCTCAAGTAATTTTTCTTTAAATGATAAATGAAAAAAAACATGGATGATGATAAGTGGTTAAAATGATAAAGCAACATAAACTGGTTATGATTAAAAAAGCAAGGGAAGTAGGTAAAAGCTAATGATGATACCGAAGGTGATTATAAAGAGGGTTGATAATAGTTTTGCTATGAAATGATTATTGCAGGAAAAAACAATATAATAGTCTAAACAACAATAGGAAAAAAATACAAAATACAATTCACATGTAAGGAGTAATGTTCACTTGAAGCTGGAATAATGAAAATATTTTCATAATGTCATTTCAGTTTCACACCTAATTTAAAACATGCCCGTTTTTTTTTTTTTTTGGAGGGGCGGGGTTCATATTCCAACCTAAAAGGAACATAGACAATGAGTGGAAAAAAAGTGATCAAGACAATCAAGTATGGCAGGAAGGAGGAGGAGACAAAAGCAAGCAACTAACACAAAAATCACAACACTGTGCACAAAAATACATAGTAAATGGTAACAGGTAGATGGTGAAGAGAGCAACAGAAATGGGATGAGGACGTTAGATAAAGCAAGTGGAGGAAACAGGGAGATTTAGCAGATACAAAAGGAAAGTGTATGAAGATTTCAGAAATGTGCCTCCGAACTATTTATACTGTATATAAATGCTATTCTAGTTAAATGAAGGGAAAAGTTATTGCATTGTTTTTGTAGAAGCATTCTTGGACATATTACTAAACTGAAAAGAATATATTGCAAAAAGTGTAGAGGAAGAATAAGTAGTCAGAAGATCAAACAGGATCCATATTTTCATCTATTGGATCATGTCTGATGGTTTCAGCGAAAATCTGTAAGGAAATGTCAACAACCAGAAAAAAAAAAAAAAAAAAGGAAAAAATGCTATTTGAAAAAATGATAATAGACAAGAAGCTGTAATGAGTAATGCTTATGATAGAACTTGCCCATTTGATTATTTAATATGTGGCAGTAGGCATTATGACATTTCAGAGAAAGAATGAAAGAGAAATGCAAGCATTATTTTCTCTTATAACATTAAATTTTTATTTGAGCTACAAAGAAGTTACAATGTTAACATGCATTTATATACAAAATACCAAATTTGTGGAACTCACTTCGGTCTGAAATAAAGATATATAAAACATTAAATCAGGAGATGAATAACTAGAAACATTTTTTTAAAATACATAGCTATATACAAAAAACAAATATTAATTAAAAAAAAAAAAGAAGTTAAGTCTGATTACCTACTGCTAAAATTTGGTACCTGGAACAAAACTCTTTAGTAAATGTAAATTATGCTTACATAGTATTTGAAGAGAATGAGAAGCAATGTCTCTCTTGGAAAAAAATTCCAAATTATCAACCAATTTACTTAAGGTTTTCAATTGGAGATAAATGAAAACTGTAAAAACATGTAAATTCAGGGTTCTTTAGATAAATCAAAATTTGATTTTTGCAAATCTGAATTTTATTATTTTGAATTGTTTTGTATTTTTGTAAATTGTTTTAAAGCTTGAAACACAAAGATAGAAAAGTACCAGAGAGAAACTAGCTTTGGAATGGTTTTTGAAAAATAAAAAAATAAACAATTCTCAGCTATAGTGTAATATGTTAGTTATTCAGACAAGATTCTCTTTCAAGTTTATATTTAGCTTGACACTTTGGGAATGAGTTCAAAATCCTATTTCTTCTCTACAAAGTAGTAATATTGTATTCTTCAGGTTCATACTATTTTCAAATTAAGTGAACAAATAGAGACAAAAAATAATTACCGTTTGTTTGGCTTTATTTCCTCCCCATTAGGATTGTACCACTTTGGTATAACATCAATATCATTTGCCTCATCAGTTACAGTACAATCTATGACAAAATTCCCACCAGAGGGTTTTTCTTGTTCAACGTTTGGTGTCAATACAATTTCTGCCCCATCTGAAATGAGAAAGAAAACAATAAAGAAACCTTATTTCTCAGGTGGATTTAATGAGAAATTATGGAAGAGTGTGTGTGCATCTACATAGTTTCCAGTTGTTTCCCATAGCATGAATGAATACATTCAATTCTATGTACTTTACGAAGACGTTCCTATCTTCATCACCACTTACTGAACTTAAGGAAGATAGTTATATTTTTGTAAAGAAAAAAAAAAAACCTCTCTCAGACAATAAGCATAAAATTGAGCATTTTTTTTTCTTGTAAGCTATTCAAAGTTTGAGAACAAGCTCATCATTTTAACTAATCATTTAACTATGAATTTTTTTCCTAAAAATCCAAGAAGCCAGGTGTTTGCTTACATTGTTTTTTTTTATCATTTAACCTCAAGCAAGGTAATAAAGCCACTAAGACATAAGTGGGTGGGTATGAGTGCTATAGAGTATAATAAAGAAAAAAAAACACTATTAAGGAAAGAGAAGAATAAAAGAACAGGAATTAAAAATGCAATATAAAGACTGACATTGCATTAAATTTTTGAAGAGCAAAGTTGATCGAGAAGCAAGAAGCTATTCCACAAGCAAGAAGTGGAAGAGAAGAAACTGTTAGCATAGAACTTACAGTTCTAGGTATTTCAAATGTAAAATGACAAAACCTTGCCACCCATTTAATACTAAGCTTAATGACAGATACCCACAGGTCTAATCAGAATTCATAAAAAGTAGCTGAAATCCTCATCTATGCCATGTAAGATGGCAAGGATTAAATCACAACTTCTTATAAAACAATCCCACATAACCTTATACCAATGTGAAACAATTAAAATTTACAACTAAGCAATGTTTATTTTACAATCTTTGCAAATATATAAGCACTAAATAGTAGTGTTTAAAAGAAAAAAAGGGAGAGAGATTTCATGTTTATGGTAAATTTCCAATGAATAAATATAAAAATTAGAAAATATATCGGGTGGGGGGGGGGGGGCATTATAAGCTCTTCTCAAAGACATTAATAATAATAAAAAAAGAAATTATTGTCTTATACCAAACAATTACAAATTATAACCGTTACTACTAAAGAAAAAGAAGACTCTCCCCAAATATTTCCCTCTTAAATTAAAATGTTCCTCTGTGCACAATAAATACAAATACCAATTTAGGGAGTTCTACATGAAATGGTCTCACTGTATGACAGACAGAAATAAGAAGCACTTCTTAAGCATTTGTGTGTGTGTGTATATATATATATATATATATATATACTAGCAGTATAGCCCGGCGTTGCTCGGGTGTAATGAAAGCTTTAAAACTAATCCATGGTCCTGGAGCTCAAACTCTTTGGACGTTGGCACTAAAGACTAAAAGGCAATAGTTGTTTCCAGTTAAAGTGAAACTATAGACTGAAAGAAAAATGAATGGATGTAAGTCAAATTTTGATTTCCTGGTATCGATATCAAATAAGTGTTTTTCATCGTAAACTGAATTTTGAAGGCTAAATAAGTCCTCTGAGTAAATGGTATCATGACTGAGACTAAGAACTACAATTTTACCTACTTAGAGCCAAACCCAAAGCAAAAACTAAAAGGGCTGAAAAAAATACAGACATACAGGCAGATAAACAGACACACACAAACATCTTCCCTTTAATATATATATATATAATCGATTTTCTGCACTATTGTAAGGACTGCAACCTTGAAACTTCTGAATATCGTTTCTTATGTCTTTGTCTATGAGTGTGTCAAATTTGATTAAAATCGGAGCACTCCTTCTATAACCCGATTTTTTTTATTATTGATTTTTAATATTTATCAGGGATACCTAGACACAAAACCTAGCTAAGAACACTCGCAGACGCTTATAGTACAACTGTGTAAATTTTCAAGAAAATCGGTTCAGCCATTTCGGAGTCTATAGGTAATGGATACACACACAAAGTTTCATTTATAAATAATTTTAGATAGTGTATCGAGGCAGCAGATAATTTTCTAAATATATACTGTTAAATATAACAATGAATGTCTATTATGGTATGAGCTGTTGTAAACATATTTTGGCTTTAATTGAAGGTGAAAATACAGACAAAAATTGTCCAACATTTGGATATTTTATTATTATGCTGGTTAACCAGCATAATAATAAAAAATATCCAAATGTTGGACAATTTTTGTCTGTATTTTCACCTTCAATTAAAGCCAAAATACGATGTTCAGAATGGCTTATGATTTAACATAATAGACATTCATTGTTATATTCAACAATATATGTTTAAAATATATATAACTCAATGGTAATAGAATGTACATAACCATTCTGCTACCTTCATTACTAAGTATTCTTTCAGGCAGTTAGTAAAGTTAGTAAAAGTGACTGAAAGATTAGGTACCTTTATAATCATTGATGCTTTGCTCTATATCTTATATGGTACAACAAGTATTGTTGCTTTGTTTTGGTAATATCAACTTTTGTTCATTTTAATCGCCATATATTTAAGACAAACTTTCTTGAATTTTTTTATTACCAGTCTGAATGTTGTATATCTGACTAGATAGAAAGATTCTGAACTCAAACTAGTATTGAGCTCCTTATAACATACCATTTCTACCAAAATGGAGTGATACATTGAATTTGTTATGAAATACAAATTGCAGAGCAGATGAGGTTGAATTAAAAACATTGTTTTGAAAGTTGTCGATTCATCTTCTACAGCTTTTCAATCTCTTTGCAGGTTACCTAAAGCCAGAAAATAGATTGTAAGAATTATCGGGGGAAGGGGGTTGCTAATTAACCCATAGCTAACAGAAGAAGAGTTGGATCCATAACTTTACCCAAGGGTATTTGCATGTCAGTGAACATAACAAACCTAACAGAAATTGGAACACTGCTCTTCAATTAACAATTTCACCACCTGCACATCAAAGCTTACAACACCTGATATTCCCAAGTAGTCATGTATCTAGGTACTGACTAAGTTCAGCTTAACTTTGGGGATCATACAGGAACCAGTATTTTAACATGATGTGGTCATAAGCCTTTGGAAGTTGTTTTCATCCAGATAATAAAGTATCACCACTGGTCAAACATTATAACTTAAGAACTTAATGTATATGTAAGAAAAAACACAAATTTATATTCTACAATTGGTCATGCTTTTTATAGGGATAGAATTGATTGGCATCAGTATGGTCTTGTTCACCAGGATATTTATTGCTTAAATATTAGTTTTATTTAAAACGGAAGTATAAGAATAAGAAATTCTATTCCAGAAACTTATTTTTAAATGAATGTGCACGTAGTCTTGTGGTTATAATTCCAGAAAGTGGCACTGATGTGCAGAGTTCAAATTCCATCTCTTCATCCTGTCATCTTGTGGTTAAATATCAGAGCAGATTGCATTCTTTATCCTTGGTTGGCAACTAATCTAGAAAAATGCTTAATTCAAAATTAACAATGTTACTGGAACCAGTAAAACAGTCAGCCTAGATGATCAAGGTGAATGTGGTTGGGTGAAAATACTTACAAATTAAATTACTTTTTTTCATATAGCCCTTAGTCAAATTACAGATGTTATATACCAGTACACATTTATAGACTAGAAAATGTATGTTTCCATGTCCAAGTAAAATGGTTACTTACTTTAAAACAAAAGTTGACTGAAGAAAAACAACTAAAATACAGATAAGCAAGATTCAGTTTAAATTTGTCTCATTACTACAGTGAATGGCTAACTTCATTAGCAAGAGGCTGAACAGATCACATGATTATTGTACTGTTTCTTGTTTTAAACCAAAGCACAGACAATGTAGTTTTACAGAACAGATTTATCTTCCTCTGTAAAAAAACAAAAAAACAAAAAAAAAAAAAAAAAATTGTCAAATAAAAATCTTGTATGTTTATTTATTGCTTGAAATATTAAAAATATTACAATTATTTTACTTTCCAAGAATTAGCTTTCTGCTCCATTGAAATATTTTAATTCTATATCGATTTGAACAAAATAGTTAAAAAGGAAAATTATGAAACTCTTTTCAAAATATGAATCTGCTGTAGAGTAGTTTATATACTGAAAGTTATAATCGTGCTATGTCGGTTGCTAATCGACTTAACGCACCCTAAATGTTTGGAACTTGATAATCTTCCACTGCAAGCAGACTCCTTAGTATTCAGCTAACTGCCGACCAATATCAACTGCCTAGTAGCTTTACTGAACTCCAATAGTAAAGAACTTTCTAGAACTTTTAAGAACAAATGAACTTCCTGTTAACTCTTATTAATATAGGAGGGAGAGTCCATTATCTGAGGAATAGGTGTGTTTCACCATAACAGAATCAGTAAATGTTGTTTGGTATCACTCAGCTCTTTGATTAAGCTGGGAGCAAAAGAACAAACAGAAAATTCTTAATACTTTTAAGTTTTGAGGTTAGTCTTTCTTTATCACAGAGAGGGCTCAATTATTTAAACGTTTTTGATGAAACTGAAACCATTGCCTCAAATATTATTTCTTAAATGTCTATACCAATCTTGATAGATGTAAAAAGAGATGTCATTTCACAGGGCTTTTCTTTACTATCAATATACACAACCTGATCTTCAAAGTTTCATTACTAACAGAAAAATACAATCTCCATAGGATGGAAAGTAAAAATCAACATCGATTTTTTTTTAAAAATTTTTGTAAAGACATCTAATGGCATTGTCAGTTATGGATGTCTCACCTGACCTATATTAACTTATTTTATCAAGATTAAATCTTACCAGTATTTTTTTTTAAAGATAGCTATTTGACCCTAAAAGCTGAAAATATTCAGAGAAATTTCTCATCAACAAATGATGCCAACAGCCATAGTGCCTTTGAAATTCCACTACATTCACATTAAAGATTAACTCAATATTTGTAAAATAACGAATATGACAAGAAACTTATTTTCTATCAATAACCTTTTTAAATAAAAGTCATCTCAATAGATACAGGTCGTATTTTCTTGCTTAACCCTTTCCACTGTTTAATATTTAGTGAAAGTTTAACTGGTATACAGATAATGAGAGCAAAAACAAAAAAGACATGATGTTAAAAACAGTGCTTTTAATATACAAACACTTATTGGTTTTGATACTGAGTGTTTTTATCTTGCGCTTAGCTCTAACAATGACGTAAAAAATATACACTAAACATGAAACAAACCTAATCTTTAATAACTTTCCGCACCAAAGCACATGGCAGAATGAAGATGTCATTGAGCAACTTGGCTTCACAATGTTTTAGGAATATATTCAAAACTCTCCAGTATTTATGTCACAAAACCTTTTATTCAAATAAATCCTTATCATCAGTAAAATATTCCCCTAAATTTATACAATCTTAAACCACATTTTGATTATTTTATGTATTTCATTAGAAAACAACAATTTTGGTTTTGATTTAATTTTTCAAAGTATTTCTCAATATTTGGAATTTCTGACCAAACAAGGATTCTGAAAGTGATAGATTTTGAGAAAATGCCCCAAGTGAAAGTACCATCCATTCTACCTCCATGACAGTTTACAGTGTTATATAGGATGTTTCAATAACTTGGACTGATTTTAAACTTACAATCATTTAAATAGGTCCAAGTTATTGGAATACCCTATATTTGCAAGAGGAGGATGGATAGTGTTATACGACAAGCTGGTCAACTTCCTTGCCCAGAAAAACAGTTTTCTGTTCTGATTATGACAAGTGTGGATTTTTTAAATTTGCAAAATCTAGTCAGTAGAAATAGATTTAGCATTTTAAAAGTCAGAAAAGGTAAATTTGAATAAATTTTTAAAAATACCTTATTTGAAAATTTGAATTTTTTTTTTCTAAAAAATAAAATGTTTTTCTTATCATTTAGGACGAAGTGTGAAATGGAGAAACAAAGTTAGCCTTTTTACAAAACCCAAAGATTGATCAATATAGCAAGTAATGAATTTCTAGTTCCCGAGAAAACATTTGAACTTTTTTTTTTTTTTTTTTTGCCAGTGGCGAATCTGAAAATTTGCTTTGTCTGAAGACCCAAAGAATGAATACAATTTTGACAGGTGATTGATCAAGATTTCCTATGGACTGTTCTAGAAGATTTTCATGGAATAAACTTGTGCTAGGTGGTAACAAGAAAAAAAAAAAAAAAATCATTTTAGCTAGGATTTTTGATTTGCCAAAAGCAGATATCTGGCAGACAGAATAAGCAGGACATATCTTATTAGATGATGAATGAACCCATGTGATTAGCAATGTGAAAGGCTGGACAAAGCCAAATTTGGGATAGAGAAAATAATAGATTAAGAAATAAAAATCATTAATCAGAAACCTTGAGGCCCCAAACACTACCCAATAAACCCCCTTTAATTTTTGCTCTCAGACAGCTGTAGTGGAGTATGTGCTAAAATTTATTAAAGTTGAAACAGTGTCCATAGTTGCAACAAAATATTTGGCAGAAGAATTGAGAATGACAGCAAAATTCTGGCATCAAAATTTCTGTTGACCAACTACTTTTGCTAAAGTTTCATCTGCACTAAGTCCATTTTGTTGCTACATGCATATTTCTTTAAACAGTTTTTTTTATTAAATTTTGAACTTTTATTCTCAGACAAGGACATTCTGCAAAGAGATTTCTTCAGATTAAATATGCATGTTGGTGAAAGGATTGACTGGTGAAAAAAAGACAAAACCAGCAAATGTCATGATACATCCATTAAACAAGTCTCTAAGAAATTCTCTATTGTAAATGACTGGAACCAAAACAATGCACTGTTATGCACTATAAATTTGTTTTGGTTCCACTCATTTACAATAGAGAATTTCTTTTCAGTCTCATCAAATCAAGTATAGAATACTTTTCCTCAGAAAATTATGCTAGGCTCAGATGTTGACATCAATTCAGGAGAGTGATAAAATTTTCTTCATTTTGCATTCACATAAATCTATTTTCCCCCTCTGTTCTTTTTTTTTTTTTAAAGTAATGTTTTTATGTGAAAGAAGGCAAGTGATATCCATAGAGCCCATTTTCCTAGCTTTTAATTTTTGCCATGCGATGGTTCGTAAACAATGTAGTACACCTGACTGCATGAGCAATAAAGAGTCAAGTTAATTTAAAAAACAAGTCTTAAGACTTTAATAGTGTGTGTGTGTGTGTGTGTGTGTGTGTGTGTGTGTGTGTGTGTGTGTGTGTGAGACCTTCCTGATGGGCTGGTCTTGGTGCAAGAATGAATGACGACAGAATACCTAAAATCCTCATGTATAGCCAGCCTGAAAATACACAAAGGAGTGTTGGATAGCCATGTTTCAGGTATGAAGCAAACTAAAGTGTAACCTCTCAGGTGTCAATGTGCTTCATACTAACTTCAAGGAAGTTTCCCTGGGTAGAGCTAACCAGAGATATTTGTGCCAGATTGGTATCAGAAGTTTTAGCATCAGTCATACTGACTGGCTAAAAAGACAAAACAACAGCAAAGAATTTCAGCAAATATTCCTGTTGTCCAGAGAGCCTCAATGTTGCACAATATGTGGACTTGTATCCATGTTGAGTCTGACGCCCTGTGGGAAGATGAATCGAGGTATATAACCATCACTAGTGATCACTCCAAACACCATGATGTTGACTATATATATCATCCAACTCTTAAATCTGCTGCACTATATTTTAGATTGACACCCAGAAACTCTGAAATTTTCATATTGAAACTTCTAGTGCAAATGCCAAACAGTATACCAAATTTCTGTTGGAGTTAATTGCATCATGGAGCTCTTTTTCTCATGGATGGTACCCAACTGACCCTACTATAATGTGCAGTTGACAAAATCATAAACATGCATGAGCAAAATTAAAAATATAAAATGGTGACAATTTACCCATTGCACACAAAATGAACATATTAAAATTATATAAATACAAAAAACCTTTCCTCTGTAAGCTGAAGGAATGGCTGCTGGGTCTTAATGCTGTGTGATTATATATATATATATATATATATATATATATTATATATAAATTCATATAAAACTTAGCAGGGTAGAGAATAGCCATTTTCAACATGTCATTTTAAGACATGCATTTTTCAACCCCTTATAAACAGAGAGTGAGGAAACATTCCAAACCCAGAGGTTAGCTTTAGTAAAGGAAGGGGTTGGGAGATATTGGTTTTATTAGGGTTAAGCTAGGAGAATTTTAGTAGTAATTTCCTCTTTGGTAGTGGGAGGTATATGGCTTGACCCTTGAGTTAGTAGTGGTAGGTAGTGGGGAAGTAACTGCTTAGCCAAAATTTAAAAAAAAAAAACTTTTTGTGACTAATTGGAAGAATAGGATAATTAATGTAATTTATACTTATTTCTATGACGACACATACTTATGATCTCCCTTCATTTATTTAGTATATTTTGGTATTGAAATTTTTAAATTTTAGTTATTTTCTGTCAAACATAGATAACATCTATCTCTTAAGCTATTAGGGGTCCTAGCCTTGCCTATGAGCTTCTATTTTATCTGTGGATTTAAGTTATTTATTTTTAATTCTCAGTATTTTCTAGAAAGGGCTTTTTGATATATTAAACTAGGGTTGGTAAAGGAGTGTCTGCGGATATAAAGCCATTGCTTCCAAATTCCAATTTATTTTTCCTCTTCCAATTTCCTGGCAGTTCTTCCAAAAAGGGAGCAATGAAATCCAGTTAGTTTCTTCATAGCTTTCTTTACCTTTTTATATATAGTTTGGATTTAACTCTTTAAGGGGATTTATTTTATTATCCTTGCTCTTCATCTCCCTCTGTTGTTTTTCTCATATACAACTTTAACATGAGCCTTCCATTAATATTAAAAAGTTTTGCATCATATTTGCATATATATAAAATATGCAAAAATCTTGCCAATAAAAAATGCATAAAGAAGAAATTTAAAAAAATCAAGAAATATAAACAGTCAATTGCTGTTACCCCCTGACGAGTGGACAAAGAGATTCCCATAGGGCCTGTCTATGAAACTCTAGTATCAGGAATCTAAAAGTAACATCTATTAGCTAAGTGCCAGAACTTTTACTTGTGTTAACTATAACTTTACTATAATAAAATTTGCATCAAAGACATAACTGTTATGAAGAGACAGCGATCAATGTAAAAAATGCAACAGAACAAATACACAATATAAAAAGATTAACTTTACCATTGCTTGAAGATTATGCTTTCACATAAAACTGATAGTTGCATGTAAATTCATCTTTTAATATGACGCACGCCTGTGTGCATATAATGTACATGAATAAAGAGAAAGAAAACTTTATTTTAGCCGACTTGCTTCTACAAATATAAACATATTGTGTAACAAATATTTATAATCAAAAGTAAAAATGTTTCTTAAATTTGAATTTGTTTTTTCAAATTTTTGAATTAACTATCAAATCTACAAGAGGATAAATTATGATGTAATTTAGTGTCTATAAAGATATGATGTAAGTTAGTGTCTAATAAACAAAAGTGGGTAAATGTTTTACAAAATAATGTCATTAATATTTTAGTTTGGGATTAATATATGAATGCACAGTATTGGATAGTGGTTCAGACTGAGGAATCAGAGAGCCAAGTTCGAATTGCATTCAAATTCATTACATTCACTTACATGCTAATACTCTTCGGAAAGGTACGAATCCATCTCTTCTCCCTCCAACTATGGGTAAATAGCAAGACAAACTGGGTTTTACAACCCTCATTGGCAACCAGTTTACTGCAGTAAGAATTGACAACCTAGTGCAGGAAAATCTTCACACCACATGTGGTTGGGGACTGCTTGTGACGCCAAAAATGTCCCATGAAACTTCTGATATAGAAGCCAGGCTCAACATGCCCAGGGGGAATGCCACAATAAGTACAAATTAGTAACATATATATTATAAATAATGGGTTATGAATTTACCCATTATCTACACTGCTTGGACTGTTGTACTCATCTCTATTGCCACGTTTATGATGTTTCGACCGTTGTACACTCCAGCTTTCTTCAGGTGCTAGGAATTTTGAACTGAACCCTTAATGTGAATTATATCATTCTCATTCCATGTGCAATGCCACTTCTAGTAGCCATGTAGTCATCTCCCTTTAACTTAACCCTCTAAGTTATTTGTTCACCACTGCTGTAGCCTGGTATTGAACTCACAACTCTTTGGGTCAAGTCACTGGAACTAACCAACGCCCAGTGGATATAGGGGGTAAACATGGCAATAAGAAGAGGACAACAGTTAGACTATCTCATCCCAAAAATATAAGCAATTAGCCATCTTTTATTTATTTATTTTTTTGTTTTTTTTTAAATATTTTTACAGTTGCATAGGTTAGCTTGAGAAAAAAGTAATTTTGTGAGGAACAGAGATATTTGAAAAAAAATCTTGGGGTACAAATTTTGTACTTTGATAAGAATTGATAGCACCAGTCACAAGAATTTCCTGTCTGAGTTACTTTCCTCATTTAATCAGTGTGAGATTTTTGTAGATTACTGTTACGGCTGAAATTATTTCTATAATGCATTTGATAAATTGCGTATAAGATCCTTTTATGTTCACAGATATGTTTTTTAAATTACTGCAATGTATCATGACAGCAGTTGTTTATGCAGAGTCATTGTACAGATATATTTTTAGCTGTATCTGAAATTTTACGTGTATGTGTGAACTTGAGGTTTTTATATCAGCCTAATAATCCTTAATTTAGCAAAACAATTTCAATTCATCTTTTACAATGGATTTAACAAAGAAAAACTGCTTTTCCAGTGTACGATCTGCATAAAATAACGTAACTGAACAGGTAAAAATAGAACATTTTAGTTTGGTTAGATTTTGTAAGAGGGTTAGGGAAGGAGGTGCAGAATCCACCCCCACGCTCTTTTATACTTTAATGTTAAATTCAAATGCTGAAAGCCAGATAATTTCTGAAAGCAGTTTTTTGACATACTGCATTGCTTCTAGTGGTTCTTTGATTTTGTTGCCAAAATCTCACTTACCATTATAAATCTTTTTGTACAAAAAGCATACATCTTGAAAGCCTTGGATGAAGAATAAGAATATCAGTTTTTTTGCAGATATTTAATTATTACTTTGTTATGTATAAAAAAAAAATGAATGGTTCATCAACGTATATTCTTGGCTAAATGCGAACTATCCAAAAATTGCATTTAACTGGCATCAAAAAAAATAAAAAATAAAAAAATTTGGGGACACCAGGGCATTATCTTTTCATGTATGAAAATATTTTTTTCTTTATTATTAATTGTATTTTCACACCAGACATCTTTATTACAAGCCAAGTGATAGCTGGTTTTACCAAATATCAAACACTGGTATTCTTGCACATTTCAATAGTTCATATATTTTAGACCCTCTTCAGAATCTCCAATGTGTTTGCAAGGTATTTTAAAAACTGTTCCAAGTGCCAGTGATTATTGGCACTACCTTTACTTTTCTGAACTGCTTTTAGACTTCTTGATTTGATACTCCTCAACTGGAAGAATCAGCTCATATCATTTAGTCACGTCATCTAATTTGCATAAAGTGATTTGCCTAATCAATAAAATTAGAATTCTAAATGAGAGTTTCTAGTTTTCTATGCTTAATCTCAATTGTTTGTTCTTCCCATCAATACAAACATGATTTTTGTATTGCAACAAAATCTCCTAATTGACTTTTTTTTTGTTGTTGTTGCAGGTATTATCTGCTGTTTCGCCTTCATATAATTTGTTAATGCTTTTCTTCAACTTTGAATATATATCATATTCATACAAGAATATATGATGACAAAATATTAACTGATGAATTTACAAAGAAAGCTTTGTTGAAACTATTTCATTTAAAAATGCTGGATATTTCAGTTCATATTTTTGCAGTCTGAATAATATCTATCAATTCACTTCATGACAAGTAAGCCACTACTATAACTAATGAAGTTGAAGAGTGACAAGGGAAATGAAATTATATAGTGCGTGTGTGTGTTTTGAGTTGTGATGATGCTTAGTGCCAAAATTGATTTTTAGTCTACTGATAAAAAGATACTTTGGTAAGCAAGTTTTTTTTTGTTAAGTGCTCGATGTTCAGATAAACACTAATTCTCCACATATAATTATATTACGTATATTTCCTTGCATTAAAATTGTTTTTATATTAACAAAACCCTTTAAGATATATTTTATTTTTTTATTGTTTTAATTTCAATCTTGTTGCATCCAGAATAATACATTGGCAACATCTTTGTTCCATTCATATTTTTTTTTTTAAATTGACACATCCTTCCATCTATACATGCATTGCCACACTCTAATGTCGCTATATTCATTTGTCTACACCCACAATTCTTTTAAGCTATAATAACCTCCCACTCTAATATATTCAACTAATATGGTGTCATTTTTTTATTTTAGATTTTCTTATCAATATCTATATATGACCCTAAACTAACCACATTTCACTGCCTGATGATGGTACATTGAGCGCTGAAATATATTGCACTATGCTATTATTATAACAATAATAGTAAATATATATTTTGACACAATATAAGATTTAAGATCTAAACTATTTGTGAACTGATTCAAAGTGATGGATACTTAATTTGATTTTTGCAACATATAACATGATAGAAGTGCTTGAGGAAAAAAAGAACCTCTGAGTCATTAAAAGTTTTACTGAATATATACTAATATTGAGCAACAAAGTATTGTTGTAACTGGAGGTGAGCCTGTCCTGTGAGTATCAGATTCTCCAAGTCTTCCTTCCTCATTACTGCCTCAAGAACTTCAGCTCTCTTTTCCTGAGATTTTAGGTACCTCCACTTCATTCATTTTTGATAACTAACTTTAAAATTTTTCTTCAATATGATAGTAAATGCTAGACAGACATCACATAGCAATCCAGTACTCTCTTCTTTGTTTCTAGCTAAATTTTCCTGTCTTTCAATACCCTACTCAGCTTCTGGAATGCATCCTTAGCCATGCTAATTTGTCTTTGGATTTTAGTATTGCACTTTCTATCTAGATTTGTGAGCAAAGTCAATAAAAATACTATGACTTGTGAAATTTACAATAGATTGGCATTGGCAAATTTTTGGATAGGGAAAAAAAAACATGAAAATATTTTCATGTTTTTTTTCCCAATCCAAAAAATTCGCCAATGCCAATCTATTATAAATCATGTTTAATACGTCAAAAATGTCAAATTACAGTTTTCAGAAATTTTACTCGAACTGAATAAAACAGACAATTCCAGAAATTTTGGTATGTTTGTAATGCTCCCCACCTGGAATTGATATAAAACTGATAGCCAAATGTTGAATGTATTTGATAGTACTGACTTAATTCTTTTTTTTTTAGTTTAAATTTTTGCTTTGATTATATCAATTTTGCATAAGCACACTTGTGAGAAGGAATGTCCCATCACCAGTCATATCTACTAATTGTAATATGAACAGAATATCAGAAGATCTACCCTGCTACTATAATAAAGGTGATGCAAAAGGTTCCAGTGCCAACTTTTGCACAATGTTAGAAGTGTGAAGCTCATTTAGTTTCTTCTTGGTTGTATGATCAATCAACTAAAGTACTTTGATTTGTAGGCTTTAAAAGAAAACAATTCTTCAAGAGCTAAGAAAAAGGAGTCGACACAAACCTGAAAGGATTAATTGACTCAAAATGCAAATCACAATGGATTACACATTTTAGCTGAAATGAATGTTAAGGTGATAAAAAAAAAACATGGAAACACTTTGTTACAAAGAAAAAAAAAAAAATGCTACAAACTTTTGCATCAAATTATATTTATTTGTTGAACATTATCTGAAGAAGTGACATTCAAGACAGTAAGGCACATTAATGTTCTCTTTAGCTCATAGAACCAACTAAGCTAACATTGGGTAATCTAAACAATTGTACTGTCTTATTAAGAAAAATAAAGAAAAAGGAAATTAGACAAGCTTATTTTCAAGATTAAGTTTATTGAACATTTTGTTTAACATCTAGCTTCATAGTTTTATTCTCCCAAAACTTCTGACAATGAATTACACAAGATGTTTTTTGTAGTCTTGAAAAGAATTAGAAAACCTTTTAAAAAATTTCTGTAGAGACTAAAAGAAATGCAAGTTATCTAAAAAGTGTAAGATCTAATGTGGTTTCCAGTTTTCTCTTTGCTAATCTTCTCACTCTTATGTAGCCCTCTGCACATCAGTGGTGTTACCGCCTTGCTTGGGGTGATGTGATTAAAAAAAAAAAAACTAATTGAATAATCCAAACTTCCCAGTTAAACTGAGAAAAACTTTTGCTTGGTCATCAAATATATCATCTAGTATCATCTTCATAGTATGTTGTTATGCTTCACATTAATTCCAGATACTTCATTAATTGCTGCTATCAAATAGTTTAATTAGCAAAGTACTTATTTGAATTAAGTCTCTGTAAGTAGCTCACACTCCCTTTCAATCTCAAAATGTGCAGACTCACTTTCTTGGATGAAAACCAGCCCTATAGCATGTGATTTTTTTTTTTGTCATGTGATGTAAATTATACTCTTTTCATTGCCATCAGAATTTTACTTCCGTGATTCATCTAGGGAACTCCTCAGTCAGTCACACATCAAAATGACAAATGCATGTGCAAAAGATATTCAGTGCTTTATTTAAATAGTTAAGTTTCCTGTGTTGTAATTCTCAATGTTGGATCACTATGGTTGATAGCAACCTCATCAAGTCAACAAAATTGAAGGATCCTTTGATAAAATTTCCAAAATACTGAAGCTGTGTGGTCATTTGTGGGATCTTCTCTAGAAATTACACAGATCTTTTTGTCATATTTAAGTCATATTTTTACATTTCTTAAGATAAAGACAATGGCAGTCTGTAAGTGCATATCAAAAATATTGCATTTCATCCATTTCCAATGCTTGAATAAAATAAAAATTTAAAAAAGCCAATTTTGACGTGACAGTTGTCAAAAAATCAGTCAATCTTTTTGAATGAAACTGAACACTCCTAATGCTATTTAACAACCAAAAGATACTAATACTTATAATTATTACTAATTATACTTATAATTATTACTTATTACTAATAATCTCGAACAAATAACATCTCTCAATAAATCCCAGGCTTAACTAATGAAACAAAAACTTTTAGACAAAATTCAACCTTATTTATCGACATGGTTTATCATCTGAGAAGGAAATCGATTCCAACACTTCTCTAACAATTCGATGCCTTTTTTGTAGAATGATTTGTCTTTGGACTCAAAATATGCAACAGTTTTTATTTTTGAATTCAACTTCAGTATCTTGCTAAGTATACTGTCTTCCATAGAGATCTAACCTTTTGGAAAAAGTTTTTTTTGCTGTTTTTTTTTTTTTTATTTTTATTCTAGAAGTTATGAATCAGCTTAGCTAAACTTAAAATATACTCAAAAACTTTGATAGATTGAAAGTTGTTTTTTTTTTTAAATTTTCCATGGCATTTAATTCAGCTGTTCCATAATTTCTTGTTTCAGATTGACTGCTATATAAAATTAAAATGGTAAGCTCACATCATTCTCATTTGTTTGTTCTTATTAAATTACCAAAATTAACTGCAAAGATTCAGTAAAACTGAATGCAGATGCTGAACTGTCATGGTTTGTTCAGTCAATGGAATTTGGACAGAGTAAATGGCAAAAAGAAATCTACCTAAATGATTTTAATTCCGCAAACTCTAAAGTATTAAATCTCCCATTTTGCCCTTGTAATGTGCTCAAATTGTATATGAACTGTATCCTTTTGCAAGCATTGTGTGTGTGTATCATTAGATAGGTTAGTTGTAAAAAGAACATTCTTGGTCTTCATAGAGCTCAAAACTATGTTGATTTATTAGACAACATGCTAAAAGCATATCAAAGAATGGAATGCCGGATGTCTGTTAAAACATATTTCTTGCGTTCTTATTGCTGTTCATTCTCCCCACTGGATCTGGGTGCAGTGAATGAGGAGATGCTCCACCACGATGCACAAGATATATAACAAGGTATCAAAGTCAGTATCTAGGCCAGTTCAAAGTAATTACTTCTGCTTTCTATAACAGAAGACTAGCTTAACTCATAAGAAAAGCAAGTGTCTGAAAACATTTTTGAAAACATCAGTAATAAAGTGATTGTTTTATATCTATTTGATCATTTCCAGTAGTCATTCATTTTTTTCTTTAACAGCAATATTATCTACAATACCAATATACTATTAATATATTTACTTAGAACATAAATATGCTATGTGTATCTCTCAAGCAACTGGCATGTCAGAATTCTGAGTACGAATTCAGAATCAGGATACAATCTACAGCATCATTTCTCTCAATAACAAAATTAGTTTCATTATTATATTCCAAATTATTCATTATTCGTTCAAGTGGCAAATGTTTCTCAACTGGTAAAATACCCAAGTAATGCAATAAAGTTAAAAAAAAAAAAAAAAAAAAAAAAAAAAAAAAAAAAAAAAAAAAAAAAAATAAAAAAAAAAAAAAAAAGAATCAGAGAATCAGTTAAAAAGACCTATGAAAAATATTTTCAATCAAAAGATTTCTTATCAAGAAGTCTAGAATTCCATGTTTTAATTAAACTAATATCTTGCCAGTTATTGCATCTATTGTTGAAAATGACTTTTAAGTTGTTGACATTTCTGAATGCTTCACTGGTCAAGGATAGTCGAAGGCAAAGTGATAGTCATCAGCATTTCCTTATTTGCAAAAGGCTAATTGACAGTTTAAACTATGGAAAAAACAGCTAATAAAAAATGACAGCAAAAATTTTTGAAAAAAAAAAAAAAAAAAAAAAAAAGGGGGGGGGGGGGGGGGGGGGGGGGGGGGGGGGGGAAATCTTAGCAATTTTTAACATGAAAATTAAAATTCTAGAAGTTGAGTTTTAACCCTATTTGTAATGTTTCAGAATCAATGCACTGAACTGCTTTCAAAATCCAAGATTCTTATTTGCACAAAAGAGAAGTTGGTAAAAATAAAAACTAGAATTATAAACAATATAGTCAAACACTTTTTGGGAAATGCAGTCAACAAATGAACAAAGCTTGACAAAGCAGTAGCAAGAGGACACTCAGAAGGTGGTGGAAGAATTAGCTGTGTAAGATGCACAGCCATTAACCAAAATCAGAAAATGAGAACTGAATGGGAATCAGATGAGGAAGAGGAGCAAAAATAAAACTTTACAATAAGTTAATGTTAAGTTTCCTTATATAGCAATAGAATTGATAATAACTGGCCTGACAACATTTTAATATTCAATATCATTTAAATATGAGATACCATTCTATTATTGTAAAACAAAAACATGATAAATCAAACTGCTTATAGATTTACAGGCTTTTGTAACTTTTTTTTTTTTATTGAGAAAAAAAAAAAAGATATTCAAATCATTATTGGACTTGATTCAAAGTCCACCTTTATACATTTTATTAATTAGGCTATGAAAGCAAACTAACTAGAGCTATTGAAATTTAGCTACATTCCTTTCTGGTCCAATCTTTGTGGTGCATAGATATCAGCCTGAAACGAGAAATCCGAGAGCCGAGTTCTAATTTCAGTCAAATTTATTCCATTTACACATGTGCAAATACCTTAGGTTAGGTATTAATCTGTTTCTTCTACCACTAGTTATGGGTTGAATAGCAAGACAGATTGGGTTCTGTAGCTTTGGATGGCAACCAGTCTACTGTAGAAAGTAATGGCATCTTACTGCAGGAAAATCTTCTGCCCAGTAAGTCATGTCTCCTGATATTCTGACAAAAAATTCTCCAACATTTGGATAATTTTTTATTAAGTTGGTTCTAAGCTTTCGGCTTACATGAGCCATCTTCAGAGAGGTTACAAGGATATTAACATAAAACCCAAGCATGTATGGCACTTAATTGACTGACTTCACTCTGCTACCATATTTATTTGCATTAATACAAGACATAATACTTTGAAATCTTGGCCGAAGCACAGTCATGATTAGTAATTTTTAACTAGTACTTCTTTCATGTAACATCGACAACTTTTAAAGTTTCAACTTCACTAGAACTATTTTCTTTTATTTCAGATTCAGAGGGACTATATATATATATATATATATATATATATATATATATAAAGGTTTAGGTGTCAATAAAAGAGATATGGAAACTGTAGCATTTATTTTTTCTCAAGTCTGTGGCAAAATTTACTCCAAATTATAAAACATAACTTGTTGAATCTTCTCTGGGATCTATAGTCATCAACAAATGTGTAGGGAAGAATAAAAGTGAAGCCATCAGTGTTGAACATATTTTAAACTATTGCATGCAATATTTACATTATTTGGACTATTGTCCAAATCTTTATGTCCATGTTTATCACATTTCAGCCATTGTATGCATCGGCTTTCTTCAAGAATTTTGATCACTGGGTATATCATTCCTATTCTATATGCAATGTCACTTCTAATAGCCATGTAGTTATCTCCCTTTAACTTAACTCTCTAAGTTATTTGTTCAGTCTGGTATTGACCCAAAGAGTTGAGAGTTCAATTTACTGGAACTAACTAACATCTATATCCACTGGGCCATGCATCCTTGAAGAATATGTATGAATTTCTGGGACTTATAAACCTAATGTCTCAGAAATCTTTTTTACCAGGGCTCATATAAAGAGTTTGGTTTGAAATTCCTAGCACCTGAAGAAGAAAACGTAACTATGGCAATAAAGATGAGGACAAGAGTTCAAACAATGTAAATACTACCTCATAGATAGATATATTATCATTATCTAAACATATACTGTTAAATATAAGAGACAATGAATGTCCATTATGTTTAATCATGAGCCATTCTAAACATAGTTTTTTGGCTTTAATTTCAGGTGAAAATAAAGACAAAAATTCTCCAACATTTGGATAATTTTTTATTAAGTTGGTTCTAAGCTTTCGGCTTACATGAGCCATCTTAAGAGAGGTTACAAGGATATTAACATAAAAACATCCACCATCAAAGACGATTTTATATTCTGTTGACATAAAACTTTGCTAAGCAACAATAAGTTATCAAAAATAGCAAACGCAGTTTGTAAATTTGTAATGCGGTTCTATGACGTCACACCGTGTGAAAGCTCGAAATGTTAACAGAATCATGTATTTAAATGCAATGTAATGTGTTCTGACTAGATTTAAATGTGATTTTATTAAGTGTGGGTTGTTTGGATTTAATGTAGATGGCCTCCAATATCTGAAGGTTCTTTTTACTGTGTGTATGAGTGAGAAATATTGTATTAACTAAAATTTGTCTGATATTTCCTACATGGCTATGTTTTTCTAAGAAATATTGTTTAATTGTACTTATTATCATGTCATGTCATTTGCACTGCTGTCCTCATCTTGCTTTTTATAGTTGTAACATTTTGCCCATTATACCAGATTTGGTTGCTTACTTGGAATTGTAAACTTAAACCTTTATTCATTAAGGGTGATTGTTGTGATTCTACGATGAGAAATGTCTAATCAGCAAATTAATCTGTTGGTCCAGAGATCAATTCTTTGATCAAGCAGTGAAATTCAGCAAAACTGAGCAGAAGTAACATTGCAAGAACAAATTAATAGAATAGTTGACTAACTGAATTATCTTCCCAAGAAATTCTAACCTTTGTCATTTCCAAAATATGCATTTCATCGCTCTCCTTGGTGCTCGAGTGGCAAGCTTCTTGTTTAATAACTGTTTTGAGATTTGTTTTAAATCCTTACTGTTATCAGGAGTATCAGTTAACAACTAGCACCTTGTGATCCTTATTAGTCTTTAGTGTCTCACCTGAATTACTTATCTCTCCTCACACTTGGGATTTGATTTTCTAATATATTTTTTTTGTCAAATGTCATCTGTAGACAGTCCTGTTTCACAGCTCATCAGTATGGTTAGACACCTGATTACTTCCAGTCAGGATTGAAGTGTGTGTGTGTATGTATATATATATATATTTCAATGTAGGAAGAATTATTCGTTCATGACTTGGATATACCTCAATGTGCATAGACTACTTTCTACTTCTTGTTCTCACTTAAAAAAAAAAAAAAAAAAAAAAATAAGAAGGAGTGGGACTAATAGAGAACTATCTGAGTTAGTTAAGCATGTCTGTGCTAAGGAGATTGAATTTTGCATGTCCAGCATGACTGGGTTTATGTAAGAGGGAAACAAATGAAACCAACATCTTTAAAAAAAAAAAAAAAAAAAAAGGGATAACTTTCAACTTGTTAATTTAACATTTACAGTGTAGAAAACAGTTCTTTTAGTGTCTGTGTATGTTTTGTCTTAGATTAAACCCTGAAGAACAAATAGCGACAGCCAGTTAGCCATTTTTTGTTGTCTTTTTGTTTTTTAAAATCAACTATTTTACAGTGAATAATTTGTTAGTTTGGTGAGAGAAAGTTTATTGTAGCTTTTCTACCCTCTTTTGTTTAAATATATTTTGTGTACATATTTAAAAACGTTTTTAAAGCCCTAAAATAATAGAATCTATAAAGAAATTTCAAATTACATTTAAGGTATTTAATTTTTACTAATGATCTTAAGAATAAGTGGATTAACTTTTATTTGTACCATGTAAACCAGTACAGCCTGTTGTCTCTAACATGTAAAGGAGATGGTATATTAACAAATATTCACTTGAAAGAAAAGCCATGAACAAGCTAGTATATCCTTGTTGATGTAAGCCATGAAATAAACTGATTTTATTAAAAGGAAGAAAGAAAAACATTATGCATGTAAATTACAAAATACATTAAATTTTCAAAAATTGACAGCTGAAAATAGGTAAAGCTAACCCAAATCCCCAAATCTGAACAAACAGAACTTTTTTTCTTTAATCTCTTTTTAATTAGGTAGATAACTTTTCAGTACCCCACCCCACAGAAAAAAAAAAAAAAAAAAAATTACCAAAATATTTCCAAAATCACAATTCTTCAAGATAAGACATCACATGTTCACACTATTTACATTGTTGTTCTTATCTTTGTCACATTCACAATGTTTCGGTTGTATACGTCAGACTTCTTCAGGTGATATTAGTTAGAATTTTGACCCAAACTGCAGGGAAATTAGAGCAATCAACTTCCCATGGACTAAAAAGGGTTTGGTTTGAAATTCCAACAAATCTCATCTGAAGAAGCCTGGAATGCACAATGGCCAAAAAGTTGGGAATGTGACAGTAAAGATGAAGACAATAGACCAAACAATGTAAATAGTGTAAATTGCTACATATACCTCATCCCAGAAATATAAACAGAAATCATTACATGTTAGATGTTTAATTTGGCAAAGCTGTCCATACATTCATTTGGCATTACAAAAAAAAAAAAAAGAAAAAGAAGCTAACCTGCTATAATATGAAATATTTAAGCTCATTTAAGTTGAAGTATTTAAGATTACTATATGCGTATTTAATAGAATCAGTCAGAAAGTTAAGTGCCACACATGATACACACTTGGGCAATCATGTCTCAAGAGAGCTACAACTTACTGGGCAGAAGATTTTCTCACAGTAGGTTACCATTGTTTTCTGTGGTAGACTGGTTGCCAACTAAAGATGTAGAACCCAAGCTGTCCTGTTATTTAACCCATAACTGGAGGAAAGAAGAAATGGATTATTACCTTTCCCAGGGGTATTTGCGCGTAAGTGAATGCAACAAACTCAGCTCTTCCGATTTCTCGTTCCAAGCTGATATCTACTGCACCACAAGGTATATCACATTTAACAGAATAGCAGCCAGAAAACAATGCACCCCACTTCTGCCTAAATGATTGAATAAAAATAGTTTAAATTATTTTGACCTGTACTTTTTCTTTTTATTGATTACAGAACTTCTATTTTTAATTTAAAATCAGTTTCATCTATATATGTGTGTGGTAAAGTTATCATTCAATTACTACTATTCAAATTTTATTGACTAAAGCTAAGTATTTTGCTTAGCTTAAACAAAAACATTTTCAAAGATAAAATACTCTTGCCAATAAGATTATTGGTGAACAAATTCTTACCAACTCGATTGGTAGTAAAAATCCAAAAGACAGAAATTCCCCAAAATGACCTGCACTTTAACATAAGCTTACCTGAAAAAGAAAAGAAAAGGAAATTAAATAAATAACTGACAAAATATAAGTTTTAAAAGAAAAAAAAAAAATTTACATAAGGGGGTATATATTTGTTTTAAAGACATCAAAAATCCATTGACTGCCTGAAATTAGATAATGATTGTTTTGTTTTTTTAAAAATAGATAACATTAAAATAAAAATTAAAAATGTTTAGTATCAGTAGCTGAAAGATTGTATAAACCTTAAAAGATGTCAATGATAATCTGGAGTTAGAGGATTATTATCATCATCATCATCATCAGCTGGATAAATTCAACTAATCAAATAAATAAATAAAAAATACAGAAAAGGTATTTACATTTAATCGGTCTTTCTAAGAGATTATAAAAAATAAAGGGCCCCTTTCAAGTATAAAATCCAGCAATACAAACATATAGTTATGTCAAAAAACAAACTAAATCTCTTTAAACCAATTAAATGTTCTATAGTATTAGAAAATTAGTATTTTAAACTATTAGTAATAGTTTAAAAAAGGGGCAAAATATAGAATAGGGAGATGGTTAAAAGTTTCGGGACCAATCCATTTCCTAACATCTAACTAAATAATTTTGGAATCTCTTATACAAGATAAAAACTTTTCAGCACCTAAAATATAATATACACCTAATACTGAAAATCAGAAACTTAGATATCAAAATTATCCACTGAATACTGTATATGGGAAGGGGACCGAACATTTCCAGCAAAACTCAAGTTTCATACAACCAATAATAAAAAGAGTTTTAAATATTTATTTTTAAAACTTCAGAGTAAATTTAAAGGGTTTCAATAATCTTTTTAAATTTCTAGATTTCCAGAAAAGAGTGACAGAATATAGTAGTAAACTATTAGTGGATACGTTTTGTTTTGTTTTTATAATTAGTTTGTATCCAGTTTATTAATATGCATAGAAATTATCTACTGTTTTAGAATTAAAAAAAAAAACAAAAACAAAAAAAAACAAAAACAAAAAAAAACTCATATTTAATATCTCTCAAAATAATTATTACATGTTCAATTCAAAAGTGATCAACTAAAAGCTCTTTTCTAATATTAAAATATTTCTTTATCTCAATATGTCCCTCTCCATCAGTCTGTCATGATGGCTGATAAAATCTTAAAAAAAAAAAATAAAAGCAAAATTGATTTTAGCAAAGTGTAGAAGTACGCGTGTGTGGGTGGGGACATGTGCATTTTACATGCCCACCCCCATCATCAGTCTCTCTGTATCCATTTTAAAGATTCAATTAAAAAATTTCCTCAATTACCTTTTTCAATGGAAACTAAGACTATGGAATAGACAAGGAAGTCCAGTGCACACACGCATGTATGTGTGTAAGGTGGGAGGAGATTTAATTCATGAAAATATTTGCCACTGGGCCCTGGGGAATGGATGGATCTAATCTTTGAAAAGAAGTGATATCACCAGAATCAAATTCTCTTGCTTAATTCCAGGCAGATGATTAATTCAACAAACTATTCACTAAATATCAAGTAAATGACTCACAAGTAAATTTCAATGCTGAATATAAAATGTTAAAAACACATTTAAGATCACATTAAAAAAAAAATTTCATAAAGCGGTCAAACATTAACTTGCGACATAACTATTTTTACAAGAATGAAATTAAGTGATCTATAAAACAGCACACTTTAAGCTAATTTCTTTGAGGATTTAAAGAGAGGTCTTATTCAAGATTGATAAATTCATTTTTTTTTTTTTTAAGAAATGAATGGCAACATTGTGATCCAATGAGAAAAAAAAATTTGTGTTGTAAAATCTTTGGAATTAGCAAAAATACAATAACAATGAGTGATATTTTATTTATAATGAGATCATTTAGATTTTATGAAAAATTAATCATGCTAAATCACTAAGTTTACAAACTCATTTTGACATTTTTTTTAATGAGTTCTATAAAAGATACTCATGCCAATTGTTTATGAAGTCTACTAAGAAATATTAAATATGTTAATATTTGCATTTTGACAAGGAAAAGTTAATTAGAAAGTTTAACAGTAAAAAAAAATCAATCAGGATTCACGCCCACAATGAATATCCAATATGTACATTAAATTAACCACACTGTTTTCATTATATAAACCACCTCTTATAAAAATAAGGTTTATATATATAAAGGATGCATACTTTACAATTTGATATTACAATCAAAATTGAACTTAGAATTCACAAAACTAAAATGAACCAATAAATGCTTTGTTGGTCATTTTTTTTTTTTTTTAAATCATCATCACCAATTCTACAGAAATTGATCTAATGAGAAAATGGAAACATAAAAATACTGCCAGCAGCAATAAGGGGGAGGAAGCTGGTCATCCACTGCCTTAGCAACCGACCATTAAGCAGGCTGTGAAAGCAAGCTAGAAAATATTGATTAGCTCTGTTGCTGCGTAGTGTGTGTGTGTGCGCGCACACGCACAGACACACACACTTCTACCCATCAATGATTCATGACCTAAATGTAAATGCAACATCATCCGGCCTTCTTTTTCACCATGAGAGCCAAAGAGAATTTCAACTGGTTCTATACAGGGCAACAATAAAAGCAAATCTGGACAGCCAACCATTGCCAAGAAGTCTCGGCAATAGAGGAAACCCAGAGGCTGCAGCAGCAGCCTCTGACAATAATGAAGACTCTTTGGTGCAATAGTAGTAGTAGCTAGCAGAATAATTAAAATGAAACGTCTTCAAAAACCCTAATCACAAGGTCAAAGGCTAGATTAAAAACAAAAATAATGCTCTAGAAATAAAATTCATCAGTTTGAAAATACATAAATTACAACTAAAAAGAACCTTATTGAATAGCATCCCAAAAATGGGGGTGATAAGAAAAACAAAGTACTCTTTAATCCTTTGAACACAAGCAGCAGGTATACTGACCACTGTGTGGTAGTACATATACCCAGGTGGCCAGCACATAGACCAGAGTCGTAAACAGCAGAGATCCAGGACGGAAAATCCCTACTTGCCCATGGTGAAATAGTTCAAATATTTATATTTCAATGCTGTTCAAATTAATGCGGTTAAAAGCAAGATTCAATGTTTTTTTGTATACTGAGTCAACCAACTTCCTTGATACTAGTGATAAGTTGTTTTTTTTTTTAAATATTTGATTCAAAATAAAGTTTTAAAAGGCTAAACAGTAAATGATTTCTTTAGTTTTGTACATCAAATTTTTCAATAAAAAAGTTAAAGAAAACAGACAAAAGAAAAATGTCAATATCTATCATAAAAACCTTAAAGCTAAAATTGCTTTGGTTATCAATATTGGCATCCATATTTGGTGAAGTCAGAAAGCTGTTGATATTGCAATTAAGTTTTCATGCTCAGCAAAGATATATTGAATGACCTTATAAATTTAACTACAGTGATATTAAGAAATATACAAAGTTTGTTTAGCGAACCTTTTAATCAGTTACAGGATTTGTTTCCATCTTTAGATATTTAGTAATGAGAAAAAAAGAAATATATAGAAAGAAAACAGTATTTAAAAATCAGAAAACAATTCAAAGGTTAAGAAAGAATGAATGCAATCTAGATTAAGAATTATTTTGCTTTTCATATTCAAAACTATTTAACCTGCATAAAATTTCATGTTTCTACTAATTCAAAACTTGAATCTAACATTTCACAACAAGATTTTTAATTTCTATGAGAACAAATTCTGGATGTCAGCTTTTTGTTTGTTATACAAACTAAAAATTTATGAATTGTTATACAAAAGTATAAGAAAAAGTTGACAGAATTTCTTTTTCCAATATCATTTACAAATACTTTCACAAATACAAATACTTTCACAGCTTCTGCTCCAATGAACTTAGCTCACTGTTGCTCCCCTATATATAAATTTACTTGAGCCACAAGATTAGCAACTAGGCTTTTACTGTGAAACCAATAAATTGTAAATGCAAATTCTACCCCAGCAGCTTCTTTTCTCACACTTTCCGCTTGTAGAATTTCCTTCAGTTTACTTGCTTCTACGACAGCTATAATCTCTAAGAATTTAAATGTAAAGTCAATAGACATCTATCTCACTGACTTGCATCCTCTCTCTCATGCTCCTTTCTCTGCCCATTCCATTCATATTCTCATCCTTCTTTTACCCACTTCTTGACACCCCCCTATAACCTGTCACTCTTTCTCATAAATTTCCTCCTATGTAATCCCCTGCAAAACAGTGGCAGTAAAATGCCCTGCTTGAGACGATATGATTATAAAAAAAAAAAAAAAATTTGCATGATTCAAGAGCATTTGTCAAGAGCATTATCACATGAATGCAATTGAAGACCTGTAGAACAGCCAGGTTCTGTGTCAAACACAGAGTTTGATACAGAGTTGAGAACTGCCATGGAGCCAACTTGGCAAATCACTTGAGGATCATTAATTCAAGATGTCTTGACTGTGACAAACAAGCTTTGTATCTGTCAGGAAAAGAACAGTATTAACCAATTCATCATAATTTGTCAAGAGACAAAAACTAGAAGTTTATAATAAATATCAAGTTTTAATATTTACCATTTTGGTGCTAGTGAACATTTCTAGAGTTTTAAACTAATTTTATTGAGAGGAGAAATCACAAATATACAAAACGAGATTAAGAAAAAGATATCTGTAAGAGTGCAGAAATGTCACAAAATTTGAACATAATTTGGTGAGGGGAAAGATTTCTTGGAGTGATAGCTTTTCAGAACTTCCTTGTATATTTTCTAAACTCAATGTAGAAATGTACAGAGCCAAGATGGTAGGGGAAGGTCTTCTAAGAGATTAAACTATTTTAACATAACTAAACATTATGCAAGCATATCTTTAAAATCGGTTTTCTTAGTTTTGGAGAAGCAGCCAAAGAGTGGAGGACAAGTTGATATTCAAAGAAGTTTGTGTCCAATTTTATAAATATTGCTGAGAGTGTTCAGAAAGAAACAGACTAATTTATTGACCATAAAGTGCAGTTATTGTCAGATGTGAAAGTGTAGCTAACAAGAACAAAAATTGAGTCAAGAACCTTTTATTTAAGAATAGTTTAACTATTACTGAAATAGCGTTTTCAAAATTTAGCAGGTCTGACAAAATAGATAACCACCCACTTGACACTTTCTGGAGATGGTTGTTTGCCAAGTCATAGCAATTATTAGAAGTGATAGAATTGGCAGGCATTGCATGAACAGAGTAGTTTGCCATTCACAAAATGGCAACAATACAAATATTAAGACCAAGCAGCAAGGATGAATGAACATCAAAGTAGAGATTGGTAAACATCCACAGGGAAAAAGTCACTGGCAAATTTTGTCTTAAGGTTTAGAGAATTGGTAAGTTACCAAGTTTTCAAACTCAAAGAGAAATCTGCCATCAAATTATATCTTCAGAGGAATGAATTTGACTATTGTTTGCATTTAACTAAGTGATAATTGGTTTTAACAGTTAGGATTAAACTATTTCCTAAATAGCTCATTTAAAAAAAGAAAAGAAAAAAAAAGAAAGAAAAGTGATAGTCAAAAGGTTCAATCAAGTAATAGGGTGAATAAAGAGAAAGGGGATTTCCAAGTATCAATTAGATTCAGCAGGAAACAAATTTTCATGTTACCAATGTCACTTGTCCATTTGCTAGTCATTTTGTCAGTGATAAAGAGTGACAAACTAATATTGTACAAGTATCATTCACTATCAAAAGTGACCAGGAAGTCAAATAGAAAGTTTTTCAACCTTTACAAGAAAAAAGATAAAATTACTTTCGCTTAAATTTCTGATTTTTCAATTAATCTGTTGCTCTTGCCAGTTCTTAGAACACAAAAAGGGCATAAAATATTGAAACTCCATTTCAGAACAAACCCAAAGAAAACTTTACTTGCATTACTATTAGGTTTTTAAAGCTATGACACCTGCTTGTAATAGAATGCCAGTTTCTATTTTGTGACCTTCTGTGGGATCCAAGCTGAAAATTTATCAGCTCATCCGACACACACTAAAAAGCAAGAAATAGCTGTTTTATACACAGCAGGACGTCTTTTGCAAGAACCCTGGAGACCTTGAAAAAGAAAAATTGGTGACTGCATTTAGTTAATGAAAGTTAAATTCACAGATGGCTGTGTATTTGATAAGATTCACTTCAAGAGGAGAAAGATGATACTCATAAAACTGTAAGAAGAATACAAAGTAGTGATTAAAAGTGAATGAATCAAGACAAAGCCATTAAAGTTTATTGCTTTAATGAGAACCAGCAACATGTTTTACACAAGTAAGATAGCAATCTTTATTTTGTTGGCATATTGGCCAATTAAGTTGAGGATACAAAATAATGGCATGCCTTTTTTCCTCTGCATAGATAATTATAGTGAACAAGACTATCCTTTTGTTAGAAATAGATGTATTATTACTTAGATGTATAATAGAAATTCCTACTTGTAATGATTTTAACTGGCATTCTTATCTCTGGGCTTGGTTTAATGACCACAAAACACCTATCACTTCAGGATATAGAGACAGGAGAAAAAAAATAAAAAGAAAAAAAAATAGAAAAAAAAAAAAACAAACTAAAAAAAACAATTGCCTTCAAATTTCAGGAAGAAAAAAAAACATACACTTATGAAATATCATGTCATTTTAACATCAGAGAGCAGCAGTCAGTGGGTAAATTAGGTCAGAAGTTGAGAATCCAATGGCATACATTAGAAATTATCTAACAAAAATTCACAATACAAGTTAACATATGCATAAAAACACCAATGCTGGAAGAGGTTATCTAACAGTTTTGATAAATTTAAAAAAGTAAATAATAAAAAATAAAAATTAAATAAAAATGTAAATAGATAAACATTAAAAGCAGATGTCATAGCTTTAAAAACCTAACAGTAATCTTAATGCAGGTAAAGTTTTCTTTGGGTTTGTTCTGAAATATAGTTTCAATATTTTATGCCCTTTTTGTATTACTAAGGGCTGGCAGGAGCAACATGCGCTTTTCAAGAATGAAAGGTGTAACAGTATTATTAGCTGAATAATTAAAATAAAGAGGAACATAATGAGAAAAATGTAATTTTTCTCAAAGTTCAGTAAATAAAAAACAAAAAAGTCCAAATTTGGCAGACTTTGGTACCTTTGGAAAAAAAAAAGTACAGAATCATTTTGCTAATCCTAACTTCAGTCAATTTGCAACAGCTCAGTTAAATTTGCCAATTTACTATAAGGTTCAGATTATCAAGCTTTATTGACAGTCAATGTGGATTTATTTAAACTGAAGAATAGTCATAATCCTTTGATTTAGAATAAAATGTACATTTTAAAAAAAAAATAAATAAATAAATAAGCTTATAACAAACTTAAATTTTTGACGATTTCAGAACATCAGTATTAAATTAACTTATTCCAGTGAAACTTTATGAATGTGTATCCTTGTAATATAAGTATTGATTTATATATTTTAATGGAGGAAAGAAAAATAACTGCAGAAATTAACTTTATTTTATACGTGAAAAAAAAATAAATAAATAAAAAAAAATAAATAAATAAAAAATAATAATAATAATAATAAAAGATTTAAAAATAAAAAAAAATTCCACAGAAAATAATGTTCCACTTCTATCTTTCTTTACAGCTTGAATTGATTTCAATTTTTTTTTTTTTTTTTTTGAAGAGAAAGAATCAAGAATTTCAAGTTATTATAGCAGGTCTAATTCTGACTTATTTGATAAAAATATTAATGGATACAGGGGTAGTGACGTGATTTGCTATTGTTGAAAGTCTATTTTACAGTGTGTAATGCACCAAGTAGAAGTTTGTCAATTAACCAGAGACTAACAAATTAATCTAACTAGGCAGAATAGAAGCTCAGGGTGAAGCAAAGCCTGACCATACAAGTATTTATTTATATAATTTAACAACATTATATATATATATATATATAAAGTAGGTGAGAAAGAGGAAGACATAAGTTTAATAATATAAACCATTTGACTTGGAAATCACCAAATAAATGAAAGAAAAAGATCTTAGCAGTGGCCAAATAATTTATTGAGTATCTTGAAAATAAGTAGAAATATTAGCAGATTTACTTTCAAAAACAATTTATCTTATAAACAATCCCAAAATAATGAGAAAAACCAAGTTTGGTCAAATCAAAGAAATATATATGCATATATATAGTCAGTCAGTTAAGTACCATACATGATACATGCTTGGCTGATAATGTCTTGAAAGAGATATGACTGACTGGGCAGGAGATTATCCTGCAGTAGGTTGCCATTACTTTCTGCAGTAAACTGGCTACCAACCAAGGCTATAGAACCCAATCTGTCCTATTATTTAACCCATAAATGGAAGGAAGAGACAGATTAATACCTTTCCCAAGAGTATTTGTGCATAAGTGAAATGCAACAAATTCAAACTCGGCTCCTCGATTTCTTGTTCAGAGGCTATATCCACTGCACCAGAATGCATATCCTAGCAGAGTGTAATTCCTGAAAATGGTATGCATGATAATTTCACAAGGAAAGATACTCATCAAAGTCCAAGTTAAAAGGAGTGAATCCAAGTTATAAGAGAACCAATAAGAAATCTTAAATTAAGTCTTTGTTTGGAAAGATAAGATTGGTTTGTTAACAGTAACACCGAAGACAACTGCGATTTGCTTAAAAGGTTCTACAATTGGTATAATATTTCACAACACATTGCTAAATCACTCAAAATATTTGTCTGAATATATTATTCAGCACAAATAAGACTATATAAATTACCTACAAGTTCACTTGTAACTATATATATATATATATATATCTGCTTTGTATTGAGCACTTTTTAAGAATAGTGTTTCTTTGGATACGGAATATTATTCCATATTCATTAAAAATGAATTGGAGCACTGACTGCTGTGCACGTAATACGATATGCACTAAAAAAGACTGCCTTCTTCCACCGAAAGCCCTGTGGCCCAGGGGTAGAGTCGCCGACTGACACCAGTTCAGTCAGGGGTTTCGAGCCTGGGTTAGGGAGCAATCGGAGTCTAACCGTACTGATGAGCTGTGATACAGCGAAACAGATCTGTCTGTGGATGACAATACACACACACACACACACACACACACACACACAGCACTGCAAGATACACTGCACTTCTGTTAGCAAGGACTTGAGGGAGGATAGAAGCACTTTTTTTTATATCACTGTATTTGATGGCATCATTAACCCCAACCCTCCTATTTAATATCAGAAAATTAGGATATTGGTCTTGGCCTAAGTACACAATAGCTCACTGTATACCTAGCTAAACATTAGTCTCCATATACCAACTTTACATATATCCAGAAGTAAAATACTGAGACCGACCTTTGATTTAGTAAATTCAAAAGAGCTAAAAAAATTATTGTAGTTCTCAATTCTACTGAATACTAAGTCAGAAATTAGATATCCCCACCTTTCTTTACTCATCTTTTACTGATTGGTGCTTCAGCGAACACAGGTAAAAGTTACATTTTTGAAACAGCCACTAATAAACGGTTTGATAGAGGTACATGGTGATCAATGTATTTCATTTCTATTCATCTATAAAGACAAAGACTAATAAACAAAATTCGATTTTTCTGATAGTGACAAAAGAGAAACTCATTTTACGTCAATATTTTAATATATAAAAACAAAACTTCAGATCTGCAAATTATTTTATTAGAAAAAAAAAAAAAAGGTGGAAATAAGAGAAAGACAAAATTAAGAAAATGTTTGAAAAGATAAGTTCTAGTCTTTAAAGATTTGTTAATTCATTTAGATAAATTGACATTTCTCCTGAAATTGGTGAGATTTTATAGAAATTTTATGCTAAAAGACAAATATGGCTTGTAAGAAAGTAATGAACTATCTTTGAGATTTATAAAGTTATAAAAACTAAAGAGAAATATCTACAGTAAATAGTATTTTTTTTTTATTTCATATTAATTCCATATAAAAAACAAGGTAAGATAACATTACAAGACAGAATCTATGTCTCCTAAATTTTGAATAAAATTAAAATGTTGAATGTTGCTTAGAATTAGACTGACTAAACAACAACATAACAACAACAATCTGTTATGGAAGGCTGAATGGGTAATAATAGGAGAGATGGCAAAAGGACAAGAATTGCTGTGAGTTACAATAAATAGGAGGTTGTGGAGAGCTATGATCACCCACGTTCTGAACGGATATGGCATATAGAAGGCAAAATGATAATTCTAACAAGAAAATATTTACGTTTTTTTTTTTTTTATAGCAAAACAAAACTGACTAATCCTAAATAAAAACAGAAATTTGGTAAGTAATGAATGGGGGGGGGCAGCCAAAACATATTTCACTTATTCAAAATGTGGCAACAGATTTAGACTTGAGTTCCTTGATAGTTGTTACAATTACAAGAGCAAGTTAAATAAATGAATTGAAATCCGACAAGATGAATAGAATAAGTTTAAGAACATATAGGAAAAAGTGTCTTTACTCTTTAACATGCTTTACTATTAAATTTTTAAATCATGTCTTGAAAAAAAAACAAAAAAATCTCTGAAGAAGCTTATTAAAGTTTAATAAGCTTCAGAGATTTTTTTTTAATAATTAAAGTGAAGCGTTTAAATTAAAGACACTTTTTCCTACCTGTTCTTTACTTCTCTATTCAATTCAAGAGATCATCAAAAAAGTGGATACAATTAGATTAAATTATTAATATTGCTGTATTGCAATAGAATATTTTAAACTTTCTTAGTAATTAAGATGTTCTTTAATACAAACATTTATTGGTTAAAAAAAAAAAAAAAGTTGAAACAAATAAAAGTTGCAACCAAAAGTGGAAAAGTGTTGGCTCTATGATATTTTGTATTAAAAAAAAAATGCTTTTAATAAATATTTTCTTTTTATGAGGGAAAAATTGATAGAAATCAATAACTGCAGTATAAATAAGAAGACCAAAGAGCATAACAATTGTATTCTTAACAAGAATGGTTTTTGGTATTCTTGATGCTAGTGGCAAGCTGCAGGGATTTTAAACAGTTGCAGAAAAGAGATCATATATAATTTCATTCATAGTTAAGACAAGATATTTGTGAAAAAAAAAAAAAGTCCATGTTGAGTGATGGATGTTAATTACTTTGACTTGCCAAAGTCAAATTTTTGAGCAACAATGAATAAAAAGAAAAATGACAAGTCAAAATAAAGCTCTTCATTCAGAAAGGAAGGAAAAAAAAAAGTATATATAAGGTAAGACTGCTATAAAATGGTCATTCTTTTAAGTGATGAGAGAAGGAAAAAAAAAAAATTTGAAAATGGCCATTAAAACAACTTTTACTTTTTGTTTACAATGTATCAATTTATGTGCTATTTAATGCTGAAAACTATTTTGTACACAATTTGTTTTTCAAATAATGGTTTTAGTGATATGTCTTTAATTAAATCCATAGATGGGAGGAAATGGGATGGATTTATACCTTTCCTAGGATATTTGCGTGCAAGTGAATATAATGAACCCAAATGAAATCGGAACTTTGCTCTCCAATTAACAATTCCTAGCTGTTATATATTACACCACCTGCACATCCAAGCTTACAGCACCTGGTATTCCCAAGCGCTCATCTATGTACTGACCAGGCTCGTTGTTGCTTAACCTTTAATTAAAGTTAAATTAATTTTAATATTCAAGCTTCCAGGCTGAATAAACCTTTTTCAAATTTGTAAATAAGAATATGGAATTGGAATTTCAAAGATTTTACAACAAGAAAATATTTTTCTTGGATATTATCAAGTTCATCATTAAGCAAAAAAAATGTTGACAATAAAATTAATTATCTTTCCATTGCAGATAAAAGTTTGGAGAAAAATATTCTTCTAATCTAATAGAATTATTTTATTTGGAATTCAGAAGCAATCAAACATAAAATCCTTCAATGGAATTCTGTCTTCATTTTTATTCAAAACATTTCTATTGGTTTTTTGTTGAAGATTATCAACGATTTCTGATTTAAATTTTAACCTTAGTAGGACCATCTGCTGTTGAATTAAGAGATCCACTTTTTTTGATAAATGAAGCAGATCAAGAACTTGTAATGAGAAAGAAACATGTGACAGCATGCCAGAAGATCATGTGATATCACCAGCAAGTTGCCATGACAACAAATATCTCACTTGAAGCACACACTGATAAAAAAGAAAAAGAAAAAAAAGACTACAAGTTAAGAGTGTTTGTAGTGTAAAGGTCACTAATATTCAGAATTGCGTTGTGGTGCAGTGAATATCGGCTAGGAACGAAAAATCAGAGAGCAATGTTCGAATTTCAGTTGAATTTGTTGCATTCACTTACGTGCAAAAATACCTTTAAGAAAATATATTAACCCATAACTTCTCCCTCCAGCTATGGGTTAAATAGCAGAGCAGATTAAATTCTATAGCCTTGGTTGGTAACCAGTCTACGGCAGAAAGTAATGGCAACCTACTGCGAGAAAATCTGCTAAAGCGTGTTACTGTATCACGTATGACACTTCAACTGACTGATTCAGCAGAGTTATTTCCAAACGAAAAAATGTTTACTTTTAAAAGTATACGCAAAGAATTTGATAAGTGATTCTTGAAAATTCACCAGCAAAGTTTCACAGGTGGCATTTTACACGTGGGGAGGGGGGATTACTAAGTGATGAGAAGGGACTTTAAAGAAAGAAAAAAAAAAAAGACTCAAATTTAAATTTTTACTTTTTTATATTGAACATGGATTTTTATTAACCGAAGTGAACAATCAAACTCAAAAGCATTTTATTTATTGATACAAAATAACAAAAGTTCCAAGTAAAATAGGCATGAATCTATAAAATATAAATTTCTTTTAATTGGTAAAGAAACAAAATACCCCCCCCCCACCCAGACTAACATTTTCCAATAATGACCAAAAAATGACACTTTAATTGTGGTAGCAGCAATAAGGAATATGGCCAGTTGTCAAATTGCAACTTTGGGAAACTTGGTTGAAATCTCCCAGAAAAGGTCAATTAATGATTTTTGATCAAATTTTATTTATTCTTAATCTTATGGTCTATAAAATTTTGAAGAGACGAAGTTTTTTTTAACAGTCTTCTGTTTATTACTGTGGGAGAAAAAGACGATCTCGTCTTTATTATGACATTCATACACTGATCAAGTGGTTATGGTTAGCAAGCTTGTCTTAGAACAATCACGACTGAACTGAATAGAGTTTTATCCTCACTAGATACTCCATGCTTTGAGCCTTGTGCCACATCTAAGCTACTCTAAAAAAAATAAAAATAAAAAAATCATACACTCAAATTATTTCGTTGTAGAGAGTAAATGATTAGCAGATAATCTTACAGGTCAGTGAGTACTCGAAGTGATATGATCCTCACCGAGCGCAGTATTTGGTCTTCTTTCAGATTAAAGCTTAGAAAGTGAATATACAAGGCAGATTAATACATATACTTGCAATGGGATTTATTGCCATTTAAGACCCCAAATCAATACTTGACGTGTTAGTGAATCACATACACTAAGTCTAAAATCTACTCTTAAAATCAACCCCGCCCCGTCACAAGATAAAGTGGGAGTTGCGGAGGGTGTAAGATTAAAATATTTACAGTACACTACACTCACAGGTTTTTTTTTTTTTTTACTGTACACACCTAAATAATACAAAAAAGATACGATGAATAAAAATAAAATCATTGAACACAACAGATGAAAAAAACAGTTTGTTGAATAATAATAGGTACAAGTCAATAAAAAGTAGGATTTAGAGAGAGATTATTAAAAACAGACTAGAAAAAAAAAAGGAGGCGGGAAACCTGTCACAAGTCAAGAACCGTTGGCTTGTTCAAGTAATGCGCGTATTACACACACGCACACTAAAACAGTAACTGCGTGGTATTTACTAGGAGCCTATCATCCAGGCTTCATGACAATTACTGACAGACGTTATAAAAATTAAAAAACATAGATTTTTGTGACTAAGTCTTTCTAAATAATATTGGTATAATAAACAGGAAAAGGAAACGTTACTGGTTTTAAAACTGTAATTAAAACCCAAACTGAACCCCACCTCTAAAATATGCTATCCAAATGCATTCTCTGTCTCTCACGCACTTCTATAGATGAGCGTTGTTTTCGTTTTAAGAATATGTTGAGGATTCATGCAATATTTGACATTTTTCCAGTCATTTTAAAAGTAAGGAATTTCCCTTTGCGTTAAAATAAATACAAATAAAAAACGTGTTTATTTTATTACAGATCGATATCTTGAATTGAACATAATATTGTCCAGCAGATTGACAGATTTTTAACGAATCATACAGAAAACTTATATTGCTTATTTACAAAAAAAAACAGTAAAGGATTTTAATTAGTCCTTTATGGCAAATTTCAAATTCTGCGCCGAAAATGGTTTTCAGTTCAAAAGGTTAAAAAAACCGAAATTAGTTCACAATCATAGATTGATTTGTTGATGACGGTTAAAGAGGAAAAAAAAAGAAAAAAAAAGGGTCACAGGACGATGCTCTCTTGTCTCTTCTTACCAGTTTTAAAAGTAAAACTAAAGATGAGCTTCGATTTTTATGAGAATTTTTTTTTAACAAATTGATCTTACTCAAATCACAAGACAAGACGAAGATATTCTTTGTTGAAATTAAAATACTTGTTTTTTATTAACAAATTTGATGTTTTTTTCTGCGTCATCAATTCCCATTTCGTTTTTTAGTAGTTTGTCTGTTATAGTTGCTTTCTTGTCCAACTGACAAAAATTATTTTATTGGTTATACAGTCAACAAAAAAAAATGACTCAATGTCAAAATCTCATAAATGAATTCTCTTTTATCAATTTTTTCAAGTGCAATCCTAGTATTGATGGGTGGTGGGGTGTATGACAAAAAATACGGAAATTGATTAGGATGGTAAACGAGAAACAGCAAGATTTTATTAGTTTTTTTATTCTAAATAGTTAAAGTGTCATATGTGATTCACATTTTGGATGATCATGTCTCGAAAGAGACATGACTGACTGGGCAGAAGATTATCCCGCAGTAGGTTGCCATTGCTTTGTGCGGTAGATTGGTTGCCATCCAAGGCTATAGAACCCAATCTGTCCTATTATTTAACCCATAGCTGGAGAGAGAAGGATTAACACCTTTCTCAAGGATATTTGTGCGCAAGTGAATGCAATGAATTTAACTGGAATTTGAACTCGGCTCCCGATTTCTTGTTCCGTGCCGATATCCACTGCACCACAAGTTATCTTTAAATTCCTCCTGTTGTCGACTTCAAACTGACATTTTTTCTTTTACCCCCACTTACACACAAAGCATACAAATTTATAATTTAATTTAATCATAAGAAATATTCTAAAAATAAAAAGAAAAAATAATTTAAAACGATCTAAAATTGAGAAAAAAAAAACATGAGTTTTATTATAAAAAGAAAAAGAGTTTTTGTTTGTATCTTGAATTACGCTAAAGTTCTGCAAACAATGCAGAAATCGACGAATGCAGAATTCAACAGGTTTTCGAAATCATTTCTACTTTGTCGGCTAAGTTCTTGAAATACATTATCAAAAAAAAAAAAAAAACTAAACGTACGCTAAAAAAATAAAAATAGCTGAAATGAGGGAAAGCTTTAAAAAAAATAAATAAAATAAAATAAAATGCTAGAAAGAATAAGCTTGAACCCAAATTTTTCCCCAAGCCAAGAAGAACAATTGGAGACTTTTCTTAAATTAATTAAAAATTTAAAAATGTTTCTTTTTCATTTGAGACAGAGAGATAGGCAATGATATTTTTTTTTTTTTTTTAAACAATTCTGGAGAGGTATTTTTCTTCGAAAGTCATCAGCTGCTTTTTTGTCCCTACCCCATCAAGGAAAAGGAAAAGGAAAAAAGAAAAGAAAAAAAAGAATAACCAAGGTGACTTAAATTATTTCTAGAAATAAAGGCTTACTTTAAGCGTTGAAACTTTAATAAAGTCAAGTTTAAAATTAATTAAATTTAAAATAATCACCTTGGAGTGATTTTTAACTTAAATCTACCTACACGCACCGACTTTGTCTAGTAAGGATACCAGGAATTAAAGTATCAAGTTTCACGCAAAGAAAGAGGAGACAAAATTACGATGACAAGAAAGCGTGTTTCAATAAATTGTGAATAATTAAATGTAAATTAACGAGAACAGTTTCTTGGTAGATATAAAAATACATCATTTATTTTTCTACAATTACAATACATTTTTTTTAGTCGATAAATTTTTACTTTTTGCAAGACAAAAAATAAAAATAAATTTGTCGGCGATGTGAAACAAAAAAGCGTCAATTTGAAAATTAAGTTATTAATAATTTAATATAATTGTTTGCTTGAGATTTTTAAACTCCAAAACATTTGTTGCCCAAGTCAAAAAGGTGAAATGTCTAATTCTTAGATTCTGTTGCCATTTTGGTCAACGGATACCGAATCGAATGAACCATAAACGAAACAAATTTAATCGAGAATCGAACCCAGAATCACGCCAGCCAATTCTTCACTCACACTTTCATCATCTCTGAATTAATTTTTCGAAGATTTGAACTGAAATTAATAATTATTAAATACGAGTGTAAAAAAATGTTCCTTAAACTTTAGTATTTCTATTTGGTTCTTTCGTCGAGGCGCTATGAAAAAAATTCGGACTGCGAAGTAAGAAAAAAAAACAAAAAAACCTGCATTAAAGATCTTTTGAGAAACTCAACAACAAGGAAGGGCAAGGCTATCATCGTAAAAAAAGTAATAATGAACAACACGATTTGCAATAATAATAATCGATACAATTTGGCAGAGTATTGATCAGAACCTTGACAGATTGAGTACAATGTTTGCAGCAGTATTTAATGAAAAACTTATAAATCCTCGACTACTGCCTTCTCTGCTGCTATGTTAGTAATCCTTATTGATTTCACAGTCACTGGCGGCTGAATTTAGTAGTTGAATAGGACTAAAAAGGCAGCAGCCATCTCCACCATTAAAGTCAATATTATCTACCCAACACCGAATAACCACCCTGGTTGCCTTCTTCATGTGTCAAGGTGGTTTGCTTCAATCAACCTACATTTAATCAGACTTAGGGTGGTGCACCTAGTGAGGATCTAACTTTACAGAAGCGATGAGCTGCTTTTTGCTAACTACAGCGACACAGTTCAGTTAAATTGAGCCAAGTTACAAGGCTGACGATAGGAAGAATTGAACTCACTAATTTGCTAATCATTTCTCGCCTTCATCTCTTTTACTTCATCACACACACACACACACACACACACACACACAGCAGGAGTCTAAAAGAAAGACTGTGAGTGAGTGAGTGTGTGTGTGTGTGTGTGTTCTTATGGCTGGAAGGGAGTTCTTTCATTTCCTACCTGTGCTAATGGTTAGAAATTTAAATAAAAAAAGCAAATATGATCGCAATTATATTCATTTTTATTTATCTTTGCTAAGTAGATATTTTGACAGCAAAATTATGTTCCTAATTTCAAGCTAGATTTGAAAAAATGCTCTTCTTGAGAAGATTGCGTGTGTGCAGACATCAAATGATCGAGGGAATGGAAAATGTGATGTTAAAACATTTACTTCCTGAACAAGAAATTATTTAGAATGTTTTTTTTTGTTTTGAATTCGTTTAAAAATAATCATCTTTAAAAAAAAAAATAGATGCAATAAAATAAATGCTTTTAAGAGAAAAGATCTTCCATATTAAATTTTAGAAGTTTATTTTCTATCGAATGTTTAAAAACCTTCCAGACTAAGGTTTTAACAAAAACATTTTTAGATCAGATATTGTGAGAGTAAATGTACGTGAGGGGAAATAAAGACAACAGTTTTTAATTTCTGATAGTTTGAGAAAACGTAAAAAAAATGATCAAGCTGATTTGTTCTTCGTTTTTTGTGGAATGCAAGTGGTTAGATGTCTGAAATGCCTAAGATTATAAAAATAGTATGACATGGTCAGGCAAGGAAGATCAAATAAAACTTGTAAACATCGTACACTAAGAAGAAGGAGGGAAGAAACCCAGCTAGGTAGATGTTTTTAGAGAGAAAAAAAATATGCTTGTTTGCACTATGATGACACGAGAAAAATTCAAATATCGAATTCCTGAAGGTGAGCCGAGGGGGTTAAGAGTTCACTTAGGTGCAATAGTTAAGGAACCATTTAGTCTCTCGAATCTTAACGGTTCGATCCTACCCGGGAACAAGGGTAGGGTAGCCAAATATAGAAATAAGACAACTGCTACAATACCCTCTACAACAACAAAAAAATATTAGATTAGGATTTATTTTTAGATGTATATCTGAAAAAAAAACTATTTCTTACTATGATTCGAGAATTTAAATCATTTCCACAAAAAAAAAAAAAAAAAAATAATAAAAAATAACTTTTTAGAAAATTTGAAATCAGTAATTATGTCGAATGCTTGTTTTTTATTCAGTTAGACAAGGAGAGAACTCCTTCGCTAATAATACTGACTTTACAGAGTTAAATTTTTTAAAATCTCAAAAGATGTGGCACAAAGCGACACAATCGGGTTTACTCAAGCAAAGATCGAACTCTGTACACTAACAATGATTTTATTACTACTACTAATAGGACGGAAGTTATTACCTCATAGACTGTGGTGATGATGACATTCAAAAGCTATTTCCTTTTCTCCCCACCTATCGTTTTAAAACATTCATGCTGTCAAAAGTATTAGGTGAAAATTAAAAACAAATAAACGAAAATAGACAAGCTTTTCCTTAAAGAAAAGAAAACATTGAATTTATTCTTAAATTAAGTCTTATAAAGACCGATAAAAATCCAATTAGGTTCAGTTGTGGTTGATTGAGTTTGAGTAGTAATTGGCTCACCTCACACATTGTTAGGTTTTTATGAAAGTGGAAGGGCAGACATTTTTCAAAACCTTCCTTGGAAATTTCATTGCTTGAGAGATAGAAAAAAATGATTCAGATGTGTGTGTGCGTGTGTGTGTGAAATAAATCCCAGTTACTTTGCCAAAAATCGATGGAGCCTGGCATTGGGCAAAAAGTTGGAGAGGGTGGGTATTCAATTCTCATCCTTCTTGAAGACGCCTGATGCGAATCTTAACTTAAAGATTCTTAAGTTAAGTACATCATACAAAAAGCAAAACGAAATTAATTTTTAACTTGTTAGTTAAAAAAGTAATAAAATTCGCTGTTGAGAAGAGAATTTAAACTTTTTTTTTATTCTATTGTTAACAAATAGGCATGTTCTTTTGTCGAGAATTCGACCTTTGGGATTCTGCCAAGTCGACTACTACACTTACCATGATCACCATTCTCCCTCGGAGTCCGAATCAATCAAAGATAAAATAATAATCGAATGACTTTAGTTTTTTAGTCTAGGTTTTAAAATTTAGAGGGTTTTTTAGAGTTCTGCATTACACTTTGACTAAACAAGAAAAAGAAAAGAGGAAACATTTCCCCAGGGGTTAAAAAAAAAAAAGTTTGGCTATCATTCTCTATGGGAAAAGGTTAGGTATCGGATGGTCAGATTATGATTACCATTTCTCACACAAAGCACAAACTTGCGGGAAGGGGGAGATTGAAAGCAGTTGCAATATTTTAAGTAAAAAAAAGTAACATACAAAAAAAAAAAAAAAAAGACAGAATAGAGATGATGAATAATTAAAATTTGAACTGAACCAGAGTAAAAAAAAGAAGAGAAAAAAAAAGAATGCACACATAATTCTTAAAAATTCAACCTTGCTTGTAAAGTTAAGGAAGGATGAAGAAGAGAAAAAGATGATGATGTCTGAAAGGAAGAACTCAACACCATAAGGAGAAAGAGAGGCGGGGGGGGGGGAGAAAGAGGATTTTAAGGAATATGGTTTATTTGAGTCTCTTTTCATGCAAGTGTCTTGTCTTGTTGAATCCTCATTAACAAAATTCACATAAAATATTCTGTTTCCATCAAAATGACCTTGAATTACGATCCAATCACTTCACTTTTCTTAAAGAAAAATTGCGCCAGGAATTACGAACTGGTCAGGTATTTTCTTTGAGAAAAAAAAAACCTTCAGGCAAAAATTCAAAATCACATAGGCATTCTATTTATTATTATTTGAATGAACAGCCCTCCCTTTACAAGAGTGATATTTGTTTTTTTTTTAAAACAGAAATAAAGTTTTTATATTGCGGAAAAAATTGTGGGTTTTTTTTTTTGTCTGAATTTGGCTGCAGGTTCATTTGTGTGTTTTTTTTTTCTGGGACATTTGGTCCCCTCAGTTGTAGGGGTGGTAGATTTTTTTTTTGTTTGAATGAAGAGTATAAGCAAAATAAGAGCAGGATCAATTGGGCCGGAGAAGATTAAATCTTCTGGATAAAGGATCAAGGAAAAAAAAAAAAAAAAAATGGAAGAGAATAATTGAGATCAGGTAGTTTTCAGGAAACTATTTTTTTCTTCTTTTTATTTAAATTAAAAAGAAAATAATGAATTTCTTGGTGAAAGAATACAACAAAAATAATTAGCAGTAGAAAAGATGAGGAAATGAAAGAAGATGACAAGAAAAAAAGAGGTTTGTTATTTTGTCTCCTTCCCAAAGAAAGTATTATTCAACATCATCTTTTAGAGATGAATTTTTAGCCATCAATCCAGGAATTAAAGACAAAAAAAATCTCCACCCACTCTAATTAAACAATTAATTAGCAGGTAAAAGAAAAAGCAAAATAAAATTACTATTTAAGGAAAAAAGCTGATATTTCTGAAGGTATTTTGTTTCTATGAAAATTGGGAGGTAATTTTTTTTTCTCAAAAAAATAAATAAAATACAAAAAAGGTTCCACTTTTAAAATATTTTTTTTTAATTCGTTATTTCTATGAGTGAAAAAATTAACAAATTTACTACATCAAATTTTATATCGAATTCATAAGCCAAGAGATAGAAAAAAAAAAAACGAAAAGTGTTTTAATGTCGAAAAAGAAATATTTAAAATTTAAATTAAATATCAGAAAACATTTTCAAAGAGAAAATATGTTCAGAACAATGTTTTTTTTTTATGATAAAAATTATGTCAATTTTAAATATTTTAACATTTTTCCCCCTCAGCAGAAGATACATTTTGTGAGTAAATAAATATTTGAAGGATTTAAAAAGGATTTGTTTTTATCGGAGTCTTTGTTTTTTAAAAGGTGTTGAAAACAAAACAACATCTGGTTGGAATAAAATAACCATCGATACTTTAAATGTTTTGGACATTTAAGAACCCAAGCCATAATTTTAGTTAATTTTGAGCAATCTAAGTCATAAAAAAAAGCATAGAAAAGTTAAAATAAACATTAAATGTCTTCAAATTTGAAAATGAGAAACATTTTTGGGAAATTGTTTTTTAGCAAGAACACGACATCGTATCTATTTTTTATATAAAAAAAACAAGCAAAAATTATTTGAATAAAAATATCTTGTATATAATTAATAAAGACTTATGATTTGAAAGAGGATATTTTAAGGGAAATTAAATGTGAACTGTAAGAAACGATTGTCAGGGTCCCAGCAAAATTTTTACAAATCGGTAGTCAAAAACGATGACGACAAGAAAGACTGAACAAGGCAGGAGGAAAATTGTAGAAAATCAAGAGGAAAATTGGAAATAAAAAGCAAGAAAATGGTTGTTAGAGATGAAGAAAGATGGAAATAAATGAATAAAGAGTCTTATGATTCCTTATTGCTTACCTGAGGCGTGTAAAAAGAAAGCCAGGAAAATAACAGCAAAAGAGAAGGCGCCCTCCATTTTGAAGTAAAAACTCGGACTTTGTCGCCTTTTTTTTTTTTTTTTTAAATTTTTATCTCCTTTTTTTTTTGGTGGGATTAGGGATTATTTTTTAAGGGGTGGGGGAAATAGATTTTATAACCTTTTCCTTATTTTGAAATCCAAGCAAAAGAAACATCCAAAACTTTTTTTTTTTTTTAGAGAGTTCCTTCCAATAAAATAAAATAAAATAAAATGATTTTTTTCCTCCTTAAAAGATTGGTATCTCTTTCCTTTTTTTTTAAAAAAACTCTTCGTCCTTTGGTTGTCTTGAATTTACTTCTCCGTCAATGGTAAATATTTCTCAGATCTTGGATATAAAAAAGGCCTGATTGCATGTGTGTATGTATGTATGTAAGTTTTTATATACATAGATGGAAGCATATATATATACATATAAATATATATATATATATATGCTGGGTCACACACTCACGTGTGTAAAAGTGAATTTGTTTTCTTTTTTTAAGCTACTGACCATCGACGTTGGTGTTTCGCCTCTCACTAACAATAAATGAATTCAGTCGATGTAGCTTGCCTCGTGTGTATATCACTAGCCTACACACTTAATACAATTTACCTACCTACCTATCTTTCTATGTGTGTGCGTGTGCTGTTACTACTACTACTAATAGTAGTAGTAGTAACTAAGTATTGGTATTATAATAATTATTATTAATATTATTATTATCTGCTTGTTGTGAATCGTGACAGTTGGTTGAGCTGTCTGCTCGGGCAGGGTGAAAGGGAGGGAAAAAAAGGCACTCCACTGCTTTTACCCCCTTGTTGTGTTTTTTTTCCTTTGGGGGGAGTTCTTCTGTTGTTATTATGAGTAGTATTATTATTATTATTTTTCGATAAAGACAAGGAATGGCTTCAATTCACTCTCTTATTCTCTCAATCCTTAGTCGTCGCTTATCTTTTCTTCCTTTGCAAAGCAACACACACTTCTGCCGGCCGTAGCAGCTGGTAGACCTAACGACGAAGTGGGAGTGGTGGCAGATGGCTAACAATTAGAGTAGCAGGAAGGGGAGACCTAATGAAAGAACCGGAGGACGAGGAGGAGGAAGAAGAAAAGAAGAAGGAGGAGGAGAAGGAGGAAGACGGTACAATGAAAAAAAATATATATATATAATTGTATAAGCAGCAGCTGTAGTAGTAAAAAGAATTTGCTATTTTTATTACTATTATTGCTACTATACTAGCTTTAGTGATTAGAAACTGAAAATGTTAATGTTTTCAGAGCTAGTAAATAAATAAGATTTTATTATTATTATTATATGTTTTCGCTATTCGGACCATCATTGTTTTGCGGATGCAAAAAAAAAAAAAAAAAAAAAACCCCAAGATGAACACACTGCTTTTGAATAACTAAATTTCTTTAAAAAAAACTGATAAAAATTATTTTATATTTAAGATTTGGACAGGGATAATTTTTTAAAACAATAAAATATATATTTTGTAATTACTCAGTACTCTTTCTTTCTTATAGTTTTCTAAAAAAAAAAATATTTTTATTTCTTTTAAACTAAAGAAACTAAAAAAAAGTATGACCATCGTATATTCGTACAGGTAAAAAAGGTGTTATTTTCAAACAAAAACAGAAAGTTTCTTTTGCAAGCGCTTTTATGGTAACAAACAAATTAATACAACGTAAGTGACAAAAGGTTAAGAGATGCGCACTTGTTTAAAAGACTCAGACTTAGAAGCAATACGATTGCATTGAAAAAGAAAACTAATTGTGTACTTGCTAGATGGGATCCAAAAAAATGTAATAAAACAATAAAAAAAATACTTTGGTCTTTTCTTTTAAATACTTTGACATTAAAACTGTTTTTATTAACTTTATAGCCTTTTTTCATTATGCTATGCTGTTTTTTTCAGCGAATTAGTGGAGGTGAAAATGTAAAAAAAAAACTTGTTTTTTCAGGTTTCACGTTCTCAAATCTGATTTAATTCTTTATTTTGGGGTATTTTTTCTTTATATATATATATTAGTCTTACTTTAACGGAAGAAACGTTTCTGAAAAATATTAATTAGACTCAAAAATGTTTATTAAAATGCTTAGACGATTGCAAAGACAAGCTGGTTTTGTCATGATGGTCTGTGCGTGTGTGCAATTTGCCTATTTCTAGCGTTCGATAAATTACACTCGCACTTTTTTCACCCTCTCTGTTGTTACATTCAACTTCTCAATTGATTCTCCCCTCTCTATACAAGCCCTCGACACTCTCCTTGCTCTCTCTCTCTCTCTCTCTCTCTCCTCCGTTTTTACCCTCTGTCTCTCTTTCTCTGAAGCTGTTTGTATCTTCCCCCACCTTCTGTTTCTTAGTCGAGTCTTAAACATGTAAGAAGAGAAAAAGACTTTCGTCTTAAATTCTTCTCTATCTCCTCCCCCGCCTCCCTCAATTATATATACACATCTTTCCTTTCTTTTTCTCATGTTGTTTAGTGTTTATATCATTCTTCTGGGTTCCCTCTTGCTTGCTTTTCTTTCTTTATTTCATTCTTTCTTTCATTCACTATGTTCAACCTTGCTTGCTACCTTCCTCATCGACTACTTTACAATTTGAAGGAGTACATCTCTTGTCTCTAGTTGTTAACAACATCCATTTCCACATTGAACCTCAATTGACAACAACAACACAATACAGCTGCTTCTTATTTACATTTAAGAAGACATATGCATTATACATGGACATAAAATTTTCTTTTTTTGCAAATTTCAACCATTGGAGGAAAAAAAAAAAGTAATCAGTTTACCTAGGTGTTGATAAATTTTTTACCCACCTGTCTTTTTTTCAATTCAAATTATTTTTATGTCCATTCCATCGCATACAGTTATATACTCACACGCACGCACAAACACACGCACACACTCACAAACGCATACACACACACACCTCTACTATCGCGGTTTACACTTTCAACCCTTGTGAATGATCAACGAAATATAAACCTTTTGCTTTGTTGAGTTAAACTCGAAACTATTTGTAAACAAAAAACCAACTCTTTGTCCTTACCTTATTATTAATTTCAATTTCAGTTTTGGGGGAACAGGTGAGTTCATATCTTTTTTCCTTTAGTAAACATTATATTGACAGTTTATTTTTTTCCCACTAAAATCGAATTAAATATAATTGAGAACTTTTCCCGCTTTCTTTTGATTTTTAGAAACTTTAACCAACTGGCAGGAAAGGAACGTCTTTTCTTATTCTTGGAAATGGAAATAAAAGAAAAAAAATCTGCGTAAATTTATTAGAAATTAAATGATAGGAAAGTAATTTGTTATTTAGCTTTTACTTTAAAAAATGTTTTTTCTTTAGAATTATTTTAACTAAAGGTTAATTATTTTTTAATTGTTTCTTAAATTTATTTTCTCCGTAGAAGGAGGGGTTAAATTGCCCTTGAAGGAATTGTTTGACGTTTTTTTTAAATATCTTTCGTTATGATCAGGTAAACTTTTACTTAAATTATAATTATTATGTTAAGTATTTTAAATACTTAACATAAAGGTGGTCCTCACCCGGGGCACCTTTATGTTAAAGATTTTTTAAGTTAAAATAATTTTAAAAAAACTTTTATTTTTAAGTTATATAAAAAATATAAAATTAGGTAGGTAAAAATAAAATGCCATTAAAAAAATGAATCACAATTTAAAAGTTATCTTTAAAAAAATTAAATTTCTTGCTGTGTATAAAAAACAAAAAAAAATAACAGCAATTCCCTTTTATGATTATTTTAACTTCCTAAAATTTGTCTTTGTTATCTCGCAGTTTCACTTTTAAACATTGTTGTTTATATATATATATATATATATATATATATATATATATATATATATATATGACCTTTAGCTAACCGGATTGTGGAATTTACACACTTGGGATTTTTCTGGATATACATTTCTTTTTTATGATAGACTCTTTTTTAGTCTTTATTAAAATTCCACCTTTATTTGAATTCCATTATTCGACTTTTTTCTTTGTTTTTGGAATCAGTGTTAAAATGGTATCTTTTTTTTTTTTAATTATTTAATTTCCTTGCTGATATTTCTTAAAGTTCATAAAACAATTCTTTCTTTAAATTTAGAAATAAATTTAGTTTAAAAGTATTTTATTTTTATTTGTTAAGTTTTTAACGGCTTGCGGGAGGGGGGGGGTCCTGCTACCTTAATTTAAATTTAAAATTTAGGTGGCAGGATCCAATATGTTTTTTGATTATTATTTGAAATTTTAAAATGATAATCGATAAAGTTAAAAGAGATATTTTTATTCAGATTTAAATCCAATTTTTTGTGTAAATCGATTATCAATTTTTTTTCAGTTCTTTGGTGTTTTATTTAGAAAAATGCTTTCACTTTTCTATCAATCAAATTGATGATGACAACTAGAATTATTTATTATCTTTCTTAACAAACTGAAATTTCATCCCAAAACTTAATATTTTTCTTTCTTTGTCATCTTACAATTCTTCATTACAGAAAGGGGAAAAACATGTTTAAAAGAAAGATTGACAAACTTATTTCATTGTTTCAAACATTTTAAACTTAATGGATTCAGGCTGTCATTGTCTCTTACAATTTTGTTTGAGATGCCATAATTATTCCAGGCATTTTTCAGACAAGTACCTTTATTTTTATTGTTTTTAGACAGACCATATTGGATTTTTCGACCTTCCTCAAGATTCAAGAATATTTGAAGATAAGGATAAGCCAATAATATCGAATGATTAAGTAAAATTTTGCATTGTTGGGTTTCTTGTAAGTTTTAAGTACAAAAACCCAATTGTATAAGTCAAATTGACGGAAAATTCTTTCTTCAATGTTTTGACTCAAAATTTGTTCTGACTTTAGTTTAAGACTACCCTTTTTGTTTGTAGTCCCAATTTTCACTAACAGACATCTCTTACAGTTTTTGAGGAAATCGATTCAAAATAAAACGTTTAATTAAGAATTTGACTTTTTAATTTTACCTCAGGGTTTTTCTTTGAAATTAACATTAACAATAAACAAACTTTCTACATTGTTGGAGGGTCAATATTCGTCCTTAATTATTTAAAAATTTAAAAAAAATTGTTTTGATTTTTTTTTTATTCCTTATTTCTAATTCGAAAAAAATCTTTTTTTACAAATTGAATGAAAAATTGGAAATTTTTTACAGTTGGGATTAAAAGTTTGTTTCGAAAATAAAAAAATAACTAGTTATTTTTTAAATGATTGTCGATGTTTAAAAAGACAGCTATAAAAGGTGTGGGGGGGGGGGAGTGTTTTGTTTGTGTTATCATCTTCATTAATCCAACAGTAGAAATAGAACCTCAGAAGTTGGGATTTACACTTCTTACATTTCACCACTGAGCTATCTTATACTTACGTGAAAATGACCTTCTTTTTTTATCAAATAAACTTTTCCCAGGAATTGAATAGATTTTATTTCTTTCAAGAAATGTGATAATATCTCGAGGTCTGAAAAGGATACTTTTGTCCTATTTTTAAGATTTGTTTGTATCTGTGTCGCTCAAGAAAGAGGGGAAAATCTTTTTAGACACACTCCCACAACCCACAACAAAACAAGTTTCTACATAGTTCCATGTTTTTTTCTTGATATTGTAATCAGCAGTGTACAACACTGTTGTACACAGTTTTAGTTTAAAAAAAATGTTTTACAAATTGAAGAGATTTAGAAAAAGAATTCAAATTCAGAATGAAAGGTATCAAAAAAGGAAATATACATAATCTTTTTTTTTTTCAATATGGAAATACTCTTTTTTTTTAGTACTGTGTCCTATCAAAATATAAACGATCATGGCTCTCCACAGCTTCCTTGCTTACTATCAACAAATGGCTATGACTGTTTTTGTGAAAGTTAGTACACTGACTTCCTGTTGCTTTCTCCATGGCTTTTATTTTAATTCAGAGTTGTCCTTTTTTTTTAATAGATTAGTTGCCAAATAAGGCTATAGAATTTAGTCTGCCTTACTATTTTACCTATACTGAGAGGTAGAAAAATGGATTTTTATCTTTCCCACATGGAATTAGTGCAAAGTAATACAACATCCTTGGCCAAAATTAGAACTCAATCTGCCCATTCCATTTCCAATGCTGGTAACTATTTAGCCAACTGCACATAAGTTGGACTTAAATTACTAAGAATCTTTAAAATAACACTCACAGACTATATCAACCAAATAGTGCGTAAGTGAATGACAAAATGAAAAAAATCTTCTTAGTGACATGTTTAATTCCCAAAAGGGGCTTCTTCAGACTAATGGTTTTATTAATGGAATCAGTCAAATATATAAAAAGGAAGAGCTGAATTAAGTTTACAGTGGAATTTTTTTTTATAATCATATCACCCCAAGCAAGGCATTTTACTGCCACTGTTTTGCAGGGGGTCACGTATGAGGAGAGTTATGAGAAAGAGTGACAGGTTATAGGGGGCCTCAGGAAGTGGGTAAGAGAAGGATGAGAATACTGATGAGAGTGGAGTGAATGGAGAAAGGAGCATGAGAGTGGGGATGCAAGTTAGTGAGATAGGAGATGACTATTGACTTTACATTTAAATTCTTGGAGATTGTAGCTGTCGGGGAAGAAAGTAAATGAAAGGGAATTCCACAGGTGGGAAGTGCAAGAAAAGAAGCTGAAAATATTAAATTTCAAATATTAGATTTATTAATATTTCATATGAATCTTAAAGATACAGAGTTGTTCAGTTTTTAAATTTAAATTTTCACTTTGAATATATTTAAATATTAAACTTAGCCTATCACATTCTCCTTTTTATTTTTTTATTTTTTATTTTTATATTTGTTTATAATTATCCCTCATTGTGTCAGCAGGACATGTGAATAGAAGAAGCATACTGTATGATAGTGGATGTCAATTTACCATAGAGGCAGCCCCAGGCATCTATATCGGGGTGGGGAGGCCTTGGGTGTAGGGTACCTAATCAAAGAGTGAAATAAAAATTTAGTTTCTATTTAATTTGAATAAAAGTGTTTATTTAATGTTTCATGTGTATTTATATATTTAAAATGTCTTCCTTTCTCACATCTCTCAGTACTAGCCACCACCCCCACTCCATTTGAGTCTCAGGAGCATAAGATCAAAGAGGCATCAACAAACATCACCACATCAGTACATAGAGGATTTCAAAATTAGCAAACTTTCAGTACATTTTTGCCTTAATAAATTACTGTCTCTATTAATTAAAACTGAATTCTTTAAGGCAAAATACGAGTCGGTCCTATTTCAATGAACGACATTGAATGTACTGTTTTGTACAAAAAAACTTTTATATTCATAAAGTCTTTTATTGAAATACTTACATGACTCAGTTATGTATTTACACTATTAACATTTGAAGTATTGTCCTCATATTAGGTGTAGGGTGTCCATCCTTCATGAGATGTATCAGTCTGTGTAACTAACAGGGAATTCTAAACTGAGTGTGAGTGAATTTTGTTTAACGGCATATCAAACACTGTGGGTTTATTTAATGCCAAAATGGTGGGGGTTTATAGATATATTTTTTTTTAATATTCAGTTATAGTGAGAAAGTTGATTTAGTCAAATTTTAATGAAAAAAATTTTGTTTTTATTCTTTTCTATTTGAGAAAACTGAAAATTTCTTAGTTTTTAGTTTTGTATTCAAAAATGTTTTACTGAGGATATTGTTTCCTTCAAAAATGTGTTATGGTAATATTTTCTTCAAAAATGTATATTTTTCTATAAAAGTCTATTTTTATGTATATATTTTTATAAAAGTCTATTTTTATACTTTCTTAATGTTTTGAACCCCAGTTTGGGGGTTATCTATTTGCCCATAGCTGGGACCCTAACAGGTGCTACCACTCCGGGTCAGGGTGGACCTGAGAACAACAGCAATTAAGAGGTGGTTCCCTGCTCCTCACAACCTCCCAATCAGACGTCTTGCTGCCGGATTGAGTTTACTGTCATACCCAGGACCAAATTCTGAACTGAACTGAATCCTTTATTTAATCTACAGGGTTCGATCATTCTCGTTCCACTTGGAATATCTCGTCTAGTTCGTATTTTTAGTACTGCTCTGTTATTTGTTCATTTCCAGAGTCCAAGTACAAAATGCATTGAACTCACAATTGCTATGCCTCATGGCATGCTATTGTCTCACCTACTTGCTTCTTGAGACTTTTTTTGCAGCTTGTTCAGTAAATCGCTTTGGCAGTACATATACTAAAATTGGAACGATACAGAGAAGATTAGCATGGCCCCTGCACAAGGATGACACGCAAATTTGTGAAGCGTTCCATATTTTTAAGGATGTGCATTGTGGCGCAGTGGATATCGACTCGGAACGAGAAATTGGAGAGCCGAGTTCGAACTCCAGCTGAATTAACTACATTCATTTCTGCGCAAATACCCTTGGGAAAGGTATTAATCCATCTCTTCCTTCTAGTTATGGGTTAAATAACAGGACAGATTGGGTTCTATAGCCTTGGTCGGCAACCAGTCTACCGCAGAAAGTAATGGCAACCTACTGCGGGATAATCTTCTACCCAGTCAGTCATGTCTCTTTCGAGACATGATCGCCCAAGCGTGTATCACGTATGGCACTTAACTGACTGACTGTTTCGTAAAATCCTGTTTCAGTTGTAATGCTGCAATTATTTTTCCTTGTTTTACTTGAATCACTTATTGTTTTTAAAGCATTTGTGAGAAATTTTAACGTCCGTTTCTATGCTAGCATGGGTTGGATGGGGTTATCTTGACGGCTTATTGAACCATCATGAAAATATTGGAGTGAGTTTTACAGCTTTATGCCCTTGCTAACACCAATCAGTTTAGGAAACTGGAAACTCAGCGTTTTTTATTGAAAGACCATCTGTAGGAAGATTACCTACCAACGTTAGTGAGTTCCACCTACCTTTTTCTAAACAGATTTATTTTTATGTGTGATTTCACTATTTACCCATAGCTGGTGCTACCACCCTGGGTGAGGGTAAACCTGGGAACAACAGCAATTAAGAATTGGTTCCATGTTCCCTAACACCTCCAACCTCCCAATCAGGGGCCTTGCTGCTGAATGTAGTTTATTGTCAAAAAAAAAATCTAAATTTATAGCTGAGCATTTTTGTCTCTTCAGCAATTCAATTGGCACCGTGATTGACGTTTCTTTTTATTTGTATCCCATTGCCTCACTTTTATATATAAGATTATTTTGATCAGTCCTTTATATATATAAGAGTTTAATAGTATTAGATGGGTTCACCTATCATATATGTTCACCTGTTTAGGATTGGGCTCCTGCTTCCTTTTAAAGACTCCTTATTCCCTTTCACTTCAAGTGACCCCTTGTGTCTTAGTGACATTATTACTTTACTTGGGGTGAATTGATTAACAAAAAAAAAGTCATATATAATAGTTTGAAACAGTTCCTTCAGAGAACAAAATATATCAATAAAGAGTTTTTTCCATTTTGTCATTGAATTACCTACTGTTTGTTTGATGGATATATATATATATATATATATAATGTTGGATTTATTTTCATTCATATTTTCTATTCATATATATATATATATATATATATATATATATATATATATATATACGCGCACACACACACACACACACACACACACTTACATATATACATATTTGTCATCCACATACAACCCTGTTTTGCTGTATCACAGCTCATCAGTGTGGCTAGACATCCACTTGCTTCTAGCTGGTATCGAAACTTGACCAATTTGGTGTCAGTCAAAGTCACTAACCCCTAAGCCATAGGTAAATGAAATTAGAGAAGCGAGATTTTAGCGTGTTATATATATTAGTGGTGTATACACACGCCAGTCACCGAAAGAACTCAATTTATTGCTGAAGAGTAATGCATAACTCGCAGAAGTGGTAACTGTTTTTTTTTAATTTTCTCCTCTAGAGAGTTCAGTCATAATGAGAGCATAATATATTTGTCATCCACATACAAGCCTTTATATGAATTGAAAAATAAGGGTTAAAATAAATTCAACAGTATTCCTCAAAGATTTCTTATAAAGTTAAACTAAAATTTAAACATGTCAAATTTATAAATGTTTTCCTGTTTGTTCTGTATTCAATCATTCTATCTGATTTATTCCATATTTTTCAATTCATATATATATATATATACACCATTAGAAGAGCATTCTTAAAAAGAAAAACGGTAAAATCAGTTAAAATCAGTTATTAAAAATAGCCTGAAGACACTACTCATGGTAGAAACCTGGGTAGCGAAATAACTCGTTTATAAATGGAAAATATTCAAAAGTTCTACAATATAATTGTATCGACACTACACTTTTTAATACAAATGTGTACTGGTCTAACCCTATTATGACCAAAAACTAAGTATTAAACAATCAATATATATATATATATATATATATATATATATATATATATCTCATATTATTGGCATGAAAAATAATAAAGACCTACAACTATTATGAACATATAGACTTAACTATCGCCCGGTTCACACTCCACCCACACCTATTGAACAGGTGAAGAGGCTCATCCCTTGTTTCCTGTTTAGGATGCGGTTTCCGGTTTTTTCTTTTCTAATCTTCTCACTGTTTTTTTTTTATTTCTTTCTTTCAATTGGAGTAGATAGACTAAACTATCGCCCGGTTCACACTCCACCCAGATCTATTGAACAGGTGAAGAGGCTCATCCCTTGTTTCCTGTTTTCTCTTTTCTAATCTTCTCGCTCTTATGTAGCCCCATGCACATCAGTGGCGTTACCGCCTTGTTTGGGGTGATATGATTAAAAAAAAAAACAGAAAAAAAACAATCTTAATTCCATTAAATGTCAGTCCCTATGAAAATAAGAAAATTGTTTTGCTAATTTATCACTGAGAATGTCGTATTGTAGGGGCATTATTATTAATAAATAAAAATAGAAAATAATAGAAAATATCATAAATAAAATAACATTAAAACTTTGTTTCAAATAAAATAGATAAACCCAAAATAATAAAATTTCAACCAGCATGCAATTGAAAACATTCCTGCATGAGAAATAGATTATTTATGACAAAAATAATCTGCTGAATACACTCTTTCACTACAGACCCTCGGAGTGTCAAGACATCCATCTCCTCTCCTCATCACCTTGCTTGTCATAAGATGAAGTAACTTTCTTCCTCTATAACATGCAACCTTAAAACACATATAACTAAAACACACACACACACACACACACACACACACACATACATACCAGTACACAGAAATGTTATTTTTTGCATGTTTTTATTCTTGTGAACAGTTCCTGCTGGTATGAGGTGAGTGACCACATGATACCATGAAACATGCATAAGATATTCAAAACATCACGCCCCATACTTCTAACAAAAATATGAATTCCTAAAATTTTCCGCTAAAGAACTATGAGAAAAAGAAATGTCAACTTTTAGAAATAGCTAAAAAAACTGGACAGGATCTTCATCAAAAGAACATTCTGTCTAAATTCAAATTTCTGGACTGATTACAATGTAGATTTTCTTAGCATATTTTAGATTTGGTACAAGGCTGAAAGTATGGGGTACCCAGTGAGGATCAAACTCACTATTCAGTCGTAATTGATCTAGCAAGACATGCTTGCTAACCATTACACAACATTGGAAGTTCCAAGAGTTGATTTTCTAAGCACTGCTTAGATGTGGTACAAGGCCAAAAATACTGATCACCATGGCCCATATAGCAAATAACTAAATTAACAAGCTTCAGTGAAAACTCCATGCCCTATGTTCAAATAGATAGTAAGATAATCTAAACTTTTTTATAAATGGAACTTTGTGTGTGTGTGTGTGTGTGTGTGTGTGTGTGTGTGTGTGTGTGTGTGTGTGTATCCGTTACCTATAGACTCCGAAACGGCTAAACAGATTTTCTTTGAAAATTTACACAGTTGTACTATAAGCGTCTGCGAGTGTTCTTAGCTAGATTTTGTGTCGAGGTACCCCTGATAAATATTGAAAATCGATAATCGAAAAAATCGGGTTATAGAAGGAGTGGTCCAATTTTAATCAAATTTCATACACTCATAGACAAAGACATAAGAAATGATGTTCAGAAGTTTCAAGGTTGCAGTTCTTACAATAGTGCAGAAAATCAATAATATATATATATATATATATATATATATATATATATAAAAGGCAAGATGTTTGTGTGTGTCTGTTTATCTGCCTGTATGTTTGTATTTTTTCAGCCCTTTTATTTTAGTTTTTGCTTTGGGTTTGGCTCTAAGTAGGTATAATTGTAGTTCTTAGTCTCAGCCATGATACCATTTACTCAGAGGACTTATTTAGCCTTCAAAATTCAGTTTACAACAAAAAAAAATTATTTGATATTGATACCAGGAAATGAAAATTTGACTTACATCCATTCATTTTTCTTTCAGTCTATGGTTTTGCTTTAACTGGAAACAACTATTACTTTTTAGTCTTTCATGCCAATGTCCAAAGAGTCTGAGTTACAGGACCATGGATTAGTTTTAAAGCTTTCATTACACCCGAGCAACGCCGGGCTATACTGCTAGTAAACCATAAATAAATCTACTTATCTGGTACAAATTTAACAAACCTAGAACTCTAAACCCTCACTCGCAGACTAAAGTTTACAATCTTGATTAAAAAAGAAAAGTTTGTTGATATGATAATTAAGGACAAACAAACATAACAAAACAGATTTTAACAATATGAGGAAAAATCATTAACACATTAGGGACACACAATCATTAACACATTAGGGACACACAATCATTAACACATTAGGGACACACAATCATTAACACATTAGGGACACACAATCATTAACACATTAGGGACACACAATCATTAACACATTAGGGACACACAATCATTAACACATTAGGGACACACAATCATTAACACATTAGGGACACACAATCAAACAACATTACCACAAAGATATATAAAACTACTAAAAAGTATAGTCAGAACTAAGTTCATTTTGGTCACTAAGGACGTGAAATTGTTATCACTGATAAGGACACTGACAATAAAAACATAGAACTGTGACTCAGTGGTACAAACATTTATAAAAAAGAAAATTGCTGAATACAAAATAAATTTTGAAACAGAACTTCAACAAATCAATTAAAAAGTTATTATATAATACCCTAGAAAATTTCATGATTTTGCTATTTGAATCTTCCGATGGATACTAATTCTGAAGTTAATGATTGAATACACTTCTTACGATCTCTATAACTATAAAATGCCTGTGAAAATTCTCGTATTGCATTATTGAATATTTCTGCATAATATAACATAATATTTGCAGTATATTATCATAAGTATGAATACAGGTAATTATTTCAAGAAGTACAAATAAAAAAGCTATAAAACTCATATTTTCTATTTTTTCACTGAAGCAGATGTTAAAAGCATATGGGCATTATCATCTCTTTTCTCATTCTTTCTTTCTTTCTTTCTTTTTCTCACTGAAATCAAATAATGTTTCTGATATGTCTTTTCTATCTTTCCTTGCTATCAAAATAGAATTGTCCATTATTTATGAGGTATTTACAGAATATAATGTTTATGCATACTGACTAACTAACTAATTTTGAAGCAAATGAACAAACAGAATTATAATATTGAAGATGAAAAAAAATTGATTTGATATCACTTTCAAATACCTATCTAAATCTAAACTTATTTATAAATGGAACTTTGTGTGTGTGTGTGTGTGTGTGTGTATCCGTTACCTATAGACTCTGAAACGGCTGAACTGATTTTCTTGAAAATTTACACAGTTGTACTATAAGCATCTGCGAGTGTTCTTAGCTAGGTTTTGTGTCGAGGTACCCCCGATAAATATCGATAATCGATAACCAAAAAAATCAGGTTATAGAAGGAGTGGTCCAATTTTAATCAAATTTCATACACTCATAGACAAAGACATAAGAAATGATATTCAGAAGTTTCAAGGTTGCAGTTCTTACAATAGTGCAGAAAATCGATAGTATATATATATATATAAAAGGCAAGATGTTTGTGTGTGTGTCTGTTTATTTGCCTGTATGTCTGTATTTTTTCAGCCCCTTTTATTTTAGTTTTTACTTCAGGTTTGGCTCTAAGTCGGTATAATTGTAGTTCTTAGTCTCAGCCATGATACCATTTACTCAGAGGACTTATTTAGCATTCAAAATTCAGTTTACGACGAAAAACTTATTTGATATCGATACCAGGAAATCAAAATTTGACTTACATCCATTCATTTTTCTTTCAGTCTACGGTTTCGCTTTGACTGGAAACAACTATTGCTTTTTAGTCTTTCATGCCAACCTCCAAAGAGTCTGAGTTACAGGACCATGGATAAGTTTTACAGCTTTCATTACACCGAGCAATGCCGGGCTTTACTGCTAGTATATCAAAAAACACTCAAAGCTTGTATTTCTATAATTGGAAGTACAGTGGAGTAATAGGTGATGGCTTGGATTGAGGAACTGGAGAGCCAAGTTCAAATTCCAGTCGAATCCTTTACATTCCTTTACAGACTAATACCCTTGGAAAAAGTATGAATCCATCTCTTCTCTTCCCCAGCTATGGATAAATAGCAGGACAAACTGGGTTCTATAGCCTTGGTTAACAATCAGTCTACCACAGTAAGAATTGACAACCTATTGTAGGAAAATTATTTATTCACCTTATAGCCAAGAAGAAGTCTTGTGTCTTGGTTGGCAATCTTCCTTAAGATAGTGTCTTGTACATAAAAAACATCTGGATGTAGGACCAGCGATCTGCGTCTGTATCAGCCATTGAAAGAAGTCCATGACGTCCACTCACACACCAGGATCTGAGTACAGTAATGCTTGACCGTGTTGAGTAGGAAGGAAGATGCATTGAGCCTTGAGCCTTGGTTGGCAATCTTTCTTGAGATGTTGTCTCGTATATAAAAACACCTGGATGTAGGGTCGGCAATCCACGTCTGTATCAGCCATCGAAAGAAGTTCATGACGTCCACTCACAGCACCAGGATCTGAGTACAGTAATGCTTGACCGTGTTGTGTGGGGTGGGATTGGTTGGTCGAAGGATGATGATATCTATACAGTTTACTTCATCTGGAATTGGAAGTACTCTTCCTAAATTTTTTTTTATCATATCGCCCCAAGCAAGGCATTTTACTGCCACTGTTTTGCAGAGGGTTATGTAGAAGGAAATTTATGAGAAAGAGTGACAGGTTATAGGGGGTGACAGGAAGTAGGTAAGAGTAAAATGAAAATACTGATGAGTGGAGTGGACGGAGAAAGGAGCATGTGAGAGAGGATGCAGGTTAGTGAGATAGATGACTATTGACTTTATTATATGGTGTAGAATTTGTGTTTACATTTTATTGATTTCACAGTAAAAGGGTAGGACCTAGTTGCTAATATTGTGGTTTGAGAAAATTTATATATTGGGGGCACTAGTGCACTAAGTTCATCGGAGCAGAAGCCGTGAAAGTATTTGTAGAAGAGACACAGGAAACCACATTGTGTCGGTAAGAAAGTGACTGTATCTGAGCTGCCAAGTCGGGATCTATCACATTACAGATTCTCTGTTGGATTTTGCAAAAGACACCTAGGTGGATAGCAGGAGCACCTGACCATATTAGCAAAAACCATAGCAAAAAGTTTAGCACTACTTATTGGAATAATTAATTCTTCATAAATTAAAAATTCCAGCAACCTTATTAAGAGACCAATGAAACAAATTTATGGCTTGTTTAGATATTAAATCCTTGCACACTGACATGCCAATTAACAAATGTTTGGTATTCATAAAGAAACATCTAGTAAAATTCAAAACTAATCTCTCTCCTACCTAAAGACAAAATTAAAAGTATTTTTTGACTTATTACACACAAATGTTATTTCACTTATAGACAAAAATTTTGTTTAATTATAGGATCACCTGTTAGTTTGTTAGCATATCTTAGAATTTCTAGAAACTGATTTGTTCCAAAGTCAATGATTTATCAAAGATGCCTTATTAATATATTTCCACAAAACAATAATTCTTCTTCTTCTATGTGCCTTGTCCTTTCAGGACATAGGCGAACATCGCCTTCCACACCTCCCTGTCCCTGGTAGCTCTTATCACGCTTTCTCCTGTAACATCTCGCAGCCCTCATTCTGTCATCTACCTGCTCAAGCCCTGCAAATATGTTATTTGCGGCTTTCCTCTGTCTCTTTTCCCCTCTATCTGGCCTGTTAGTATCAGGTTCTCCAAGCCATCCTTTCTCATTGCATGTCCCAGGAACTTTAGTTGTCTCTTCCTGATGCTCAATATTAATTTCTTTTTTGTTTTCATTCTTTCCAACACCTCGTCATTGTTCACATGCTTGGTTACCTGATCAATAATACCGATAGACTAAACAACATTGATCATACAATTGAATTTAACTCATGAAACAAAATCAGATATTTCTTTGATGACATGTTAAACTTCATTGACAATGATTTAAAAGCAAACGTCTACTGAAAAGACACTAATAAATACTTATACTAAAAAATTATAAATACTTATTTGGAAAAACCACTAATAAGTACTTATATGGAAAAACATTTATAAATGCTTATACCAATAAACCACCAATAAATATTTTTACTGTAAAACCATTAATAAATTAGTCAGTCAGTTAAGTGCCATATGCAATAAATGCAGGGGCGATCATGTCTCTTTTGAATCATGACTGACGAGGTAGAAGATTTTCCTGTAGTAGGTTGCCATTTCTTTCTGCCTAGACTGGTTGCCAACCAAAGCTATAGAACCTAATCTGTCCTGTTATTTAACCCATAGCTGGGAGAGAAAAGACAGATTAATACCTTTCCCAAGGGTATTTGCGCGTAAGTAAATGCAACAAACTCAACTTGAATTTGATCTTGGCTCTCCCATATTTAATTCCCAGCTGATATCAATAAATACCACAACGTAGATTAATAAATACTTTATGGAAAAAATACTAATGATACTTTTATTAACTTTTTTTTTATATCAACTAAGGATGTGCGTTGTGGTACAGTGGATATCGGCTCGGAACAAGAAATCGGGGAACTGAGTTCGAATTCCAGTTGAATTCATTGCATTCACTTATGTACAAATACCCTTGGGAAAGGTATTAATCCATCTCTTCTCTCCAGTTATGGGTTACATAATAGGACAGATTGGGTTCTATAGCCTTGGCTGGCAACCAGTCTACCGCAGAAAGCAATGGCAACCTACTGCGGGATAACTCTTCTGCCCAGTCAGTCATGTCTCTTTTGAGACATGATCGCCCAAGCGTGTATCACGTATGGCAATTAACTGACTGACCCTTTTATATTTTTTTAATATTCCTGGTGACATAATTTGAACTTTTATAATTCTTCAAATTTCTATATAAATGAGTAACAGGCAATGGTATTAAAAGTTATTTGTAGAATGAGTGTATTCTGAACTTTTCTTTAAAGTGGTTTTTGAATATATCTAAAGTTAATTGTATCTACATTATTTACATTATTTGGACTGTTATCCTCATCTTTATTGCCATGTTTATAATGTTTCGGCTGTTGTACGCTCCTGCTTTTTTCATTGTCTGTCTATATTTCTGAGATGAGACATTGTAACTATTTACTCTATTTACATTGTTCAAAGATTTGTCCTAATCTTTATTAAATTTATTTTTATCATCTTTATTTTAGGCAATTCTTTTTAGCTCAGAGCATATATAACTTGTCTTAGTTGAATTGACTTCAGGATTCATGACATTAACAGACAGTAAAACATAAAAAAATCCTGCCCTACTTAAGCAGTCTTAAAACATATCAGGATGACTTAAAAAAAATGATTTTTACATTTGTCTGTTGTCCTCATCTTTGTTGCCATGTTTATGACATTTCGGTCGTTGTATGTCCCAGTCTTCTTCAGGATCTTTTTATATTTCCAAAGAGTTGTGATTTCAATACATGACTACAGCAGTGGTGAACAAATAACTTAGAGTGTTAAGTTAAAGGGAGATAATTACATGGCATCCAGAAGTGGCACTGCACATGGAATAGAAATGATATATCCCAGTGATGGAAATAAAGGGTCCTGTTCAAAATTCCTAGCACCTGATGATGACCAGTGCATACAACGGCTGAAGCCTCATAAACATGGCAATAAAGATGAGGACAGCAGTCTGTACAATGTAAATAATGTATAATAATTTTGAGTTCAGTTTCAAATCCAGGCAGTATGTACTTTGACTAAGTGGAGCCTGGGTGAGCCAATAAGAACTAGACAATATATCACGCAGCTGATTAAGGCCAGAGGTATGTAGCGGATAAGAAATTAATTAAAACCAACCTTCTTCTTCACTTTTAGAAAAATTCACAATGACGAGAGAAATCCTGGGTTTTCACAAATAGAAAAAGGATTGACTATGTGCTTAAAGAAAGATCAAATCCAGATTTTGCAAGTCGGTGTTAAAATGATTTTTGACTAATGGGAGCAACTTGCAAGACTTGAGGACTTAGCGATCCAGTGCTAAATTCAAAAAGACTATATAAATTGTCATCTCCTATCTCACTAACTTGCATTCTCTCTCTCATGCTTCTTTCTACGTCCACTCCACCCTCATCAGTATTCTCATCCTTCTCTTACCTACTTGCTGACAGTCCCTATAACCTTTCACAATTTCTCATAACGTTCCTCCTATGTAACCCCCTGCACAACAGTTGCAATAAATGCCTTGTTTGGGGCAATACGATTATAAAAAAAAAAGATTTTTTAAATTCTGATTTGTCTATCTGTCTGAGATGAGGTAGTATTTTTCATTATTTACATTGTTCAGAAAGTTGTCTGATTTTTATCATCTTTATTTTAGGCAATTCTTTTTAGCTCAGAGCATATATAACTTGTCTTAGTTGAATTGGCTTCAGGATTCATGACATTAACAGACAGTAAAGCATAAAAAAAATCTCTTCCTGCTATACTTAAGCAGTCTTAAAACATATCAGGATGAATTTTTTTGAAAAAAATTGATTTTTATATCTGTCTATACTTCTGAGATGAGGTAGTATTTACTCTATTTACATTTGTCCAGACTGTTGTCTTCATCTTTACTGCCATTTTATGATGTTTCGGCCATTGTACGCTCTGGACTTCTTCAGATACTAGGAAGCTTTGAACCAAAACCTTTATTTTGATCAATGGAGTATATCATTCTCATTCCATGTGCAATATCCCTTCCCTTTGTTCATAGCAGGTATTGAACTTGCAACTCTTTGGGTCAAGTCACTGAGACTAGCAAATGCCATGTGTCCTTGAGCACATCTGTGTATGAATTTCTGGGACTTATAAGCCTAATGTCTCAGTAACCATTTTTTATTGGAGCTCATATTGCAATTTTTGACACAATGATTTTCTCTAGAATTTTTTACCAGAGCTCATATTGCAATCTTTGAGACTAATGATCTTCTCTAGCATTTTTTACCAGAGCTCATATTGCAATTTATGGCACTAATGATTTTCTCTAGCATTTTTTAACGGAGCTCATATTACAATCTTTGACACTAATGATTTTCTCTAGCATTTTTACCAGAGCTCATATTGCAATTTTTTTCACTAATGATTTTCTCTGGCATTTTTTAACAGTGCTCATATTGCAATTTTTTGCACTAATAATTTTCTCTAGGATTTTTTACCAGAGCTTATATTGCAATCTTTGAGACTAATGATTTTCTCTAGCATTTTTTACCAATGCTCATATTGCAATCTTTGGCACTAATGATTTTCTCTAGCACTCCATATTACTGTTTCTCATTAATACAATTGTATTGTTAATTGTATCTATTATACTATATTTGATAGTATATAGTATTATACAGCATTTGTTATATTATATAGTATATTACTCTGAAGAGCTTGTCAGTTAATGAAAAGACTTAATTTTGGAATGCATTAGAAGGTTTCATCATGACAAAACAAGAAAAAGCTGATGAGGAGGACAGTAAAGATAAGAATACGAATCTAAATCTGCCAATAGACATTGAAAGATCAGCAAGCAAAGATTATTGCTATTTTACTTCTGTCTTAAATCATTAACAAATTTTAACAAACCTGCTGTTAACTGGAGCAAGGAATGGCTTGCTAATTTTAACACCTCCAAAACAAAACTTCTCTCTATTAATCGTCTGAGAGATCCCTTTCTGCCTCCCATCAGCATGGCTGATGCTAACCTCCAGTAGAGTGACTCATTGCACCTTCTCAGACTAATATTTTCAGCTGGCATGAAATGGAAAGATTATATTGTTGTCTCTGCTGCTAAAAAAGTTGGTTCACTGTGTTCAGCTAAACAATGTTTGTCTCCAGTTTACCATTCATCCAGGGTTTGAATATTTCTGCTATATATAGTCTGGTGCTCTTGCTATATATTTAGAGATTCTTGACAAAACCAAAGAAGAATCAGCAATATTATTAGTCTTGACCTGGCATCTCAGCTTCAGTCACTTTCTTCTGTTGTAAAATAGATTCTTTGTGCCTTTTCTGTAGATACTTTCATGATAAATGTCTGGATGAAGTCATTTCTATGCTGCTGGACTTTATGAATTCAAGCACAGTACTAGATTGGCGGCACGGTTTCACCATTTTAAAGTTAAAATGGTTAGATGTAACCGCAAATTCTATGCTAACAGTTTCTTCTAATGCAATCCTTGCTTTTGGAACTCTCTTCCTGCTTCTTGCTTTCCAGTCAACTTTGATGTCCAAAAATTTAAATACAATGTCAATTGTTATCCTTTGTTTTCTTAATTCCTGTTCTTTTATTGTTCTCTCTCATTAATAATATTTTTCTCTTATTCTGTCACACTTTGTAACCCCTTTCATCTAAGTGGCTTTATTATCTTGCTTAGGGTAAAATGATTAAAATAAATTCAATCCTGTTTCAAATTTGAATTCTATTTATATCAAGTAAAATGATAATGTTCATATTCTCTTTGCAAATTGGAATATAATTCTATTTTATATGGAACTGTTTGTAATTATTGTTCCAGTTACAATAAAGATTGATTTTCTTAAAGGATTTGAAAAAAAGAGTGAAACAAATTGAATTCATCTACTAAATAAAAGACTCAATGCAGGAATTTTTTTTTTTTTTTTTTGTGGGCAAAAAGGAGTCAATATAAGCACAAAGGCAAACTTGGCATTAACAAGTTTTCGGCAAAATACTAATGCTACCAAAGCTAACTAACCAGGTTTCTACCTACCATAAAATAATATGGATAAATGAAGGGTTTAATAAAACATTTAATTAAGTAATAATTAGTTTCTGTTTTTTGGAAACCAATTGTAATAACAAATGTATTGTCCTAACTACTAATCATGCATAGTAATTAAAAATAAATTTGGTGTGCATTAGCATATCTTAGATTTTGCGTAGTAGTGGCAGCATACACAGTGGATAAAGAAAATGTTGTTCTTCCCATGACAATGCAAAATCACATACGGCAAGAATAACACAAGATAAACATTTTGGAACAGATTCAGAATTTTCTCCTTGCCCGATACATGTGACCTTGCACTAAGCAATTATTATTTTTTGTTGATTGCTACTTTGACGAGGTAAAGTTTCTCTAATAAAAACCAGATTCAAGAGTTTATTGAAAAGCTTTTCATATCAAAACCTTCAGAATTTAAATTAAAAAAAATATCAAAAGAGCTACTTGATGAGTGACAACAAGTCATTGCAAATAATGCTAAATATAGAACTTAAAATGTAATTGTACTTTATCTTTTGAAGAATAAAGCTGATAAACAGAATTGGGAATTATGACTTGATTGAATATTTTCACATCCTTAAGATTTCCTTTGACCAAAATAAGGAACATTTGACAACTGTATTATTTTTATCTATTTTTCTTTTATAAAACATCAACAAGTATATACTTTCATCAGTTTTAGTTGCTTTTTATTGAAAATTTACTTAATTTAAATAAGAAAATATTTTTCAAATATGTTTATGTGTAGATGAAAGTGTTTTTTAAGTGCAATTTCAATTCTTATCTTGAATCCAGTTCTTTTATTGTCCTCTGTTTCTTTCACTCTAAGTAACCTGTTGCCTCTTAGTGGCTTTATTGCCTTATTTAGTGTGATAAAAAAAATAAATAAAATGTATTTTCCTAATTACTAATCATACATGCCAATTAAGAATAAATTTGGAGCACATTAACATACCTTAGATTTTGCATAGCAATAGCAGTATACACAGTGGATAAAAAAGGAAAATATGTTGTCCTCCCTTTTGACAATGCAAAATGGCATACAGCAAGAATAACACAAGATAATCATTTTGGAACAGATTCAGAATTTTCTCCTTGCCCGATACATGTGACCTTGCACTAAGCAATTATTATTTCTTGTTGATTGCTGCTTTGACGAGGTAAAGTTTCTCTAATAAAAACCAGATTCAAGAGTTTATTGAAAAGCTTTTCACATCAAAACCTTCAGAATTTAAATTAAAAAAAATATCAAAAGAGCTACTTGATAAGTGACAACAAGTCATTGCAAATAATGGCAAATATAGAACTTAAAATGTAATTGTACTTTATCTTTTGAAAAATCAAGTTGATAAACAAAAATGGAAATTACCTATGACAGCCTAATAAAAAAAAAATTCAGTGGTGAGATTGCTATGACCTCTTGCATCTTAGTGACATTATTGCCTTCCTTGGCATGAAATGATAAAAAAAATAAATTGTTTGTATCAAAATCAATTGTAAAAGTTTTTTCATAACTTTTCACTTTTCCGTTAAGTTCCCTTTTGGTAACTGTAATAAAGTATAAAAATAAGTACTATTTATGGTAAAAGAATTGGCTGATTGGATCATCAGAGAGTCTTACAGCTGGTTTGGATAACTGACAATTACCTACCCAACGCTTCTACTCACCTTGTCAAAGATTTCTTTTACGGGTATTATTCAATCTTTCCTTTTATTTGTCTCTTGTATAAACATGATGGCAGTATAATTAGTGTAATGGTTATCAGTGGGAGAAGTGGAATCGGGATGCTGGGTTTAAATTCTGGTAATGCATGTCTTTGTTTATTTAGCATTAATAGTTTTGAAAAATGCATAAGTCCATCCCCCCAGCTATGGGTTAAATAAGAAGGTAGAATATAACCTTCAGCTTTACCAGTATCTGAATTCAAAACCAACCTGGAAGAGAGACAACTCTGCTTGACACACCCACTCTTGGTATGGCTGCAGTCTGTGTTAATTGCAATTGTGATAAATATTTTAATTTAATGGAGGATGCAAATCTTTGATAAGTTTGAATTGTCATCTTAAACTGTTGGTTTCAAATTAAGAATTGCAAAAAGTCATTTCTTATTGTTTTGTAGAAAAATGACTGATCTTTTCTATACTAACTGTTGAACATGACCTCATTCATCTATTTTGAGTAGAACATCTGCTCGTAGGAACAGTCATTACAAAGTGGGTTTCAAGGGGTAGCGTTTCAGTCATATGCATTGCCACACTGAACTACAGTATTCTCTATGACCATATTATTATTACATGGAAAAAGGCACACATGAAAAGTAATATTCTCAAGATTATATTAAACCTGGAAAAGAACAGGACAAGTTATTAAACCTGGAAAAGTAAAGGACAAGATATTCTAATGAAGTAAAAAATAAAAAAAATTTCTTACTTAAAATATTGCAGCTAAGAATAAAATTTGAATGCAATATTTTAAGTAAGAAATTTCTTATTTTTTACTTCAGTACTTTGTAATCCATGATTTTTCAAGGCATTGCTATGTAACACCCCAACGGACTGTCCGAACAATTTCTCCGGCGGCCGTTCTCCATGCTGTGATGCTTGTCGGGAGTTTGTTGAAAATGTCGGAGCCTCAAGCTGGGGGTACAAGATTAAACTATAAGGAACGAACTTCCACAACTTGGATGAGTTGAAAGGATGCTTTATTTCGTTTAGAGTTAGCCTTTTCGGTTGGGGCAGGTGAATGTGACACGCAGCTCTAACTCTAATTAATGGAGATCAACAAATCCGAACTGACCGAAACAAGATGAACGGAGGTTCTACTTCAAGCACGTGCCCGGTGGAACTAACTGGAAACTCACTTAACCCAACTGATTCACTTCTATTTATTTAAAATGAATCCGGAAATCCGGAAATGCTTTAAACCACCGGTTGATAAGCAATTGGCGGTTGCAAGTCCGAAATTTCAGGGCACTTAAATTTTCCTTCTTTTGATGTGTAAATATCCCACAGACACCCAGTCTGTACCTAGCCTCAGTATTTTTTCCAGGATTTTTTTTTATCTTAATAAAGCTTCCGCGGGAAAATTCTTAATGTGTGGTTAAGACACAGTAAAGACAGCCTTTAACCTAGTCATTAAAAAAAAACCTATTTTCTGAACTTTATCTCTTATCACATTAAATCACCGAGTCATATTTACCGGAAGAGTGGTAGGATTTAAAACAGTAATCGGATACCCTTGTCTCTTCCACAATTTTCCTCATAAAAGAAAAAGCGTTTATTTATTTTTTTCTCTTTTTCACTTTTGTTAAAACAAAACATGTTTTTAATCTATTTTCTATTCTTAACCATTTTCTTATTTTAATCTATTATAATAAAATACAAATTTTACAAAGCACCTTAATATACGCCTAGTTATCGTGTCACAGCTATTAATTTAATATTCAAAAATATTAAAAACAAAAAATTTATATGCAATTGATTAAAAAAAAACAATAAAGAATTGATTATTTATAATTAATTCTGATAATCATGATAAATGATGAGCAATTTTGATTGACAAAAATGTCAAATGATATCATCAGAATTTAAATGCTGAAAACCATATGCAAAAATATCTAACTATCGACACCTCCTAACACACTAACTTGCATCTATTCTCTCAAACACTCTTCCCATGTACATCCTTACCCGTCTATCACCCTCCTTCTGACATTTCCTATATCTAACCACTCTCTCATCACCTTCCCCTATGTAACTCCCTGCACAATAGTGGCAGTGAAATGCCTTGCTTGGGGGTGATATGATTTTTAAAAAAATATTAAACCGAAAAAAGTTATAAAGAATAAAATTTATTATTAGAAGTGTTAGTCACTCACTTATGTAGTTAGTCTTCCTTTTCAAACTTCACATATTTTGATGTAACTTTTTTCTGCTGAAAAAAATGCAAATTTTTGTTTCAAAATGTAGCTAAAGAGGTTTCCTATCTAGTTCTGAAATTTATTTGAAATTTGGTTGAAAACTGAATTAATGGTGAAGCTTGAAAGCTGCCTAGATTCACTCAATGTTGGAGCATTAGTCACTCACTTATGTACTTATATAATTAGTCTCCCTTTTTGTTGTGGAGTAGTTTTCGCACTGAAGGTTATAATCGTGCTATGTCGGTTGCTAACCAACTTAATGCATCCAAAATGTTAGGAATTTGGTAATCTTCCACTGTAAGCTGACTCCTTAGTATTCAGTTAACTGCTCACTAATATCAACTACCTAGTAGTTCTACTGAACCCCAATAGAACTCTAAAGAACTCTCTAGAACTTCTAAGAACTCCTATGAATTTTCCAAGAAATTCTCGAGTTAACTTCCTGTTAACTCTTATTAATATAGGAGGAAGAGTCCATTATCTGAGGAATAGGTGTGTTTCACCATAACACTTTTCAAACTTTACATATTTTGATGTAACTTTTTTTCTACTGAACCAAAATTCAAATTTATTTTTAAAAATGTAGCTAAGGGGGTTTCCTATCTAGATCTGAAAATTATTTGAAATTTGGTTGAGAACTGAATTAGTGGTGAAGCTTGAAAGCTGCCTAGATTCACTCAGTATCGGACTTAACAATATATTCAACCACTGCTGCAGTTGAATGAATCCATGTTTCTCAATTTGATTAAACCTGTTCTTCACTCAGTTTTTTGGTCCAGTATTTCCTTACAGTATTAACCAGAATTACAAACATTATACAAATTTATAACACTTATTTTATTGCTGTCAATATAATGTTTATTTATAGAATAAAGATGTACATTTTTTTATTGTCTTTGATTGCAATCTAGTTCTTGATAAATATGACATAAATAATTTCATTTCTACAAAAGGCATTTAAAATTCATTTAAAAAGAAATGAAGCCATATAAAATTAACTATATTTGAATTATATATCCACCCTTATAAAATTATACCTACATATCTACAAAATAAATGATTTGTACACTTTTATAGCAATTATGTCATTAATATATATAAAATGTATTTATCTACGTATACACTCAGGAATTTTCTTTTACAGACAATATATTTTTGAACAGTTAAAAAAGGGTTTTAAGAAAATGTTCTTTTCTTCACTTGTTATTCAACAAAATCATTTTGAATCTAAAAACTTTGTATTTTTACTGTAAATATGCAAAATTTATAATCTTTTGTGTGTGAATTATTTAAACAGAAAATAAAGCATAAGTTTAAAATAATCTTGTATGGTTTCTCCTGCGATTATTAATTGGAAAAGTTCAATCACTGGATTTTGAATCACCCAATTGGAAGTACCGTGGATGATTTACCAATTCTTTTTTTTTTTTTGGCTTTGTCTTTTCCTTATTGGATTCCCCTATGCATTCACTCTGGATGTTTCTGGATCATTCGTTCAGCCAAGTCAAACAGCTTACATGGATTACAAGTATGGAATTTTCTACTGGAATCTATCAGCCATGGAACTGTTTATAATCCAGCATAAAATACATTTTAAAACCAAAGATAAGAATAAACAAAAGAGGATTTATGAAACCGGGAAATTTTTCATTTTCAGAGAAAGCAAAAAATGAAGCCATTACAGTTTTGAAAATGATGCCATTCTATCATTGAATCTAAATGATTGCTGTCTGTTCCCTGATATTTCTATAGAAAGAACCCATTTATACAGGTTGTTGCCTTTATATTTATCGTTTACCTTTTAATCTGTGTATGCAAATGAATTTGATTCCCTATAAAAAATTGGTATCACTTGTCAAGCCTTTCTTCTACCTGACACATGTTTAATCTTGTTAAAACAACATACTTTTGACATTTCTGACTCCTGCAAATGATCACTTGGTAGGTAGTCTATTGATATTTTTAAAAATAAATATCGCCCAATAAAAGGCTCAAGATTGAGCATAACAATTAAAATAGCAGTTATGAATGAGGTGTGTGATAATGAGTCGAAGTCAAGATGATGAGAATAAAAATGTCGTAACCTCAGATTTTCAAAAGTGGATAGTCACCTGGGGTGTTTAAACAGCCCAGTACAAAAATGCTTATAGTGTTACAATGATGTAAAATATTGTCATACTGGTGAAAATATGACAAGCAATCTCTGACAATATACAGTACTGTGCAAAAGTATTAGGACAAGAACTATTTTATCTTTTATGAGGCATATTGACAGAAAATAAATAATTTAATGAAAGTAATTTTATTTGATTTACTCAACAAATGCTTTAACAAGAAAAAATACTTGTTACAAAATAAATTTAATATTTAGTATAATAGCCTTTTGCTTTGATCACAGCCTTCTTTCTGTCAGGCATTGACATCACAAACTTCTTCAATGTATCTAATGATATCTCCTGCCAAGCAGCTTGTATTTATTCCAAAAGTGTATCTTGCGAAGTAACATTAGCTTTATCATTTCGAGAGTGGGGAATAAGAAAAAAGTCATATCCAAGGATAATAGAATAATGAGTAGTTTCAAAATAACTTGTTTAATAGAAAATAGAAAAAAATAAAATATAACTTCTTTTTAATAGATTTCTTTTACACCTAGTTTTAATTAATCAATATTTATTAGCGATTTACTTGGCTTTTCACCCTGTATTTGAATTTCAATGAGGTTTTTAGGAAAATCACCCCTGTCCTCATACTTTTGCACAGTATCTGTAGTGTGCAAAAGTGTTAAGACAGGGGTGATTTTAAACTTTATTTTGATGCCTCATAAAAGATAAAATAGTTCTTGTCCTAATACTTTTGCACAGTACTGTACATTAAATCAAAGCTTGAACTGAAGATATAATCATTCATTGAAATGAAAATTATCATAAATTTGTTCCATAAACATATGTTGAAACACACACCAATACAATTACAGAGAAAATTTTTATTCATCAAAAAATAGCTGCAATATATTTCCATGAATAGAAAGTTATTACATTATATAAACTTATAATTACAAGACTGAAAAATTTTCACACTCCACCCACGTCTATTGAACAGGTTAAGAGGATCATCCCTTGTTCCCTGTTTAGGATGTGGTTTCCGGCTTTCTCTTTTCCAATCTTTTCACTTTTTTTTTTTTTTTCAATTGGAGTAGATAGATCTATCTATCGCCCAGTTCACACTCCACCCACGTCTATTGAACAGGTTAAGAGGCTCATCCCTTGTTTCCTGTTTAGGATGTGGTTTCCGGCTTTCTTTTTTCCATTCTTTTCACTATTACATAGCCCCCTGCACATCAGTGGCGTTACCATCTTGCTTGGGGTGATACAATTAAAAAAAAAAATCTAGCTAATACTATAGTCATCCGCAGACAGATCTGTTTCACAGCTCACCAGTACGGTTAGACTGCAATCACTTCCTAACCCAGGATTGAAACCCGACCGAATTGGTGTCAGTCGGCGATTCTACCTCTGGGCCACGAGCGTCCAGTAGAAGAAGGCAGACATTTTAGCGAACATATCATTATACATGCCCAAGAGCTAGAGTGCTCTAATTCATTACTGAATGAACGGTGCTTATATGCCGGAGTAGCTACTGTTTTCAAAGTCTCCCACTCATCCAGAGTGCTCAATCAGTGTGAGAGAGCATAAATATATATATATATATATATATATATATATGACAATCTATATATTCAGTTAAAAGTAAAATAAAATTCATATTTGATTATGGCTAAAATTATAGCTGAAACCACCTGGATAAATAAAACATTCAGACAATTTTTATATAACTAGCAGTATAGCCTGGCGTTGCTCGGGTATAATTAAAGCTTTAAAACTAATCCATGGTCCTGGAGCTCAGACTCTTTGGACGTTGGCATGAAAGACTAAAAAGCAATAGTTGTTTCCAGTTAAAGCGAAACCATAGACTGAAAAAAAATGAATGGATGTAAGTCAAATTTTGATTTCCTGCTATCAATATCAAATAAGTTTTTTTTATCGTAAACTGAATTTTGAAGGCTAAATAAGTCCTCTGAGTAAATGGTATCATGGTTGAGACTAAGAACTACAATTATGCTCACTTAGAACCAAACCTGAAGCAAAAACTAAAATAAAAGGGCTGAAAAAAATAGAGACGTACAGGCAGACACACACACAAATTTCTTGCCTTTTATATATATATATATATATATATATATATTATCGATTTTCTGCACTATTGTAAGAACTGCAACCTTGAACCTTCTGAATATCGTTTCTTATGTCTTTGTCTATGAGTGTATCAAATTTGATTAAAATCGGACCATTCCTTCTATAACCCGATTTTTTCGATTATCGATTTTCGATATTTATCGGGAGTACCTCGACACAAAGCCTAGCTAAGAACGCTCACAGACTCTTATAGTACAACTGTGTAAATTTTCAAGAAAATCGATTCAGCTGTTTTGGAGTCTATAGGTAATGGACACACACACACACACACACACATACACAGAGACAAAGTTCCATTTATAAATAAGTTTTGATTTATGTACTGAGAAGAAAAGAATTATAAGATCACATGAAAAATCATATAAAAAAACTGTTTTTTTAATGAAACTTGCATAAAAGAAAGATTTCTTCCTAAATACACAATATATATATATATATATATATATGTTTGTGTGTGTGTATGTGCATATATATATATATTGTAGTCATCCACAGTCAGATCTGTTTCGCTGTATTACAGCTCATCAGTATGGTTAGACATCCGATTGCTTCTAGCCAGGATTGAAACTCAACCAAATTGACATCTGTCAGCAATTCTATCCCTGAACTATGAGCGCTCAGTAGAGAAAGGCGGACTTTAGTGAGATATGTACAATGTAAACACACGCCAGTAGCCAAGAGTGTTCAAATTCATTACTGCATGAATGATGTGTATATGCGTGAGTAGCTAATGTTTTTTCAAAGTCTACCATTCCTCCATATATATATATATATATATACTATAGTCATCCACAGACAGATCTGTTTCGCTGTATCACAGCTCATCATTACGGTTAGACTCTGATCGCTTCCTAACCCAGGATTGAAACCCATCCAAATCAGTGTCAGTCGGTGATTCTACCTCTGGGCCACGAGCATCAAATAGAAGAAGGCAGACCTTTTTAGCGTATATCATTACACATGCCCAATAGCTAGAATGCTCTAATTCATTATATAGATATTCATTAGTTACAGTTGCACACACACACACACACACACACACACACACACACACACACACAAAGTTCCATTTATAAATAAGTTTAGATTTAGATATTCATTAGTTACAGCTGAGCTACACCGCATGCTATACACCCTCACTGAGTCAGGAGAGTAGTGGGGGGGGGGAGAGCAAAAGAAACAATTTGCCAACTAGGAACTAAAAGTACTCTAAAGATTTGAGGGTTAGAAAACACACCATGTGACTAATGCAGGGTTAAATTGTTCTAGGATGCAACCCCATAGCAGTTTGAGCCGCCTGAGTAGATCTTCCTTCTTACGTTTGGGACATGGGGTAAATGAGAATGAATCAACTCCATGGCCGTAACATGGCATATCCTAGCTGTAAAGATCTGCATTAATACAACTGAAGAGTCAAGCAACTTATGAAATGACTGAATTTCAAACTTTCTTTTAAAAGCTGTTTTTTAATTTATCTAATATTTACAGACTAGCAATAAGCAATAATTCTTTGTATTCACTTACGCACAAATACCCTTGGGAAAGGTATTAATCTATCTCTTCCCTCCAGTTATGGGTTAAATATCAGGACAGATTGGGTTCTATAGCCTTGGCTGGCAACCAGTCTACCGCACAAAGCAATGGCAACCTACTGTGGAATAATTTTCTGCCCAGTCAGTCATGTCTCAGAGAGCCGAGTTCAATTGCAGTTGAATTCCTTGCATTCACTTACTCGCAAATACTCTTGGGAAAGGTATTAATCCATCTCTTCCCTCCAGTTATGAGTTAAATAACATGACAGATTGGGCTATATAGCCTTGGCTGGCAACCAGTCTACCGCAGAAAGTAATGGCAACCTGCTGCGGGGTAATCATCTGCCCAGTCAGTCATGTCTTTAAAGAGACATGATCGCCGAAGCATGTATCACTTATGGCACTTAACTGACTGATTGAATAAGCTTGCAGTATTGAATTTGTGGGGAAGAGGATGTGAAGTAGAAAATAAGTTCTCTCCAAAAAACTGGGTGAACAATTTTTAACTCTACCAAGAGTGGAACATGAAAATTGAGCAGCACCAATCTAACTATGGCTGAAATAGTCCATTTTTTATCTGATGTGACTCTTGTAAAGATAATACGTAGCAGAATGCTTTGAGTGACAGAATGAGTCAATCATTTTTCCTAGATTGTATATATGAGTCCAATTTGAGATCTGGAGTAGATTTTTTTTTTTAATCATTTCACCTCAAGTAAGGCGATAATGCCACTAAGACACAAGTGGTTATAGGGAATGAAAGAGAATGAAAAGTAGTGGAAACCTAAACAGAAAACAAGGGATAAACCTCTTGTCCTGGGGAGGAGTGTACTGGATGATAGGAGACCTTACCAATTAATATTTTGGTGTGTCATCAAGAATGCAACCTTTTTGAAGAAAACTCAGGCTCTGTGGGAAAAAAGTTTTACAGTGGAAATTAAGTCATCACCCATAAGGCTGTGTAAGCGATTTTGAAATTGAAGATTTAACAGCTCAAGCCTAGATAAACCTAAGTCTGTCACATGGCAATGAGTTTTGGGAAACCAATGTGGATTGAACTCATTACAGTAATAATAGGAAGGTTAGCTTCCTACTCTATGGTGAAGTATCCTGGTATTTGCCTACTGCAGCTTGTTAAGCCGCTTTCTTTAAAACCTTTAAAAACTGAGTTAATCACATGAATAAAGGGCTTGTGATATTAGCTTTCTTATCTAAGTAGATGTGTTATTTGTTACTAATTAATATTCACAGACATGTTACACCCAAACCCATCAACATCTATTTTACGAGTTATACACACCAACTTTCACAGTGTTGAATCCTTTCTCCAGGTCAACTCACCAGACATCCTGGCCCTCTGTGAAACTAACCTTGATCCTTCTATCCTATCTTCTGAATTCTATGTCCCTGGTTACCTTCTTCTCTTCAGGAAGGACCCCAATGTCTACATGCATGGGTTTGGTGTCTATGTCAGTGAACCCCTCTCTCTATCTAGGGTGATCTCTCTTGAATCTCTTATATGTGTTTCCATCTCTCCCTACTTAGCTCATGTATCCCTCTATTGCTCCCCGTCAACTCCTAAATGTTCCATTCTTGACAGCATCTCTAATAATTTTGACAAGGCCATTTCCTCTCATCCATCTGCTCATATATTTGTGTTTGGTGACTTTGACGCCCACCACGTCAAGTGGTTGGAAATTCTGCCACTGATCTTACTGGTGTCCACACCATGAATTTCTCAATCACTCAGCCCCTTACGCAAGGGGTGTAGTTCCCTGCACATTTCTCTAATAACCCTAACAGACCTGACTCACTGCTAGATCTCTGTTTTACCTCCATTCCTGACTCTTGCAATGCGAAGCAACTCTGCCTCCTCGAAAATTCTGACCATGCGATGGTTTCCATTAACATCTCCTTCCACTCCTACTTGACCCAAGAACCTCAGACTAGCAGAATATCCTACTGCTACCAAAGAGCCAATTGGGACACATTCCATGATTTTCTCTGCGACGTCCCTTGGATCACTATCTTTAGTCTCCCTGTTGAGGACTGTATGGCTGAGGTCTCTTCTTGGGTTAAGGTTAGCATCGATGCTTTCATCCCAGCCAGAAAATTGAGACTTAAACCACACTCATCCCCATGGTTTTTCCCGGCTTGCTTGGCTGCCATCACACATCGAAATCACTTCTTCCGGCTTTATCAGAGTCACCCCTCAGACCATAACAGGTGCCTCTTTGCCACTGCTCGTAATGAGTGCAAGAGAATACTTAAAGAAGCCAAGTTGCTGTTTGCAGCCAGAATGAAACAGCGCATAGCATCCCGTAAGTCCGGTTCCAAAGACTACTGGAGGCTCTGCAAAAGTGTACTAAACAATAGCAAACCCTCAATCCCCTCTTTAATCAACGAATTCGAGATCCTCACCTCTTCAACAGACAAGGCTGAGTGCTTTGCTCGCAGATTCTCCACCAACTTGACACTGGACTTGTCTGGAGTTCCTATACCCAACTTCCCATCCCAAACCAAAGCCCAACTGACTGACATACATATCACCCCCTTGGTGGTCTCTAAAATAATTTCAAAGCTTGACCCCCATAAAGCCAGTGGTGATGACAGCATTCCAACCTCAGACTCTCCTCTGTTCTCTCAAAACTATAACTACTGCCTCTCTGCTTCTTGCTTTCCTGCCTGCTGGAAAACCTTCTCTGTAGTTCTAATATATAAAAATACTGGTGAACCATCTGACCCTTCTAATTATCACCCTATCAGCCTCTTACTGATCTTTGGCAAAGTGTTCGAAGCCACCATCAACACCAAGGTAGTACAACACCTCACAGCCCACAGACTCTTCTCTGACAAACAGTATGGTTTCTGCTTCACCAGGTCTACTGCTGATATGCTGACAACCATAACTGAGTATATACACCAGGCTCTAGACATCTCCAAAGCATTTGACAGAGCCTGGCATGCTGGCCTTCTATGCAAGCTGCAGTGCTATGGTATAACTGGACAGTTGTTCCACCTAATCCAGTCATTTCTTTCAAATCACACAATTAAGGTAGTATTGAATAGACATGCCTCCCAATACTATCACATGAACGCGAGTGTCCCTCAAGGCTCTATTCTAGGTCTTACACTTTTCCTCATCTACATTAACGATCTCCCCAATATAATAAGATCCCAAGTAGGCATATACACTTGTGACACTACGGTTTATTCTCGCCTCGAACAAAAAATCTGTCAAGGCTGACAAAGCAAACCTTGCTGCCAAGCTTGAAAAAGACCTACAATCTGTGGTGGACTGGGGTAAGAAATGGCTCATGAATTTTAATGCTTCTAAAATGAAGCTGCTATATATCAACCATCACAGACAGTCACTCCTGCCCCCCATTAGCATGGATCAGGCTAGTCTCCCTGAAAGTAAAACACTGTGCCTCCTCGGCTTAACTCTCACAACAGACCTCAAGTGGAATGTCTACATAGAATCTATAGCTAAATCTGCTGTTAAGAAGGTCGGTTCTCTGTGTAGGGCCAGGAAGTTTCTCCCAGCTGAAACAATTCTGCATATATACAAATCTACTATCTACCCAGGCCTTTAAGACTGCTGCCATAACTTGTCGGGTACTCCTGCTATCCACCTAGGGGTCCTTGACAAAATTCAACGGAGAATCTGTATTGTGATTAATCCTGACTTGATAGCTCGGATATAGTCACTTTCTCACCAGCTCAGTGTGGCTTCCCTGTGTCTCTTCTACAAGTACTTTCACAGCTTCTGCTCTGATAAAATTTACTTGAGCCACAAGATTAACAACTAGGTCCCATCCTTTTACTGTGAAATCAATAAGATGTAAATGCGAATTCTACTCCAGCAGCTTCTTTTTTTGCACTTTCCACCTGTGGAATTCCCTTCCATTTACTTGCTTCCCTGACAGCTACAATCTCCAAGAATTTAAATCTAAAGTCAATAGTCATCTCCTATCTCACTAACTTGCATTCTCTCTCTCATGCTCTCATCTCATTTCTGCAGTATTCTCATCCGTCTCCTACCCGCTTCCAGACATCCCCTGTATTCTGTCACTACTTCTCATAGCTTTCCTCCTATGTAACTCTTGTGGAGTAGTTTTCGCACTGAAGGTTATAATCTTGCTATGTCGGTTGCTAAGCGACTTAACATACCCAAAATGTTAGGAACTTGGTAATCTTCCACTGAAAGCTGACTCCTTAGTATTCAACTAACTGCCTTATTCAACTATGTCCAAACTGGAACTAACTAGTAGTTCTATTGAACACCAATAGAACTCTAAAGAACTCTCTAGAACTTTTAAGAACTCCCTAAGAACTTCTCTCATTAACTTCCTATTAACTCTTATTAATATAGGAGGGAGTGTCCATTATCTGAGGAATAGGTGTGTTTCACCATAACAGTAACCCCCTGCACAACAGTGGCAATATAATGCCTTGCTTGGGGCAATACGATTATAAAAAAGAAAATTACTTTATCAAAATGTAAATATAGGATTCATTCATTTTTTTAAAAATTTATTTTTATCCTATTATTTATCAACAATTTTCACCAAGATTTTGGACCTTACACATCAAATGAAGGCAATGGATATCATAAGATCTTTCCATCTGCTGGACCAGTTTTTTCTGGATTGATGCAGTCCCCTGTAGATATGCATGTTCAACCAGCCCTCATTAAACCGAACAGGTTAACTAGAACAAGGCTGTTTTTACTATCGCTGGATTTCAACAAACAATGATAAACACGTATATATAAAAATATAATCTTGTATTTTTATTCTTTGTCAATGATGCTTGTACAGAGCAGGAGAGTAACCAGAGAGTCGTGCGCACATGAAAGGGCTGTCAGGAGTCATTAGCCAGTCTCTGTCTTCAGCCAAAAATTCTAGACTTTATATAGTTTTAAAATTCCCATACATTTTTGCTTTTACGGGTTGTCGCTTTGTTGAGGTCATCCATGGCTGAATGTATCTGTCATTCACACCCAGCGGTCCATTCTTTTCAAATCAGATGTCACTTGTGTTCATTTTTGTTGTTGCATTTGCTGACATCATTCATGGTCTGATATATCTATCAACCACCTTTGTCCTTTGTTGAACTAACCCATGGCCAGATGTACTTGTCAATAATTTGCATGATTCTTTTTTTGGCAGGGAGGGGGCTTAATATTGGGAGTGAAAGTGACAGTATCATGAAATCATCCCATTTAGAAAGTTTTTGGTCAGAATCCATCTTGCACATTTATAAATCTACTCTTCATCTTTGCATTGAATACTGTTGCCATATCTGGTTGGATACTCCTGCTATTTATCTCGAGGTTCTCATCAGAATCCATCTTGCATATTAATAAATCTACTCATCTTTGCATTGAATACTATTGCCATATCTGGTCGGATACTCCTGCTATTTATCTCGAGGTTCTCATCAGAATCCATCTTGCATATTAATAAATCTACTCATCTTTGCATTGAATACTATTGCCATATCTGGTCGGATACTTCTGCTATTTATCTCGAGGTTTTCATCAGAATCCATCTTGCACATTTATAAATCTACTCTTCATCTTTGCATTGAATACTGTTGCCATATCTGGCTAGGTGCTCCTGCTATTCATCTCAAGGTTTTTGTCAGAATCCATCTTGTACATTTATAAATCTTCCATTCATCCGTGCATTGAATACTGTTGTCATATCTGGCTAGGTGCTCCTGTTATCTATGTTGAGGTTCTCGTCAGAATCCATCTTGATCATTTATAAATCTACTATTCATCCATTCATTGAATACTGTTGTCATATCTGGGTAAGTGCTTTTTTGCTATTCATCCCGATATTCTTGACAATATCCAAAGAAGAATCTGCAATGTAATTAGTCCTGACTTGGCATCTCGACTTCAGTCACTTTCTCACCAATACGACGTGGATTGCCACTGTTTTTTTCTACAAATATTTTCACAGTTTCTCTTCTGACAAGCTTCTTTCCCTGGTGTCCCGACCAGATGAATTTACTTATGGTACTAGATTGGCATCTAGGTCCCACTCTTTTACCATCTAATGTAACTTTTACTTCTACTCTAACAATTTCTTTTCTCACACATCCTCTCTGTGGAATTCTCTTCTGTATACTTGCTTCCCTGGTAGCTCCAATTTCCAAAGTTTAAATGCAACATCAGCTGTCATCTTCTACCTCCATCAACCCCATCCGTCTTCCGAAATCCCATCCTTTCTTTGGTAACCCATGTACCCCATTTTTCACTCTCTGTAATCTCCTGCACACCAGAGACAGTTCTGCCTTGCTTGGGGTGAAAAAAAAAAAAATTCCCTCCTGGGTCCTTGTGTATGACTGTTTCATTGATCCTCATTGAACCAGACAGATTGGTCAGAACATGAAGAGCCCGGTGATGTTGAAGTCCCCTTCTTGAAGAGTAAAATCTATTTCCATGCAGTTGTTTGTGCCTTCTCTGGTAGATCTGTAACCTTGATTAAAAGCAAAAAGAAGCAAATGTTAAAAATGGTCATTTTTATCTACTTGGTATCATCGTGGGGTTGAGAAGAGGTATAATTAAATCGAATTTCAAAAACAATAAACAAAATCTTCAGAGAAAAAAAAGAGTTGCAAAAAGCCCTGAAACACTATGGTAAATATATTTTGCATGTTAATTCAAATAACGTTGAAAAATCAAATTAATCTGACAACCCAATTAATTTTCCATTTAGAAATTTTTAATAGACAAACAAAAGAATACACGGTTTATGATTATGAGCCTCATTAGAGGGCACCACATGTACTGAAGCTGTAGTTGTAGTGGGTGTGTCTTGTTGACCATGTCCACCATAGTTTATGAATGTAGAATATAGCACAGTACGTAATCTGTTCAATGAAACAACGTCAAAGATTAATACTTACAAGTCAGACACTCCACTGAATCTGACTATATCACCAGTACTCGGGAAAATATGGCCGCCTTTTATGCACATCGCATTGAATATTTTGAGCCTTCTGATTGGTTAACCCTTCTATTGGTGAACTATCAAATGAGTCAGCTCATGGATGGCTCACTAGTATACAAGGGTACCCAAAAACTCTAATATATCTCAGACAAGATAACCTGATAGAGCCCCTCCCTCCTTAATTTTGTTTTAAATTCAGAGTTGCCCTTCTCTTAGACTGGTTGCCACTCAAGGTTAAAAACCCAGTCTACTCTGCTATTTAACTAAAAGCTGGAAGACTATGGACACTATTATATCGTGGGAATGATATAAATGACAAGGTAAATTCCAATTGGAATGATTTAGACAACACGTAAGGGATAAACAAATAACAGAGTTTATTGTACGGGAAAGTACATGTAACGGAGAATTCATAAAATGGTAAGTCAAGACGGAATGGAAGCGGAAGTCGAATCATCTGCACTTCCTTAATTCGATACTTCTTACTCTCTTCGGCAAATCAACTGTTAGGGGTGATAGGATGTTCCATTATAACAGACTCATATTTTTTCCAATGACATTAGTGTGAAATAAATGAAACAATTGATTAGAATTTTAATTATTTGAGAAAAATGTTGGTCATAAAAATGGTTCATGCATACTTCAAAAAACATAGACGGCAAGTTTGAAATGATTTTTTTTTTTAATCGTTTCACCCCAAGCAAGCCATTCTACTGCCACTGTTGCACAGGGGGTTACATAAAGGAAAATGATGAGAAAGAGGGGTGAGTTATAGGAAATGTCAGGACGAGAGTAATAGATGGATGAGGATACCGAGGATGGGGGTGGAATAGATGGGAAAAGATGTTTGAGAGAATGGATGCGAGTTAGTGTCATAGGAGTTGTCTATTGACCTTACATTTAAACTCCTGGAGATTGTAGCTGTCAGGGAAGGAAGTATATGGAAGGGAATTCCACAGGCAGGAAGTGTGTGAAAAGAAGCCGAGATATTTTATTGGTTTCGCTGTAAAAGGGTGTGACCTAGTTGCTAGTCTAGTAGCTTGTGTAAATTCATACCTAGGAGGCACCAGTGATCTAAGTTCATCAGAGCAGAAGCCGTGAAAATATTTGTAGAAGAGGCACAGGAAAGCCACATCACGCTGGTGAGAGAGCGACTGCAGTTGAGCTGCCAAATCGGTATTGATCACATTACAGATTCTCTGTTGGATTTTGCCAAGAACCCTGAGGTTAAAAGCATGGGCACCCGACCAGATGTCTGGATAATACTAACTGCACTGTTCTCATTATTGATCTCAACATATTTATTGTATGAAATTGAGCATCTTTCTGTGAGATAATAGTTGGTAAGCATATTCCTAATCAAGTGTTCCACATTATTGGCCTTGTGCCAAATTTATCTTTTGCTTGGCTTATTCTAGTACAATGCTAAAATGGAGATAGGAATTGGTCAAGTAATTTCTATTTACCTCAAAAATCAATATTTGAAAATTGAGCCTTGAGTCTGAATAATTTGCCAATTAAAAATACTTCAGGCAATAAATAGTTTCCCCTCCTAACCTATGTTTAGTTTAATAAGAAATGGAACAAATTAAAGTAGAAAGTTATGGGGAGGGTTTTCATATTTTGAATATCAGCATTTGAGATACTGAGATTGACCCCTAAATGTGGTTGCTCAAGTATCTCAGTCACCAAGATAGGGCCTATTTGTAATTTCCCAGAAAATGTCACATCCTTGCTGGTCTTAAAAAGGATAGACAAAAATGTTCTAATGCTAAAATGTTTTTAAAAAATAAGCCATAAATTGCCATAAGTCTGAAATTATTATTCCACATTCAATAAGAGCAAAATTATCATTCTTAAGAGCAAAATTATCTGAAGCTAGTTAAAGGAAAATATTTCGAAAAGTTGCTAATTGTCTATACTTCTGAGATGAGGTAGTATTTATATTATTTACACTGTTTGGATGTGCATTGTGGTGCAGTGGATATCGGCTCGGAAGGAGAAATCAGGGAACCAAGTTCGATTCCCAGTTGAATTCATTGCATTCATTTACGTGCAAATACCTGTGGGAAAGGTAATAATCTGTCTCTTCCTTCCAGTTATGGGTTAAATAACAGGACAGATTGGGTTCTATAGCCTTGGCTGGCAACCAGTCTACCACAGAAAGCAATGGCAACCTACTGCGGGATAATCCTCTGCCCAGTCAGTCATATCTCTTTCGAGACATGATCGCCCAAGCATATTTCACGTATGGCACTAAACTGACTGACACTGTTTGGACTGTTGTCCTCATCTTTATTACCATGTTTACAATGTTTCAGCCATTGTATGCTCAAGCCTTCTTCAGGTTGTAGGAATTTTGAACCAAACCCTTTATTTTGATCACTGGGATATATCATTCTCATTCCATGTGTGATACCACTTCCAGTAGCTGTGTAGTTATCTCCCTCTAACTCAACTCACTAAGGAATGAGAATGATATATCCCAGTGGTCAGTTAAATATACCCCAGCCTGTTAAAGGAAAATATTTCAATATGATATTTTTCTATACTTCTGAGTTGAGGTAATATTTACATTATTTACACTGTTTGCACTGTTGTCCTCATCTTTATCTCCATGTTTATGACGTTTCTGCCATTGTATGCTCTAGCCTTCTTCAGGTGCTAGGAATTTTGAACCAATCCTTTTATTTTGATCACTGGGGTATATCATTCTCATCCCTTAGAGAGTTGAGTTAAAGGGAGATAACTACATGGTACTGGGAAGTGGCATTGCACATGGAATGAGAATTACATATCCCAGTGATCAAAATAAAGAGTTCGGTTCAAAATTCATATCACCTGAAGAAGGCCAAAGTGTACAATAGTCGAAACTTCATAAATGTGCCAATAAAGATGAGGACAACAGTTTGAACAGTGTAAATAATGATTTCAAAATGAGTTTTTTTTTTTCTCTGAAAAATTAAGGTGCTTAGTTTTTTTTTTTCCAAAAACTTGAATGTGTTTGTCTGAAAAAAGTATGGTACTTTTTTTTTATTTCAATAATGGGAGGGGTAGATATCAGTGTTGAAATATGAAACTTGGCTCTTTATAAATTACGGTTATTTTGTGCATCTTTTAAGCAAGTAACGTTGAGTGACTTCTGAGGAATGCCAGGTTTTGTAAGCTTCATGACAGGCTTAGCAAGTCAGCAATGAATAGAATCTTATTATTTATACTAACAGATGTCTTCAATATATGTGGGTGCTTTTTGAACTGAAAAGCCAAAAGAGCTACTTTCAATTTAATATTGTATTAGATGAAAGATTGCCAGCCATTATTATTAATTTTTGACTAGTATTTACTTTCATCTTCATTTTTTATTAGATGAAGCATTGTCAGCCATTATTATTAATTTTTAACTTGTATTTCCTTATATTTTAATTTTTTATTAAATGAAAGATTGTTGGGAATTATTAGTAATTTTTACTAGTATTGACTTTCATTTGTATTTTTTAATAGATGAAACATTGTCAGCCATTATTATTAATTTTTGACTAGTATTTACTTTCATCTTCATTTTTTATTAGATGAAGCATTGTCAGCCATTATTATTAATTTTTGACTAGCATTTACTTTCATCTTCATTTTTTATTAGATGAAGCATTGTCAGCCATTATTATTAATTTTTGACTAGTATTTACTTTCATCTTCATTTTTTATTAGATGAAGCATTGTCAGCCATTATTATTAATTTTTGACTAGTATTTACTTTTATCTTCATTTTTTATTAGATGAAGCATTGTCAGCCATTATTATTAATTTTTAACTTGTATTTCCTTATATTTTAATTTTTTATTAAATGAAAGATTGTTGGGAATTATTAGTAATTTTTACTAGTATTGACTTTCATTTGTATTTTTTAATAGATGAAACATTGTCAGCCATTATTATAGACTTATGAGTTGTATTTAGTATCATCTTCATTCTCTATCAGATGAAGCAATGTCATGTATTATATTCAATTTCTTACTAGTATTTAGTTTCATCTTCATTCTTTATTAGATGAACCATTGTTAGCCATTGTTATTAGTAATGGTTGACAATGTTTTATTTAATAAATTATAAAATAAAGAAAACTGTTCTGTACTAACTCATCTTTTCTCTTTCATTTTATTTTTTGTGAATTAAGGAATAGAGTAAATGAATCTAAAAAATTGAAGATGTCATCATAAAATTAAATATTACGAATATAAATATGTTTTCTTATCTGAAATTATTTTTATCTTTTTTATAGGACAGAGAGTTTCTCTATTTACTAAAGTTGGATTATTATCTTTTTTTCTAATAAGGTTTATTTTTAGAAAATTTTACTTTGTTTTAATTTCTAATTCCATTTCACAATTAAATTTTGTTTTAATTTATCAACAATTTTCTTTTCGTAATATTTGATGTAAAAGTGGGCCACGTTTTAAGATTTACTCTACCTTCAAATTTTCAGCAATAATTTTCAATTTGTCTTCACTTCATCATTTTCTGAAGGTACTTCATCATTTTCAATATATTATCACTTCTCTATTTTCTGAAGGTCTCTACTTCTTCATTTTTAACATGTCCCTATTTCTTCATTTCAACAGATCTTTTTCATTTTCAAAAGGTCTCCACTTCTTCATTTTCAACAGGTCTCTACGTCTTAATTTTTAAGACATTTTCATTTCTACATTTCCAAAAAATCTCCACTTCTTTATTTTCACCATGTCTTCACTGCTTCATTTTAACACATTTTCACTTCTTCATTTCAAAAAAACTTCCACCTCATCATGTCTTCACCTAATCATTTTCAACATGTCTTTACCTCATTATTTTTAATGTCTTCACTTCATCATTTTCAACATGTCTTCACCTCATCATTTCCAACATGTCTTCACCTCATCATTTACAACATGTCTTCACTTCTTCATTTCTAACATGTCTTCACCTCCTCATTTTCAACATGTTTTCTCTTCATCATTTTCAGCATCTTTACCACATCATTTTCAACATGTCTTCACTTCATCATTTTCAACATGTCTTCACTTTTAAATTTTCAACATGTCTTCGCCTCATCATTCTTAATGTCTTCACTTCATCATTTACAACATGTCTTTACCTCATAATTTCCAACATGTCTTCACTTTTAAATTTTCAACATGTCTTCACTTCTTCATTTCTAACATGTCTTCACATCTTCATTTACAACATGTCTTCTCTTCATCATTTCCAACATGTCTTCACCTCCTCATTTCCAACATGTCTTCACCTCCTCATTTTCAACATGTCTTCTCTTCATCATTTTCAACATCTTTACCTCATCATTTTCAACATGTCTTCACATATTTATTTACAACATATCTTCACTTCATCATTTTCAACATGTCTTCACTTCATCCTTTCCAACATGTCTTCACCTCCTCATTTTCAACATGTCTTCTCTTCATCATTTTCAACATCTTCACCTCATCATTTTCAACATGTCTTCACCTCATCATTTTCAACATGTCTTCACCTCATCATTTCCAACATGTCTTCACCTCATCATTTTCAACATGTCTTCACATATTCATTTTCAACATCTTCACCTCATCATTTCCAACATGTCTTCACCTCATCATTTCTAACATGTCTTCACCTCATCATTTCCAACATGTCTTCACCTCATCATTTCCAACATGTCTTCACATCTTCATTTTCAACATGTCTTCACTTCATCATTTCCAACATGTCTTCACCTCATCATTTCCAATATGTCTTGACTTCATCATTTCCAACATGTCTTCACTTCATCCTTTTCAACATGTCTTCACCTCCTCATTTTCAACATGTCTTCTCTTCATCATTTTCAACATCTTCACCTCATCATTTACGACATGTCTTCACCTCATCATTTACAACATGTCTTCACCTCATCATTTACAACATGTCTTCACCTCATCATTTCCAACATGTCTTCACCTCATCATTTCCAACATGTCTTAACCATCATTTCTTCAGTCTTCTCATCATTTCCAACATGTCTTCACCTCATCATTTCCAACATGTCTTCACATCTTCATTTTCAACATGTCTTCACTTCATCATTTCCAACATGTCTTCACCTCATCATTTCCAATATGTCTTGACTTCATCATTTCCAACATGTCTTCACTTCATCCTTTTCAACATGTCTTCACCTCCTCATTTTCAACATGTCTTCTCTTCATCATTTTCAACATCTTCACCTCATCATTTACGACATGTCTTCACCTCATCATTTACAACATGTCTTCACCTCATCATTTACAACATGTCTTTACCTCATCATTTGCAACATGTCTTCACTTCTTCATTTCTAACATGTCTTCACATCTTCATTTACAACATGTCTTCACATCTTCATTTACAACATGTCTTCACTTCATCATTTCTAACATATCTTCACCTCATCATTTCCAATATGTCTTCACTTCATCATTTTCAACATGTCTTCACTTCATCTTTTTTAACATGTCTTCACTTCATCTTTTTTAACATGTCTCCACTTTTTCATTTTTAATATTGTCATAGAATTGTTAGAGAGAATTCATGTTGGCTTAATTATAATATTTAATGAACTCTGAATACAAGCAGAATTCTCCTGAATATATGCATTCAGGACAGATTCATTAATGAGGTTCTTTCTTCTTCTCTATTGCACTGGATTTAATCCTACTTTATCTTTTTAGTCTATGAGTGAATTACTTGTCCTTTGAAGTATTGGTAGGTGGATGTCTTCTGAGAAATCCATTCATCACCTCTTGAGGAATCAGAGCTCAAGGGTTTCCTCATAATATTCAGATGGAGATCATGTCTCTGTCTCTGCCTCTTGAAGAATAACATGCATGGATTTTCAGAGTAATTGTTTCCAATTCTCTCCAGCTACCTTTTTATTAGCAAAATCTGCCGATTCAACAGTTGTTTAAATTATTCCATTATTCCTGTTGTGCCGGCCATTACCTTGAGGGTTAGGGGTTAGGGTTAGGGTTATATGATGTTGTCCTACTTACAACTAATCTTTGCTCTTGTATGCATTTGGATATAAAGAAAGTCTCCTATCAGAAGAAATATACATGAGCAGCCCAAAGATGGCAAAATCTGAGCAAAATGTTTGTATAACTGTTGTAGACGATACCTCTGAGGATTCTGCAGGTTCTTTTCTCGCACTTCCCGCCTTTGGAACTTGCTTCCTTATTCTTGCTTTCCTGACCTCCAGGAATTTAAATGCAAGGTCAATACTCATCTCTTAACTACTTGACCCTAGTTCTTTCTTCACCATCCTGTATATCCTTTCCTTTCTCTCCACCTCTGCAACTGTCATCACACCTGTATTCCTTTCCTTCTCTTGCTCCTTTCTAACTGGTTCATCCTTCTCTTCACTCTCCTCTAATCTTTTTTGCTCTTATGTAGCTCCCTGCACATCAGTGGCGTTACCGCGGGGTGATATGATTAAAAAAAAGTATTTCAAAAGAAAACCGCAAATATTTGTCAATTATTGTCAACATGTATTTATTTTATAATCATATCACTCCAAGCAAGGCATTTTACTGCCATTATTTTGCAGGGGGTCACATAGGAGGAAAGTGATGAGAAAGAGTGACAGGTTATAGGGTGTGTCAGGAAGTTGGTAAGAGAAGGATGAATGTGGCCATAAAGTGAGGGATCTATTTATATATTGATTGTAATATAAAATTGATCTCCCACTTTATATTTACATAATAATTTCTTGTCTGTTGATAAGCCGTAGAAAACAAATCAGTCAGTCAATGAAATACTGATTAGCTACACATGCATGTCTTTTAGATTTATTTACATTCTTTGGAAAATAAATGTATAGAATTTTTTTTTTTGATAGTCATATCACTGCAAGCAAGGCACTTTACTGCTACTTTTTTGCAGGGGCTTACATAAGAGGAAAGTTATGAGAAAGAGTGACAGGTTATAGGGGATGTCAGGAAGTGGGTAAGAGAAGAATGAGAATACTGATGAGAGTGGAGTGGATGGAGAAAAGAGCATGTGAGAGAAGATGCAAGTCAGAGAGATAGAAGATCACTATTGACTTTACATTTAAATTGTAGAGAATGTAGTTGTCGGGGAAGCAAGCAAATGGAAGGGAATTCTACAGGTGAGGAGTGCGAATTTTTGGATGAAAGCAGACCTATAAAATTCAATGTGATTTTTTTGTAGAGTTGCATGGCTTATATGACCTTCCTAATGTTAGCATGGTAGAACCTGGGTTTTTTTTTTCAGTGCAAGTCTTACATGAGTTGGTAATCTCTTTTTCAGATCCTCAACTTATGAGGGAAGGTTTCTGATTTTCATCATGTGGGCCATGCGTGTATCAACAGTGCAGCACATCTACTTGTAAAATCTCTTTGATTCTTCTTTGCTCACAGCCAAGCTACACATATGAGACAGGTCATCAACAGCTGCGTTTTTTTTTTTACTGAGGCAGCATTTTATGTCAAACACATAACATGAGATTTCTATAAGTGGCTATTTTCACATTTTTTCTTTCGCTGGTCATTTTTGCATTAAACATGAATGCAACTGACTTTGATGAAAATCGAGTGATGTTGTAGAGTGAAGAAGTGGGGAGATGTTGAAATGAAGGGAAGACATGTTGAAAGAGGGGAGATACTGAAAATGAACAAGTGGGGAGATGTTGAAGTGAAGGGAAGACATGTTGAAAGAGGGGAGATACTGAAAATGAACAAGTAGGGAGATGTTAAAAAGGAAGAGAAGATATATTAAAAGGCAAGACATTTTTCCAAACAAAGACTTAATTTAAGATTTCTTATTGGTTCTCTTATAACTTGGATTCACTCCTTTTAACTTGGACTTTGATGAGTATCTTTCCTTGTGAAATTATCATGCATACCATTTTCAGGAATTACACTCTGCTAGGATATGCGTTCTGGTGCAGTGGATATAGCCTCTGAACAAGAAATCGAGGAGCCGAGTTTGAATTCGTTGCATTTCACTTATGCACAAATACTCTTGAGAAGGGTATTAACCTGTCTCTTCCTTCCAGTCATGGGTTAAATAACAGGACAGATTGGGTTCTATAGCCTTGGTTGGTAGCCAGTTTACTGCAGAAAGTAATGGCAACCTACTGCAGGATAATCTTCTGCCCAGTCAGTCATGTCTCTTTCGAGACATGATCGCCCAAGTGTGTATCATATATAATTTAAAGTGTTACCAAATATTGCCTCTATTTTCTCAATGCTTTAACAATGGCATTGACATTTTTTTTTATTGCAAAGTTCTGGACAAAAGATTAATGTTAGACTTGACTGCCTTAAAGAGGCTGCTATGGGGCATTTTTTTTTTATTGTTTCACCCCAAGCAAGGCATTCCACTGCCACTATTGCGCAGGGGGTTACATAGGGGAAGGTGGTGAGAAAGAGTGTTTAGATATAGGAAATGTCAGAAGGAGGGTGATAGACGAGTAAGGATGTAGATGGGAAGAGTGTTTGAGAGAATGGATGCAAGTTAGTGTGTTAGGAGGTGTCTATTGACCTTACATTTAAACTCCTGAAGATTGTAGCTGTCGGGGAAGCTAGTATGTGGAAGGGAATTCTACAGGCGGGAAGTGCGAGAAAAGAAGCTGTAGAAGTAGAAATTGCGGTTACATTTTATCGGTTCAGAGGTAGTATATGATTGGGTGTAATAATAGTTGCTTTCACTGTAGCTCTCTTTAACACATTAAACACTTTCTCTGCTATGGAAGATAGTGGTAATTTTGTTACAGTTGTTAGATGGTGGATTTTTTTTCTGAAAATGGCGATACCAGTGAGCATAGTGTGTGAACATATCTAATGTACAGCATAGAGTAGGTAAATCTTTTGGAACAAGTAGGCTGTGAGTAATGGATACAGATATTCTAGATTGGGTTCTATATTATTTTGTTGAGTATGTATCCAAATAGTTTTATATTTTTATACCCTAAATAATTGGTTAAGCATCAGTATTTTTTAATAGCTGCCATGAATCATTTGAGAGTTCTGTCATTTCTATTGAATTTTTCACACAAATTTTTGCATTATTGATTTAAGCATAGGTACCTTGTAGTTTCTCTGTCAATATTATCTGGTCTGTCACCTGTTGAAAGGTAGCTACCCTGTTAGTTAAATTAAATGGTGTATGCAAAGTTTGCTACTAGCCTTGATAGCCATATTTGGTTTATCACTGGGCCTTATAGCTACCTGATGTTAGGCCTTTTTGAGGTCCAGTTTACTAAATAGACTACTTTTGGTTATTTTTTTTATATCATCTCATGTATTCTTGGCAGATGCTAGCCATCCAGTAAAGTAAACTGGTTTTTCATTTTCAACATCTCTTCACTTTCAACATGTCTTCCCTTCACTTCAACATCTCCCCACTTGTTCATTTTCAACAACTCCCCACTTTCAACATGTCTTCCCTTCACTTCAGCATCTCCCCACTTGTTCATTTTCAACAACTCCCCACTTTCAACATGTCTTCCCTTCACTTCAACATCTCCCCACTTGTTCATTTTCAACAACTCCCCACTTTCAACATGTCTTCCCTTCACTTCAACATCTCCCCACTTGTTCATTTTCAACATCTCTTCACTTTCAACATGTCTTCCCTTCACTTCAACATCTCCCCACTTGTTCATTTTCAACAACTCCCCACTTTCAACATGCCTTCCCTTCATTTCAACATCTTCCCACTTCTTCATTTTCAACATCTCTCTACTTTCAACATGTCTTTTCTTCTTCATTTTTAACATCTCTTCGCTTCTTCATACTAAAATTATCCATAATTCCTGCAAACATATCACTTTGTTTGTGTGATAAAACTTAAATTTCCTGGGAAAGTTGTGCTTCATTTCATTCACATTCCAATTTAAAAGTCAAATAATTTGAAATGAATAAACATATCAGTAAAGAAAATTAAAATCTAAATTAAATTAGCCTATATTCAATAAACTAACAATGAAAGCATTTACCATCAAGTTCAGAGTTTTGTGATAAATTGCCCACCAGGGCCAGATATTCAATAAATATATTTAAATTAATATCAAATCTAATATTGCACAACTCAGGAGAAATACTAATCGTAAATTTAAAATTCCAAATCTGAAATTCTTTATGCATTATGTTTTTGTTTTATGCCTAAATTAGAAAGATAAGATTGTACGAATGAAAAAAAAATGGAATTTATAAGTGTTTCCTTTTCATAAACATGAGTGCTTATCATATCTTCGATCTTCTCTCTCTTTTTGTCTTCCCTTCACTCATTGAGACTAAATCGTGTCATTGATAACTGTTTTCTATCTGCCTTTGTATTTAAAATTTAATAGTACATTATTCATGAGGTATTGCTAGGGTGTAACATAAGAAAGGGACAAGCAAAATTATAAGAAGTTAATAGTCTTCTTATCGAAGAATGATAATCTATCTTTTATTGGCTGTATTTTATTTGAAAGAATTTAAATTTTGACAATATAATGTTACCACTTGAACATATTCTTCAATAAAATTATGGGAATACAATTATGAGAAAAATAAAATCTTTTAAAGTGCATGAATTCAGTTGATAGAAAAACATGTTTTAATTGTTCTTTACATTTTAATTGTGAAAAAATTAAGATACGATATAATGGCACCACAAGAAATCTTTAACACTGTTGGTATCTGTCTAGACAGACATTTGTTTTTATCTGTGTTGGGTTTTCAAATTTTTAACAAAAACACATCTTTTAAATGGTATTTAAAAAAGGTTAGTTTCTGAAGGAAGAGTAGTAACATAATGTCAGTTGAAATAATATATATTCTTTTCTGAAATATTCATTAACAATGAAATGTTCAATTTTTCTTACAGTGAAGTTTGTTCCATAAATTAAGAGTTCTTTGTGCAGTGTGAGATGTGTGAACATAATTATTTGATGACCTTCAGCCTAATGTTGACTTGGTCAGTAGTTACTGGCTCATCTTTTTCGTTGTGTGCATGTCTGTGTATGCACATGTAGATCCAACTGGCATCCAAAAATTGTTTTGAACCTTGAGAAACAGTATACTACTGTTTTTATATCCATAATTGAGATCTGAAATCTAATTTCACATGTGAATTTTTTGAATACAAGATTTTCATTAATTAGAAAATAATTTCACACTGGCTTACAGAAATTTATTTTTCAAATTTTTGGGAGTGTTAAAGGGAATTATTGTTATTTTCTAAATGGTTCAAACTTAACATATGGTGGGCCTACTATTTTGTCAGTAATTGGTTGTTTATCCAAGAAAGCTTCTTTTAGTTTGAAAAATATATATATAAGTATACAGAAATTAATTTCTATAATACACTATTAGATGACAAAATTATCTTTTAGTCTTTCAGTATTTATATTTATATTCCAAAATAATAAAACATTTTGGCTTTTGAACCAAACTCTTTATTTTGATATATCATTCTCATTTCATGTGGGATACCACTTCCGATAGCTATGTAGTTATCTCCCTTTAACTCAACTCTCTAAGTTATTTGTTCACTACTACTGCAGCCAGGTATTAAACTCACAACTCTTTGGGTCAAGTCACTGGAAACAACTCTTTGGGTCAAGTCACTGGAACTAACCAACACCTATATCCACTAGGCCATGTGTCCTTGAGAGGACAAGTTTATGAATTTCTGGAGCTTATGAACCTAATGTCTCAGTTATCAATTTTTGCCAGAGCTGATATTGCAATCTTCAACACTAATGATTTTCTCTAGCGTTTTTTACCAGAGCTCATATTGTAATCTTTGACACTAATGATGTTCTCTAGTATTTTTTACCAGAGCTCATATTGCAATCTTTGACACTAATAATTTTCTCTAGAGTTTTTTTACCAGATCTCATATTGCAATCTTTGACACTAATGATTTTCTCTAGCATTTTTTACCAGAGCTCATATTGCAATCTTTGACACTAATAATTTTCTCTAGAATTTTTTACCAAAGCTCATATTGCAATCTTTGACACTAATGATTTTCTCTAGCATTTTTTACCAGAGCTCATGTTGCAATCTTTGACGCTTATCATTTTCTCTAGCACTCTATATTACTAGTTTCCATATTGTATTCATTTCTATGCATGGCCAGCTTAGGAGAATTTTGTGGCCTAGCATATTTGCTGGTTTCTTAAGTTTACATGGTTTCCAATTTTATTAGCTATCAATTATTTCAACTTTAGTCCATAGGGAACAGTGATCACCTTTCTCCCTCCATATGTGGTCAGCTATTTCTATTTCCTCTTGTGTTACAGCCTTGCAATGTTCTTGCATCCTCACTTTAACGAGGCGGCCCATTTCTCTTTTATATTTCATTTCACATTTATTGTATTCTGCTGCAAAAAGACATGAGTGAAAATCAGGAACCAAAAAGTTTAAGACTGTAATTTCTTGGCTTAATATTTTACTTTCCTGGTTTTCACTGACACAAATTTGTCAATCACACTTGCTTAACTTTGAGGTCAACGAAAATCTGTCGCTGGCAGTAGTCAGCACTAATAGTCTGTTGGTGTCAAATGTTTCCAGATGATTTAGTGCTTAATTAAAGAACAGTACACTACAATTTATTTGTCCAATGGCATTATGATGCTTTCCCACCCTATACCAAAAGTGGTACACATTACATGTATCCTATTTACCACGACCACGATACACCCCTGCATTTTGACAAAACAATACTGTTTTTTCTCAATCTTAGCTATATGTATGTGTAACATAGGACATTTGACCGTGAAAAAAGCTACTTCTAACTTGGTGAGAGACCTTGAACCTTGACCTTCACAGTAAGGCATTGTAATTAGATTTGCTGGATTCCTTCTGACCTTTACACAAAGACCTTTCTTGAAAAACGACTTCATTATTAATTTGTAGTTACTTCCTCCAACTCACCTTGAAACTCTAAGAAGCAGAAAATTGTATTTTTATTTATTTTTAAATTTTATATTTAAAAAATGTGTTGATTCGTTTCACAAAGAAAAGATTTCATGCTGAATATTTTAAACCCTAAAAATTAACAAGTTCTAGTTCATTACCTGTTATGTTGCTGAAGGTGATTAAAATTCAAATATAAACTGTTTGTCCATTTAAAACAAAATGCATTATGTTTAAATACTCACGTAATCATAAAAATGACTTAAAAGAATGGGCTTATGCTCTTTTCCTGTTCCTCAGAGTTTGTTGTCAGACAGAAAATAAAATTAGCCCTTGCAACACAGCTGTCCATTTCAATTAAATTCAATAGATTTGTTCATCTATCGTCCAGTTCAGACTCCTTCCTAGTCTTTTATCCCTTGTTTCTTGTTTAGGATTGGATTTCCAGTTCTTTTTAAAAGACTTTGCATTCTCTTTCACTCCCAGTAACCCATTGTGTCTTAGTGGCATTATTGCCTTGCTTGGGATGAATTGATTAACCAGGGACAGAGAGTTATCCCTTGTTTCTTGTTTAGGATTGCATTACCAGTTCTTTCTGAAGCCTACTTCAACTCTATACTTCTAACATCTCCACCTAAGCTCTGAAATTACATTTACTTTGTATTTATTTTCCCCCCTCATTGAGAGCAGATGCAGCATCAGTTTATGAATTTCTGGAACTTATAAGCCTAATGTCTCAGTAACCGTTTTTTATTGGAGCTCATATTGCAATCTTTGACACTAATGATTTTCTCTAGCGTTTCTTACCAAAGCTCATATTGCAATCTTTGACACTAATGATTTTCTCTAGCGTTTCTTACCAAAGCTCATATTGCAATCTTTGACACTAATGATTTTCTCTAGCGTTTCTTACCAAAGCTCATATTGCAATCTTTGACACTAATGATTTTCTCTAGCGTTTCTTACCAAAGCTCATATTGCAATCTTTGACACTAATGCTTTTCTCTAGCGTTTTTTACCAAAGCTCATGTTGCAATCTTTGACACTAATGATTTTCTCTAGCATTTTTTACCAAAGCTCATGTTGCAATCTTTGACACTAATGATTTTCTCTAGCATTTTTTACCAAAGCTTATGTTGCAATCTTTGACACTAATGATTTTCTCTAGCGTTTCTTACCAAAGCTCATGTTGCAATCTTTGACACTAATGATTTTCTCTAGCGTTTCTTACCAAAGCTCATGTTGCAATCTTTGACACTAATGATTTTCTCTAGCATTTTTTACCAAAGCTCATGTTGCAATCTTTGACACTAATGATTTTCTCTAGCATTTCTTACCAAAGCTCATGTTGCAATCTTTGACACTAATGATTTTCTCTAGGATTTTTTACCAAAGCTCATGTTGCAATCTTTGACACTAATGATTTTCTCTAGCGTTTCTTACCAAAGCTCATGTTGCAATCTTTGACACTAATGATTTTCTCTAACGTTTTTTACCAAAGCTCATGTTGCAATCTTTGACACTAATGATTTTCTCTAGCATTTTTTACCAAAGCTTATGTTGCAATCTTTGACACTAATGATTTTCTCTAGCGTTTCTTACCAAAGCTCATGTTGCAATCTTTGACACTAATGATTTTCTCTAGCGTTTCTTACCAAAGCTCATGTTGCAATCTTTGACACTAATGATTTTCTCTAGCATTTTTACTAAAGCTCATGTTGCAATCTTTGACACTAATGATTTTCTCTATCATTCTTTACCAGAGCTCATATTGCAATCTTTGACACTAATGATTTTTTCTAACGTCTTTTACTAGAGCTCATATTGCAATCTTTAATGCTGATGATTTTCTCTAGCACTCTATATTACTAGTTTCCATATTGTATTCATTTCTATGCTTGGCCAGCTTAGGAGAATTTTGTGACCTAGCATATTCTGGTTCACTCATATTCCCCAGTCTTTTAAACAGGGATAGAGGGTTATCCCTTGTTCCCTTTTTTTTATTTGATTTCTAGTCTTTTTCATCTCTTTCTGTAGACTGCCCTTCTCATTACTCTTTTCTTTTTCTGCTCATTATTAATATTTATGTTCCTAATTCTTCCACATATTGTGTCCTAGTGGCTTTACTGCCTTGTATCGGCTGAATTGATTAAAAAAATGTTTTTTTCTTTTGTCTCTGATTTTAGGATTTTAATGCTCAACCCATGGTAAAGGTTGTCCAGGCTGAGTGGGTAAATGGATTATTCTATCTTATTTCAAAATTGTACGAATGTGAATGTATAAGTGCTTATGCATACGTTAAAATATACAAGTGCACGTAAATAACTGGTGCAAAACACAGATATACACTACTGGCCATAATATTATTACTTTGCAAAATTTTACAAGGCAAAGAAACAAAGATGAACTCGTTTGAATCACCCAAAATTTTCTTTATTCTTTTATTGATGAAACTGCAATATAGGTAATTATTAAATATTTATCAATTCATTTGATGCACATGTTATTGTGCAATATTAACAAAAGAACAATTCTATTTTCATTTACGATTATTCACTTGGCAATAAATACTAAAAAATAGTATGAATGCATCATTTTTTAAACACTGGTGTGGCCTAATAATTATGGCTGGTAGTATATATATATATATATATATACACACTATTCAAATAGCGGCTGTATGTATATTGTGATGTTGCTATTACAATGGTTTTATAACACTACACAAAAATTTTCCCACCATGCATAGAATACTGTTGTCATATCTGGTCAGGCGCCCCTGCTGTTCATCTTGGGATTTTTGACAGGCTCCAAAGGAGAATCTATAATGTGATAGGTCCCGACTTGGCAGCTCGACTCCAGCCACTTTCTCACCAGTGGGACGTGGCCTCCCTCTGTCTCTTCTACAAATATTTTCATGTCTTCTGCTCAAACAAACTTGGGTCACTAGTGCTCCTACACAAGAATTTACTCGAGCAGCCATACTGGTAACAAGGCCCCACCCTTTTACAGTTAAATCTACTAAATGCAGCCAACAATTCTACTCCAGCAGCTTCTTTTCTTATATTTTTTGCCTGTGGAACTCAATTCTGTATACTTGCTTTCCTGACAACTACAACCTCCAGGAATTTAAATGCAATGTCAATTCCCATCTCTTATCCACTTGACTCCTGTTCTTCCCTTGTCCTTTCTACATCACCCTGTGTATCTTGTTCTTTATCTTTCTCACCCTATCTTCACAACTGTTATCACACCTGTATTCCCATCCTTCTCTTGACATTTGTCTAACACCCTGGAACTGGTTCGTCTTTCTGTTCGCACTCCTCCTGCTGAAACTTATACTCTTTTCTATAGCCCACTGTGCATCAGTTGCAGTACTGCCTTGCTTGGGGTGAAATGATTGAAAAAATGTTTCAATACCATACTGTTCTTCTTCAGGTGATATTTTAAAATAAATGGTGAAACTGATTTATTTGAAAAATATAGGATGAATTCATGGTTATTTAAAAAATTCGGGAGTGGTAGTTGAACAATATGCTTGTAGGTGTGTCAATATTGTTCAATCAAAATTGAGAATTAAGTTGAAAATTTGAGTTGCAGAAGGAAACAGAGTCATGGCATGACACTTTTTTAATTTTGTCTGGGTATGAGACATAGTGGAATACATATATATTTTATATATAAATTCAATAATTTATGTTTGGGAAATAGCTATTTCTACAGGTTCTAAGAACTCACATTATCAACCCCAGCTGGTCATAAAATGAAAAAGTTCTAGTGTGACCAGAAATAAAGGTTGATTTAGAAGAGGAAGAGGTCAAGAAGAGGAGAGAGGGAGAATAGTAGCCCTTGCTAAGATAGGAGTGGAAGGTAAGGAAGCTTGCCTGAGGGGCCAAGGGTAGCTGGTAGTAATAAACTTATGGGTTATCACTTGTATAAAATTAAATTCTAACTGGTATCAATAAATTTAGGATAAAAATTATTTTAAATGGGAAGGAAGGGAATAGGTTACTACCTTGTTAAGGGAGTTTGAGTTTGTGTTTGAGTTTTGTTTCATGGCATATCAACCTCTGTGTGTTATTTAGTGCCAAAAAAGTAGGGTTTTAATGTTTGTTTATTTTTTAATGTTCGGTTATAGTGAGAAGGTTGATTTAGTCAGATTTTAATGAAAATTTTGTTTTTGTACTTTTTTATTTTAGAAAACTGAAAAGGTCTTCTAGTTTTATATTCATAAATGTTTTGCTGAGAATAAGTTTTTCCTTCAAAAATGTGTTATGGTTATAATTATTTCTTCAAAAATATATTGTTGGTAATATTTTTCCTTCAAAAACGTATTGTTGGTAATATTTTTCCTTCAAAAATGTATATTTTTCTATAAAAGCCTATTTTTATGTGTATATTTCTATAAAAGTGTATTTTTATATTTTCATAGTGTTTTGACTCCATTTTGAAGGTTAACTATTTGCCCATAGCTGGGACCCTAACAGGTGCTACCACTCCGGGTCAGGGTGGACCTGGGAACAACAGCAATTAAGAGGTAGTTCCATGCTCCTCTTATCCACTTGACTCAGAGGTCTTGCTGCCAGGACCTTAAGGGAGTTTAAATATCTATTTTTATGATGACATATATATATATATATAGGGTTGAATCTGTATATATATATATATATATATATATAGGGGTTGAATCAGCGACTGACGCAAATTTGGTCAGGTTTCAATCATGGGTTAGGAAGCGACTGGAGTCTAAGCCATACTGATGAGCAGGCATTTATCCATTAATGTGTGTTGTATTTTGCTAAAAGCAACTGAATAATGTATTTAGCCAAGCACCTAATCAAATGTAATGTGTCCCAACACTGAATTTAGTGTAATAATCCCACATGTGCATGAGTTCAGAAGCCAAAAATAGTCCAGCCTCATTAGTATTTGCTTTTTAGGGGATGCTGCAGGTAACAAGGGTTAAACCTACCATCTCAATGAAGTGGTACAATTCACTTTGAAGTATTTAACAGTATGTCCAGATGAATGGAATGTTCTACAAATCTGAATTTAAAGTGAGAGGCCTTTACAGCATTTCCCATTTTTGAGATACCTGAAGTGTCAGAGATTAACCCAAGCTCCTTCCTCAGGGATAGTTACTTGTTGGGGGACAGGTTCTCAGAGACTAAACTAATTTTTATCGTTTCAAGCTAATTTGCTCAAAACAATTTAGTATTTATTTGCGTTCACACTCAAATAAAACGTGGCACAGGGCAGTGTTTAAAGAGGTTGTCCCACACATATATGAAACTAGAGGCCAAATGCAGTCTATTCTCTTCTTTTTGGAAATGTCATTGATTAACCCTTTTGGGTGAAGTATTAGCTGGGGAGATGGGCCTTGTAGTAATGTTTTTTTTTTTTACTGTTGATTTTGCAATCAACATCGGGTTTATTAGCATGTTCTGGATATCGGCCATGCAGAGGTTTGTCTTGCCAGCATTCTTTCATTTGCTCAAGAGCTTTATCCTTGGTTTTCTTTTTCATACTTTTGGCGGCAACAGTTGGTTCTTAGATACTGTTTTGGTTTTCTACAAAATCTATTAAATGTAAATCTTGTTTGTATTTACTGCTTTCTTTCATTATTGAATATTTTTTTCTGTTTTCATGTTGTTTTACTTATTGTATCATCCAGTCCATTGTTGTTTCTATGTATGTTAGTAAGCCAATAGTCATTGTCTTGTATGACAATTCTAGCTGAATAAAACCTTATTCACCTTCTTTACAGGCTATGTATAGACAGTCTACATCAACCATTGAATGATGCTTAGTGCGCTTTCTCGTCTTAGAATCCATTCATCTGATATCATTTAGAGTTCAGTTCATGCTCTTAAAATTTTATTGGACCACTGGGATGGCAAGGTTATTAATGGCCATAAATCTCTTTTAAGAATTCAATTCAGTTTTTAATATAAGTTGTACCCTTCTAGAGTACTCTTTGCGCACTATTTCTTTCATTTTCTTATGTTGAATTCTTTCACTCTCATTTACACCTAGGTACTTATGAGCTCCTTCTTGCTCTAAATCTTTTATTGTTACAGCAGGGTCTAAGCTAATTGAGGATGTTTGTTGTAGCAATCCTCATAAAACTGTGGCTTTATCACATTTATCCAAATGGAATTTAATTCCAAAGTCTTCACTCAAACATTTTACAGTTTGCAGAAAACCTTTCAGCTCACTGTCATTCCTAGCATACAACTTTAAGTCATCCATGTAACATTCTGTCCTATTAAGTTGGCTGTTTAATGATATTTGTTAAATAGAAAATAGTAAGGGAGACAAAGAGTCATCTTGAAATATTTCTCTGTTGGTGTTGATGTCACAAAACTTATAGATTCCATTATTATTATTATTATTCACAGTAGTTGTATGTCCATGTGGCAACCTGGGAAATCTAGAATCGCTCTTGTGGGCATTAGTGTCAGACACCTGATTGGATGAAATTATGTTTGGTTTTGTTATTTTTTTTTAGCAGCATATCAACATCTCTAGGTTATTTAATGCTGAAATCTAAATATTTTGTACACAGTTTTATTTTATTTTATTTATTTTTTTAGATAGTGTTGTGGCAGACATACCCATTAACATAGTAATGGACTAACTCAACGTGCATAAATACCATGTGACTAGTAGTCACTGGGAGAGCACCAGTTTGGTATGAGTCAGATACCCATAGAGTGACTTATTGAACACAGACTTTGATATCCAACACCACTTGCTCGTCAGCTAAATGAACAAGCTGGCATATTGCACCATTACCCGTTATTTTGTTAATACAATTGTTTACATTAATCCTGCGTTCCTGTTTTTATTTGTGACCCCTCAAACAGGGTTACAACAGATAGTAATGGTTGCAGTGATACATGTCTTACTAATTAACCCATAGCTGTGGGAAGAAGACGTGAATTCATACTTTTCCCAAGAGTATTCGCAGGTAATATAACAAATCAACTGGAAGTGGAACTTGGCTATTCTATTAACAATTCTGAGCTATTATCATTACATTACCTGCACATCAAAGTTTACAGCATCTAGTAATCCAGTTGATTATCTCTCTTGGTATTGAACAAACCTGACACTACTTAATTTGATTGTACGGAAACCATTGTCTCAATGTGATGTAGCCATAAACTCCAAAGTGATGAGGGCCAACTTGTATTGATATAATATTTACCTTGAACATAGATAGGCCATATGCACATTTCAAAAGCCGGATCTGCTTGAAGAATCGTGGCTACAGGATTGAGCAGCGATAAGGTTTTGGAGAGGATGGAAACGAAAAGGGAACATTAGAAAAAGACAGTTGAAGTTCCTGGGATATGTAATTAGGAAAGAGGGCTTGGAGAATCTGATACTCACAGGTCATATAGAGGGAAAGAAAGACAGCATAAAGCAGGGGTCGGCAACTCATTCGACCTTGCAGGTCGGAGCGTGTTATAATGATGGTTCGCGGGCCGGACGAAGGCCAATAATGAAAAATTAATGAAAATCACATATGCAGACCCCTGCCAACCTAAATATTTAAAACCATAATGAAAATAAACATTGAGAAATCAGAAAAAGAAAAGAAAATCTCAAAATAAAAAAAACACCTAACAAAAATTACCTTTCTTTAAGGAACGTCAAAATACTTTAAAGTGGAAAAAAAAACGAAGTGAAATGTATGAAATTATGACGTGTAGGTTTGAAACTGTTATTGAAAATTGTACCACAAATGAACCACACACACACACACACACACACACACACACACACACACACACACACACACACACACACACAAAAGCGAAACACATATACCTATACATAAGAGTACAAATAGTTGCAAACATATACACTTACGTATGATAAGATAAGAACATGGCACATTGAAAGATTTCGGCGACTTACATAGGGTAGGTGGCAGGGGAAATTGTCCCTTTGAAGGTGTCCCCGCCTAATGTCTGCCGCCGGTCGGTCGGTCAAATCGTCTCTCAGTTTTTGTTTTATGTTTATTTTATTTTTAATTTTTTACGCAGAAATGGAGGTGATTGTTCTTTGATCGTGCTTTTGCGGTCATAGTATTCAGATTCATTTGTGTGTATCAGAGGAAAATAACGGCAGGCCTTTTGTTGAATTCGAAAGCCTCGTCTCTTATGTCAAAAAAGAATCATTGGTAATCAGGCTTGCGGGCCGGTCAAAATACCTTCGCGGGCCGTATCCGGTCGCGGCCGTAGGTTTCCAACCCTTGGCACAAAGCAACGCGTAACATACTTGATGGTCTTGAACAAATGAATAGCAGAGCGGGGTTTGGAAGGGGTAACAGGAAAAGGAGTGCTAAGAGCCACTAAGGATAGAAGGATGTGGAAGGCCATTATCTACGTCCTGAAGGGACACGACACATAGAACAAGAAAAAGCAGTCATTTTAGTCTAGTAGAATATTACTTATCTTGGCATTTAGGCAAATAGGTTTTGTTTTATTTTCGGGTGTTATCCCAATCTTTATTGTTATTGTTGTGGGATCTCCCCTTTGATAATGGACTCGACAGAGTGTACATATACTCCTGCTATAGAGAGAACAGCAGTTGCTGCCATAGAGTCGCTCTCTGCCTTCGGTTCCGCCGAAGGGTAAAATCACGATTGGGGAGAGATAGATATTTTTGGCCTGGCTATATGGCCAGGAAGACCCACATTAAAAAGACCTTGTGTCACAGCACACCTTTAGTGGGAAGGTGGGTAAATACAGTTGCTGCCATAGAGTTGAGTTAAGAGTATTCGTAGAGATCCGTTACAGTTATCGGAGAGTACCGGAACTGATACGTGAGATACCGAAGTTACCCAAACACTATCCAGTCAGAAGCCAGACTAGCTCTGAGCTCCACTCAGCTAGAATAATTTACATGGATGTACTATTTCCACGATTTCACTTCAAGACTTGTATATATTTATTTCTTACTAATAGTATTCCTGGATTTGCTGACCTGCTTTCAAGTTTGTATATTACGTTCAATATAACCTACTTTTCTATCTCCATATCTGTTTTCGTTGTTCATTATTTTGTGCGGTTCCTCATCCAACGACTTCACTTCAAGACTTGTATATATATATATTTCTTCTAATAGTATTACTGGATTTACTAACCTGTGTTCAAGTTTGTATATTACGTTCAATATAACCTACTTTTCTATCTCCATATTTGTTTTTGTTGTTCATTATTTTGTGCGGTTCCTCACCCGGAATCGACAACAGTTATGATTGTTTTTGCATTTCATATCCTACTGCATTTCTTGAACATTTTTACTTTTCATCAATCACGGGAGGTGAATGTATGCATTTATTTATTTATTTATTTCTATTTTGTTTTGTTTTGTTTTTTGGATGTGTTATGGCTTCAAATATCCAACGTTTTATAATGAGGCTTGTCAATACCTGAAACCTGCAAGCCTATCACTGTTATTTCTTTACGTACCTCTACCCAATTCCTCAACTCAGAATTCTTCAGAAACAGCTAATGGATATTAATAAGTAATAGCATTCAGGTCCCATATGTAATACACTGACATTAAATGTGCCGCTTCAGTTGCCATCAAAGGCTCGAATTTCGCTGACTTTATCAATAGCTTCTTTGACATTGTCAATTGACATTTGAAAAATTTATCAAGCAAAATAAATTTTTTGTGGGGGCAAACGAAAACGTAAAAGCTCTATGAATATGAAAATAGGTTAGGGATATGCAATCAGCTATCTTTGGGATGAGACACTCTTTAGGAATATATATATATATATATATATATATATAGGACTAGCAGCATAGCCCAGCGTTGCTCGGGTGTAATGAAAGCTTTAAAACTAATCCATGGTCCTGGAATTCAGACTCTTTGGACGTTGGCACGAAAGACTAAAAAGCAATAGTTGTTTCCAGTTAAAGCGAAACCATAGACTGAAAGAAAAATGAATGGATGTAAATCAAATTTTGGTTTCCTGGTATCGATATCAAATAAGTTTTTTTCGTCGTAAACTGAATTTTGAAGGTTAAATAAGTCCTCTGAGTAAACGGTATTATGGCTGAGACTAAGAACTACAATTATACCTACTTAGAGCCAAACCCGAAGCAAAAACTAAAATAAAAGGGCTGAAAAAAATACAGACATACAGGCAGATAAACAGACACAAACACAAACATCTTGATTTATATATATATATATATATATATATATATATTATCGATTTTCTGCACTATTGTAAGAACTTCTATCTTGAAACTTCTGAATATCGTTTCTTATGTCTTTGTCTATGAATGTGTCAAATTTGATTAAAATCGGACCACTCCTTCTATAACCCGATTTTTTCGATTATCGATATTTATCGGGGGTACCTCGACACACCATCTAGCTAAGAACACTCGCAGACGCTTATAGTACAACTGTGTAAATTTTCAAGAAAATCGATTCAGCTGTTTCGGAGTCTATAGGTAACGGATACACGCACACACACACACAAATTTCCATTTATAAATAAGTTTAGATGTGCGTTGTGTTGCAGTGGAACGAGAAATCGGATTGCCGAGTTCGAATTTCAGCTGAATTCGTTGCATTCACTTACACGCAAGTGTCCTTGGAAAATACCTTAATCCATCTCTTCCCTCCAGTTATGGGTTAAACAACAGGGAAGATTCGGGTCTATAGTCTTGGTTGGCAACCAGTCTACCGTAGAAAGTAATGGCAACCTCCTGCGGAAAAATATGCTCAGATAGTCATGTCTTTTTCGAGACATGATCATCATTCATTTTGGTAAATTTAACCTAAATTATATTCCAGTTTATTTGGACAGCTAAAAATGAAATGAGATTTTTTTCAACTATAGCAAAATATTTTAATATTGACAATACTGAGTGTTTCTTCTTTTCTATCTGCATGTGTTTTGGAAGAAAAGTGTGAAAGAACACGGACTCCTTCTGGAATGAGGTCAAAATAATAGATACCCCCATATATAAGTTGTACAAAGCCATCAGTTTGTTAGAATAAGCAATAATGTCGTAAACTACTTATAAATGTTATAGAAATCTATGTTCAGAAATAAAGTGGCAATTCAAAGCTTCCATATCTGGAATTATGGTGCCGGTATACTTTGGGTTACGTCATTTCGAGTTAAGTTGTTCATGATTATACGTTGTTTGTCAAAGAAATATATGGAAAAATAAAAATCAAGTTTAGGTCATTTTATTCGATTTTACGTCTGTCCGCCACAAATACTGAAGCTATAATATCACTAGAAAAGCGTTAAAATCACATAAGTTCATATTACTGTACAATAAATAAGAAAAAATGTATAGAAAATCATATTAAAATGAGTACATTACAGTAAATGTAAATATTGGTAAACTTAACAAAATTACTTTATTTTCTACTATCGCAAAATAATTTTAATAACTGTATTTGTTATTTAACTTTACGAAATCATTTTCTTTTATAAAATCTTAGAACAAACCACATTCACAAATAAAGAGTCCACGATGTACTGTAAAGATCGCCAAATTGTAAACATCTACATTCACGAGTATGTATGTACATGTATTCGGAAATTTAGATTGCTTCTTTCTATGCTATATTAAAAACTAAAATTTATTTGTAAGCTGGAAATAGATTCTTATTGACCATATATTATTAAAAATGCATTTATAAATAGAATACAGAACTGGGAATGGTTATTTATGGTTTAGCCTAGTGACAAGGAAATTCGACTTTAGTCGCCTCTCCTGGAATAAATTATAGATTTAAGGTGAGATATACCTGTAATGTGCGTTGTGGTACAGTGGAACGAGAAACGGAACGAGAAACCGGGTAACCGAGTTCGAATTCCAGTTTAATCCATTGTATTCACTTACGCGCAAATACCCTTGGGAAAGGTATTAATCCGTCTCTTTCTTCCAGTTATGGGTTAAATAGCAGGACAGATTGGGTTCTATAGCCTTGGTCGGCAACCAGTCTACCGCAGAAAGCAATGGCAACCTACTGCGGGATAATCTTCTGCCCAGTCAGTCATGTCTCTTTCGAGACATGATCGCCCAAGCGTGTATCACGTATGACACTTAACTGATACCTGTAATATGATTTGAATAACCGTGGTAATGAAATTATGAACATTCCACAACAAGGTACAACAAAAACCAGTTGAGAGTAGATAAAAAATCATAGAATGTCACCGAATACGTGATTCTTTAAATCAGTTATGGTTGTCAGCAAGGGAACCGCTCAACATACGAATTACAATTTGGAGACGTCAAAATAAAGCAAATACAAAAATTTTACAGAGGACGGAAAATGTGACACTGAAATCCGAAGCTACGTCAGGATAACAAAAGATGCCTTCCAAAAGCGGCATATCATTTTTCATAAGAATCTCTAATTAGCCGCCAGCCATTGACAAAACAAAGAAAACTTTTTGGCGATTCATGATCCTACGTCCTGAAGAGGCACGACACTAAAAAAGAAACGGCAGATGTGGAGAGTCACGATCGTCTACGTCCTAAAGGGACATGACATTAATAAATATAAAAAAAACTGACTTGAAAATAAATAAAAAACGTTTAAAGCCAAATTCCTTTTTTTATTTTATATCCACTGGACTCTAGCTCTCTCCCCACCCCCGTATAACCTTCCCTTTCTCTCCACCTATGTATCTGTCATCGCACTTGCATTCTCAGCTTTCTATTGCTCCTTTCTAACTAGTTTGTACTCCTCACTCTTTTCTAATTAATCTTTTTACAGTTATGTAGCCCCCTGCACATCAGTGGCATTTCCACCTTGCTCGGGGTGAAATGATATATATATATATATATATATAATATCTCTTTTTGTCATTTTCTTTTGAAATCGGAGCAGGGAGGAAGTATATTCCCCTACCCCCAAATTTCGTCACACTGAATAAACATTGAGGCTAGAGTAAATATGTTAATTTCCTGAGGTTAGTAAAAAGTTGTCAGGCCTACTAATAAATAGAGTATTTACTCATTAGGAACATTTTTCCCTGCAGGATACTTTTGAATGTAAAGGAAAATGTTTTATTTATTCTATAATCTCTCAGGCTAATAGTCCTGTGGTGAATTTCATTTTCAATTAATGTTTTGTAATTTTGGTCTTGTGCTAGAACAATTATCAGTTACCAATTCACCGCCCCAGTGACCAAATGTCTTATTAAAGAAAACGTTCCTTCTTAACAGGAACTGAGCCCTTTATTCTCTTTAACCTGGGGAATCACCTCTTCAAGTCGAACATGTTTTACTATTAAGCTACGAAAAGTCATTACAGCGAAGTAAGGCTCACTTACCCAACTGAAAAAATGCACATTTCTCGTTGAGACTTTTCGAAATCTGTAAGTTAAATTTATTTTCGTACGCGATGCATAAACTGTCATTTTTTAAAAAGTATCTAATGAATTATAGTATTTACATTATACGGACTATTGTCCTCATCTTTGTTGCCATTTGTACGACGTTTCGGCCGTTGTACTCTCCGGCCTTCTTCAGGTGATAGGAATTTCGAGCCGAACCCTTTATTACTGGGGTATATGATCTTCATTCCTTACGTAGTAGTGCGTCTTTTGGTAGTCATGAGTTATCTCCCTCTAACTCTGTAAGTTACTTGTTCATCACAGCTGTAGCCTTGTATTGAACTCACAACTGTTTGGGTCAAGTCACAAGACCTAACCAACGTTTCTATTCACTGGGCCATGTGTCCTTAGCACCTGAAGAAGGCCGGAGCGTACAACGACCGAAACGTCGTACAAATGACAACAAAGATAGGACAATAGTCCGAATGATGTAAATACTGTAAATACTACCTCATCTCAGAAATATAGACAATTCCTAGCACCTGAAGAAGGCCGGAGCGTACAACGGCTGAAACATCATACAAATGGCAACAAAGATGAGGACAATAGTCCGAATAATGTAAATACTACCTCATCTCAGAAATATAGACAAGGAATGGATTGTTTTTAATTCGATATTTAAACGCAATGCAGGTTCGATCCCTGAGAGGCCAGTCAATCGAGTGCTATACGGGATACACGCTTGGGCGATTATGTGTCTTTTGATTCATGAATGACTAGGCAGAAGATTTTCTTTGCAGTAGTCTGTCATTACTTTCTGTGGTAGACTGGTTGCCAACCAAGGCTATAGGTCTCAGTACGTTCTGCTATTCAGCCCATTCTTATTAAGATGTTATTCTCCAGCACTATCTACAAAACAGCCGCATCCAAATTACTTCGTTAGGCTGAGAGGTTCTTCCCTATCCTCCATACTTGCCACAGATAATACTTTCAGACATTTATTTATTTCGACCACTCTGATATTTCATAAGTGGCAGAACATACAAAAACAAAGAACATGAAAAGAGTCTTTCAAAATATTTTTGGTAAAATGCCCAGATTTCTTTAAATGCTGACCCACCCTAATCCTTGCCGTCATTGAAAATAAAATTTATTACAATTTTGATGAATCATATTTAAATAAATTCAATTTGACTCGTTTTTATATCCTTATATATATATATATATATATATATATATATATATATATATATATATATATATATATAAGTCCTTACTCTCTTTTTCTCCTTTTTCCTTCTTCTTATTTTTATTTGTATTTTATTTTTATTTTATTTTTATCCTTCTATTTTTATCCTTATATAGAAATATAAAATAATGCTTATTCCGGCAATTTGTTTTTTTTTTTGTTTTTTTTTTTTGTACCAAATGGAAGGAATATTGTAAGGTCTGATGAAATGAGCTAATTAAGCTCATAGAAATGAATTATAATTTATAACCAACTGAAATGGCGTATTGAGTTTTCCTTTATATATATATATATATATATATATATATATATATATATATATATATATATCCTGAAACATAATTACTTTGCGAACAACCTAATAATATTTAAGTAATTCTGACTTAAATTTATTTTTTTATCCTTTCTGGTAAAACGAAATTACTTTTCGAACACCCTAATAATACTTAAATTTAACTTAAATTTGTTTTTGTAAACTTTCTAGTAAAACGTAATTACTTTCTGAACACCTTAATAATATTAAGTATATTTTACTCGCATTTATTTTTATACCCTTTCTGTTAAAGTACAATTATTTTGTGAGCACTACAACATTTGTATTGTTTAAGAAAGAAATAGTGCTAATGATCAAATGTGGTTTGCAAAGTTTAATGATGGAGATTTATCCATTGTTTGGTATATTCTTTAAAATTAATAGTGAGCAAATTATAACAATCAATATTATGCATTATAGGTGCAAAATAAAACATGCAAAATATCCAAATAAGGATTGAAAAACATTTTCACCGATTTGATTATTTTAGTATTTATTATGTAAAAGAGCAGCCCAAAATGCCAAATACATGTGGAGGATACCAGAATTAAGCAAGTACAAAAATTTAAATACCTAGGAAGTGTTCTAACAAGAGATGGAAAGTGCGACACAGAGATCCGAAGGCGAATTGGCATGGTGAAGGATACGTTTCAGAAGCTGAGTAAAATACTAAGACACAGGAAAATTTCACTAGAAACAAAAAAGAGAGTGCTAGATTGCTATGTGATGTCAGTTCTTCAATACGGCAATGAATGTTGGACAATATCATCGAAGATGAAGAAAAAACTTGAAGCAGCGGAAATGTGGTTCTACAGAAGGATGCTGCGGATATCGTGGATCGAGCATGTGAGCAATGACGAGGTGTTGGAAAGAATGGAAACGAAAAGAAAATTAATAGTGAGCATCAGGAAGAGACAACTGAAGTTCCTGGGACATGCAATAAGAAAGGAGGGCTGGGAGAACCTGATACTGACAGGCTAGATAAAAGGAAAAAGAGACAGAGGAAGACGGCAGATAACATATTTGAAGAGCCTGAGCAGGTGGATGACGGAACGGGGGTTGCGAGTTTAACAGGAGAAAACATATTAAGAACCACCAGGGATAGGGAGGCGTGGAGAACCATGATCGCCTACGTCCTGAAAGGACAGGGCACATAGAAGAAGTCCTTCACATTAGTGAAAAGAACTACTAGCCTGTAGTTCTCTATGTAATTTACTATTAAATATGATGAAAAATTGGTATTTTATGAGAAGGTTTTGACAGATTGACTTTTACGTTTTCTCTTGTCTTCCATATTGAACAGATATTACATATTATCATTTATTTGGGTTTTTTTCAGAATTCTCCAAGGAAAAAAGAATGTCAGTTCTCTGAAAGACGTCACCGAGAGAAGTTCTTTCGGTGAAAAATAAAACGTGACGAGCAATGATAAGTGGATATTTTACAATATAAAATGAACAGATATTGTTGGACAAACAAAAAGAAGCATAAGTGATCAGGTACCAGCACTAACCATACAACCAATCCTCTACCACCAAAAGACGATGATGTTGTGTGATATTGGAAGAAAGTTATGTAAGTTATCCCCTTCCAGTGAAACAAACGATTAATTTGAATAAATATTGCTCCAATTTAGATCAGCTGAAGGCAACAATCGATAAAAGGTGCCCAGAGAAAGAATTTTATATTTTATTAGGTTTATGTTAGACTTTTGGTTTCTTTTTGTTTGTTTCTTTCTGTAACTTGGTAAAGGTTTTGGAAGCTTGGCTGGTAAGTTTTCTCTCGTCTTCCATATTTAACAGATATTGCTTATTTAAGATGTTCATTTAGTTAGTTCTTTACAGAATTCTCCCAAGAAAAAAAAGAATATCAGTTCTTTGGAAGACCGCAAAACGTCACCGAGATAAGTTCTTTCTTTAAAAATTAAAACGTGACTAGCAATGAAAAATGGATACTTTACAATAATATAAAATAGGCAGATATTGTTGGGTAAGAAAAAAGAAACACCAGTAATATAAAAGCCTGGTTTTTATCTAAAAAAGATGATGGTAGTATATAAGAATTATATTAAGTACTCGTTGGAATTAAGTACCCTAATTAAGTTAAAGGGGTTACTATTCCACTGTATGTTTCTTTGCTAACGAGGCAAAAATTATTCCAATTTGACTGGAAAGTCATGACTCAATTTCCATGTTCAGCAGAGATTGAACTTTTTGACTACCATTTATTTTGGTCCTTACAGAATTATCGTAATGGAAAGAAAATATTGTGAGATTAAAAAAAGTACCTAAAGCAAATCTTTGCTTAGAAATTTTTTTAAAAAGTTCAGGATGTAATGAAGTAGTTTGAAAGATTGTAGAATAGAATAAGACAATAGCTGTCATTAACTTCAACTGGCGAACCTTACTAACTTAGAGGAGGCGAACAAATGTAGGTGATAAGAAAATTGAACATAGAAAATGCTGCACTAGATATAGTTTCGCTTAATACCACAAGTTGCTACAAAACTGAAAAATTAATCTAAAAACTCATATGAAGCATCAGCATCAGGTTTTCCAAGCCCTCCTTCCTCATTCCATGTCCCAGGAACTTCAGTTGTCTCTTCCTGATGCTCACTATTAATTTTCTTTTCGTTACCATTCTTTCCAAAACCTCATCATTGCTCACATGTTCGCTCCATAACAGTCTAAAATGAGTTCAGATAAGGTATAAAACTCGATCACGTTTATTTGGTGACCAAGTAAACATTGTTCTTGTTTAAATTATCTGTCGTATTCAACTCACGAATTACCAATTTATTCTGGTCTTTATATAATTCTCTTCATATGTTACGAGGATGCATTTATATATAAAAATAATATTAATAATGTATAAAAAGTTATCGCAAGGGATTCTATTGAGTTCTACGTGTCATTACAAAAAAGTTTTAGTTCATGAAGTAGTTGTTAAATAGAGAAATTAGGAACAGAACGTTTTGGCAGATTGTAAAATGTTCGAGTAAAATCGAGAAAATTCTAAATGATTCTAGAACGATATATTATTATGTGTTAGCCTCTATGAAAATAGGTTTTGGGGAAGAGAGTAGTTAGTTGTTAACAGGATTTGCTAACATTATCTCCTCTGGCCCGATCCGTGGATCTGTGCATCCAGCCGAAAGAATCTCTAAGAAAAGTTGTCGACCAACTAAAACCTGAAAGATAACCTCATGGAACTAAATGAGTAAATAGATATTTTTGGCTCTTTCATTAACCATACTGGAAATTATTCTTTATAAACACATTTGAGGACTTCCTTAAAATATAGTACTTAAACTACTTCGCTAAGTTAACTGGGTAAAGATACTCGACTCCTTACCTTCACCTTCTCTCCTCGTAACACTCGCCATTATATAGTAAACTATATTTCTGTTTTAAATGCAAAAAATTGTAAATGTTGTATATATCTTATTTTGTGTTTATCGTAAATTACATATTTGTCTGTGATCTAACTCTGAGTTTTAGTCAATTGTTTTTTTCTTTTGTGACACTTAACACGTAACACATAAAAAATCAAATTCACTTTCTGGCACATTTTTTGTCAAAGACCAATCATTCAGAATAGATTCATCGAATAACCTGAAAGAATACAAAAGATAGCAGAATACTTTGGTTAAGATAAATTCGCAAGGGTCATATAACGGCCGGTGAGTAACGTCAGCCCGTTGCGTGAGAAAATCCAGTTGCGATATAGACCTCTTATATGAGAAACGTCGTCATAAGCCTGCAGTGGTAGAACAAATGAAAACCACCACTGAGCTGGCTGTTCTCCACGTTTGGAAATATTACAAGTAAATCCCTCTTGCTTTACCGTTCACACTGCTTGTTGTATACATATGTGTTATAGTTTCTCCATGTGCAACAAATAATGACATTTCTATATATATTTGTATATTACATCTTTTATGACATAGTAGTATATAAAATTTGTTTGAGAACTATACATTTGTTTTCTTTCAGCCATCCTGGTCCTTCCGTTTTATTAACATGTTACTGTATCACGGATTAACTAATGCCTACATTGAGGCAACTAGTAATATTCCCTCTTTCATAGCTCCCCTAATAATTTGTTTGTAGCAAAGTAAACTTGGACTTAAATTTTAAAACCTGTATAAATTGCAAGTATTTGGCAGTAATAGATTAACATTCACATTAATTTAAAAGTAACTTTTCTTAGAGCGAAATCCTCATCCGCCTTAAAGTCCCGGGTGCCACTAATAAAAAAATCATATGATTCTTATAAAGTATTAATCTTCAAATGGCACGCGTCAAAATTTGGGCCCAATCGGATTATTACTTTACAAATTACAGTTGTTTAAGTGAAGCTACTGTTGCGAATTTTCAAAACAATGGAAAATCTGAATTTCGTGTGCTGATAAAGCATTGTTCACTGATGGAAAAATACTGTTCAAGCAAAGCAATGACTTGATAAACGTTATTTGAACTTTGCTCCGTCGGAAACAGCATTTAAGAAGTGGTATGCTGACTTTAAACGCAGTCGTACAGACCAAATGATGTTGAACGCCCAGGTCGCCCCAAATTGGCAGTTGTTTCTGAAAATACCCACAAAATTCACAAATTTCTTTTGGCTGATCGTAAATTGAAGTTGCGTGAGGTAGTAGAGGAGCTGAACATATTAGAAGGCAGTGTATTCATCATTTTGCATGAACATATATCAATAAGAAAGCTGTGTTCAAAGTGGGTGCCGCGTTTGCTCACAGTCGATCAAAAACAGCAACACATCGACGATTCGCAATTGCAACAGTTTCAACGCAACAAGAAGACGTTTTTGCGTAGATATGTGACAATGGATGAAACAGGGAACCACTTCTCTCCGGAATCAAATCGGCAGTCAGGTGAGTGGACAGCAGCAGATGAGAGCCGTCTAAAGCGACCAAAGACGCCAACATCAACAGGCAAGGTTTTGGCCTCCGTATTTTTGGATGTGCAAGGTATTTTGTTCATCGATTATCTTAAGAAAGGAAAAACCATCAATAGCGAATATTATGTAGCATTATTGGTACGTTTGGAAGAAGAAATCGCTAAAAAGCGGCCATAAATGAAGAAGAAAAAATGATATTTCACCAAGGCAACGCACCGTGTCACAAGTCGATCGCAAGGATGGCAAAACTACATGAATAGCACTTCGAAGTGCTTCTGCCTATTTTACAGATCTGGCCCCCAGCGACTACTGGCTGTTTGCAGACCTCAAGAGAATGCTCCAGGGAAAGAGATTTGGCTGCAATGAAAAACTGAGGCGTATTTTGAGGCTAAAAAGAAACCGTTCAACAAAAAAGGCATCGAATTGTTAGAGAAGAATTGGAATCAGTGTATCACTCCAGAAAGAGGCCTCGTTGATGAATAAAGGCGAATTTTGCCTAAAAGTCGTTTTATTACTTAGGCTCGGGATTTATTGGGTGATGTGTTACCACCTTTTGACTTCCTAACCTTAAAAAAAGGTTTTTAAAGGTAACCATTATGAGACGATTGATAACATAAAAGGTCTACTTCGACTTGGTTCAAATATTAATTTTAATTATTTTGGGATTCTATGAATGTCTGAAATCACTGCTCGCAGAAGTCAGTCAGTCAGTTGAGTGTCATACGTGATACACGTTTGGGCGATCATGTTTCGAAAGAGACATGACTGACTGGCCAAAAGATTATCCCACAGTAGTTTGCCATTGCTTTCTGTAGTAGACTGGTTGCCGACCAAGGCTATAGAACCCAATCTGTCCTATTATTTGATTCATAGCTAGAGAGGGAAGAGATGTATTATATTATTAAGTAGTAATTGGTGGGGGATCAGTTTATTACTTTATAACAATAGAAAACCGATCTCCCACTTTATGACCAGTAGAAGCTTTAATTGTTTTCCACTATTATGTTCAATCAGTCAGTTAAGTGCCATACGTGAAACACGCTTGGGCGATCATGTCTCGAAAGAGACATGACTGACTGGGCAGAAGATTATCCCGCAGTAGGTTGCCATTGCTTTCTGCGGTTGACTGGTTGCCAGCCAAAACTATAGAACCCAATCTGTCCTGTTATTTAACCCATAACTGGAAGGAAGAGACGGATTAATACCTTTCCCAAGGGTATTTGCGCGTAAGTGAATGCAATGAATTCAACTGGAATTTGAACTCGGCTCCCCGATTTCTCGTTCCGAGTGGATATCCACTGCACCACAACGGAGAAGTCACTTGATGTTAATAAAACATACGTGAAAAAGTGAAGGTTATTCTTAAAACGGCTTTGAATTCCATTTTTCTGCGAACTTTTTGAATGACAATCGTATATTTGTTTTATTATTATCATTTATGAATTATTGTTTTTGTATCCTCCACTTACTGCATGCTAAATATGGCGGTTAGTGAGAAATGCTTTTTTTTTGTCTTGAATCCAATTCTGGCTATTTTTACCAGCATAACTGCTTATAAGCAAATCCTGATATTTCTTTGCCATATCTGTGTTTCTGCTCTCATATCTGTGCCCTTTGCTCACTTCTGTAAACTTAATTTTAGTTCACAGATTTATATATAAATGTATTAAAATAAACACACGTACGCATTTGTAAAAAACAAAAACAAAAAAAAAACATTTCAGCGTCTGATAAAAGTGAAGATATAGTAATCATAAATACGGAATCATACCAAGAAAAAAATTGACAATGTTACGAGTAGATAATAACTGATGTATAGATCGATGTGTGAACCTGGTATTAAGTTTTCAAAATAGGAAACTGTATGGGTTAGACTGTACTCTAGGGCAAGTATTAGGTTGTTTGGAAAATAATGTCCTAATTTAGAATTAATTTTTATTCTTGGATGAGTATATTTATGCGGTGTTTAAATAGGAACCCTGAACATCGATACGTTTCTGCTTATATATATATATATATATATATATATATATATATATATATATATATATATATATAATCGTGTCGCTCCACGCAAACCATTTTATTGCCACTGTTGAGCAGGGAGTTACATAGGAGGTAAGCTATGAGAAAGAGTGACAGGTTACAGGGGGTGTCAGAAAGAGGGTAGGAGAAGGATGAGAATACTGATGAGATTAGATGAAGAAAGAAGCATGAGAGAGAGAGAGCATGCAAGTTAGTGAGATAGAAGATGACTATTGACTTTACGTTTGATTTTTTGAAGATTGTAGCTGTCGGGAAAGCAAGTAAACGTATGTGAATTTCACAGGCGGAAAGTGCGAGAAAAAAACTGATGGAGTAAATTTTACGTTTACAATTTATTGGTTTCACAGCAAAAAGGTGGGACCTATTTGCTAATCCTGTGAATCTAGCAATTTCATGTATGGGGGTACCAGTGAGCTAAGTTCATCTGAGCAGAAGCCCTGAAAGTATTTGTAGAAGAGACACAGGGAAGCCACGTCACGCCGGTGAGAAAGTGACTGTATCCGAGCTGCCAAGTCGGAATTTATCACATTACATATTCTCCATTTGATTTTGTCAAGGACACCTAGGTGGATAGCAGGAGCACCCGACCAGATATGGCAGCAGTATTCAATGCACGGGCGGATTGTAGATTTGTATATGTGCAGGATTCTTTCAGACGGGACAAACTTCCTGGCCCTGCACAGAGAACCGACCTTCTTAGCAGTGGATTTAGCTATGGATTCTATGTAGTCATTCCACTTGAGGTCTGTTGTGAGAGTTAATCCGAAGAGGCGCAGTGTTTTACTTTCAGGGAGACTAGACTGATCCTTGCTAATGGAGGGGTAGAAGAGATTGTCTGTGGTGTTTAATAGATAGCAGCTTCGTTTTGGGAGCATTGGAATTCACGAGCCATTTCCTACCCCAGTCCACCACAGATTGGAGTTTCTTTTCGAGATCGTCACCGAGGTTTGCTTTGTCAGCCTCGGCATATTTTTTTTTTTTTTTGCTATCGAATTACAAGTTTATTTATGCCTATACGATGAAACTCTAAAGGTTTGGACTTGAAAATCTTTGAATACATTTTCTATTAGGACCTTGGATAAGTTCTCGCGTGTAGTTTCAGATAATAACGCATCTATAAGCAAACTTGAAGTTCAGTGTATGTCATTTTTGCCGAAGTATAAACAAATTTATTTTTAATGGCGTTAAACATGTCAGATTTCGTACCAAAGAAAGTATATTCTCAGGGAAATTTACTGCACTATTTTATTCAACCGAAAAACGGAGAATTCTTGTTGAAACTTACGGCGACCATGCTCTGTCGGAAACAACACAAAGAGATTAGTTTAGACGCTTCAAAAATAATGATTTCGATGTTGAAGATGAAGACTGATCGGCGCACCAAAAACGTTTGAAGACGATGAATTGAAAGCAGTGCTTCATGAAGACTTATGCCAGATGCAAGCTGAACTTGCAGAATCATAATGAGTTGAACACACAACAGTTTCGAAATGTTTTAAACCATTAGAAGTGATTCAAAAGCAAGGACACTGGGTGCCGTATGAGTTGAAACCAAGAGACGTTGAACGTCGTCTTGTCACGTGGGAATAACTGTTTCAACGACAGAAAAGAAAAGTTTTTTTTTTGCATCGTATCGTGACCGGCAATGAAAAGTGGATACACTTCGATAACCCTAAGCGTAAAAGATCGCGGGGTAAACCCGGCCATGCATCAACATCGTCGACAAGGCCTAATATTTACCGTTCAAAATTTCTGCTCTGCATTTAGTGAGATCAGCTGGGTGTAGTTTATTATGAGCTGCTCAAACTATCATGGGAGATTGCTATCGACTATAATTGATGCGTTTGAGCCGAACATTGAAAAAAAAAGGTCGCTATACGAGCAGAGACACGACAAAGGGCTTTTGCAACGTGACACTGCTAGGCCACATGTTATAAAACGGGTGGAAACATACTTGGAAACACTTAAATAGGAAGTCCTACGCAAAATGCTGTATTTCCCAGATATTGCCCCTTCCGTTTATCAATTGATTCCTGGCCGAGCATCACTTTCATTCTTATGAAGATGCAAAAAAATTCATCGACTAGTAGTTAGCCTCAAAAGATGTGTCATTTTTCTGACATGAAATACAAATATTACCAGAAAGTTAGGAATAAGTAGTGGCTAGCGATGAACAATATTTTCGGTGAACGTTTCTTACTAATTTTTATAAATAAAACATTACGTTTTATGAAAAATCAGCGAGAACTTATTGAAGGTACTAATACATTTTCTTTGTTACGGAATAACTTTTAGCTTAAAAATTGTCAAATTGCTTGAAAAAGTAGTAGTCAGTGGGCGAGAGATTAAAAAAATATGATGGATGTAGCCAAAACTCGTGTTTTTTTTAAAATCGTTTCACCCCAAGCAAGGCGATACCGCCACTGATGTGCAGGGGGCTACATAAAAAAGTTAAAGATTTAAGCATGAGGAGATTGAAGAAAAAGACGAACCAGTTACAGTGGATGTCAGAGAAAGGGCAAGAGAAGGATGGGAACATAGGTGTGAAGATGGTTGCGAAGGTAGAGAGAAAGGAAAGGAACAAGATATACGGGGTGATGTAGAAAGAACTGGAGTCAAGTGGACAAGAGATGGGTATTGACATTGCATTTAAATTTTTGGAGGTTGTAGCCGTCAGGAAAGCAAGTATATGGAAGGGAGTTCTACAGGCGGGAAGTGAGAAAAAAGAAGCTGTTGGAGTAGAAGTGATGGCTGCATTTGGTTGATCTAACTGTAAAAGAGTGGGACCTTGTTGCCAGTCTGATTGCGTGAGTAAATTCTTGTGGCGTGGGCACCAGTAGACTTCGGCAGTGATGCTCTCTTTAGGTTCTAGAAAACTGTAAATCATAGAGCGAATGCCGAAGCACCAAACAGTCGCCATAATCTTCTGTTGGTGCAATTTCGTTTTTTGAAAGTGTTTGGGTGCATCGTTATTGAGCCATAAACGATCCATTATCATCACAAGGTACTATTCCATCAAGGAATGGATCATTTGAATTTGGTAGATGCAGCGTAGAACATACTTCAAAACGTCAAACTCTTTGACTTTCCCTGAATTAATGCAGAATCCATTAATCAAATTTCTTCACCATGTCATTTTCCGTGAGATGCTGCTGTATTGCCGAAATTCTAGCACACATTATCTGATACATTTCTCTGACACTTTGACTTAGATTTTGTTCACTTATTATTTCCAGGTGTTGATTGTAAAATGCAGATGGACGTCCTCTACCACTTTGATCTTTAGAACTTGTATCCCTACTGCGGAACTTCAAAAACCCGCGCAATACTGTCCGATCAAAAATGGATCTTTCACCTCATACTCTATTAACATTGGCAACAGTTTTAGAAGCATTCTGACCATGCTTGAACTCATGCAAAATAGTAAACGCATCTTTTTTTTTTCTTGTTCAAGATGGTCCTGGGCATGACGGTAAACTACACCTGGCAGCAAGGCCTCTGATTGTGAGGTTGTGAGGAGCATGGAACCACCTCTTAATTGTTGTTGTTCTCAGATCCACCCTGATCCTAAAAAAATATTTCAATAACACATTTTCGTAGGAAAAATTATTCTCAGCAAAACATTTTTGAATACAAAAACTAGAAGACATTTTCAGTTTTCTAAAATAAAAAAATAAATATAAACAATTTTCATTAAAATCTGACTAAATCAACCTCACTATAACCGAACATTAAAAATATAGTTTAAAATACCACCTTTTTGGCATTAAATAATCCACAGAGGTTAATATGCCGTTAAACAAAACTCAAACTTAATTCATGTTCAAGATGAGCGATATATAATGATTTAAGCTAAAGTCTGAACGAGATTGATATAAAAATTAATATAGCGGGCATTTTAATTATAAGGAATCGAAATTTTGAAATAATCTAATATTTTCTTCCAGTGTATATACAGTTTGTGCACATATTTGTGAACAAAATGCTGAAAGAGAATGATATACAATTAACAAAGAGGACACAATTATATATAATTTGTTAATATACAATTAACCAAGAGGACATCTCATTAGGAATGAATAATATATGTTTTTATCCTTGGTCATGATCAAGCCACTGAGTCGTTCGTTTACGGACCATTTCTCATCAAAAATCATTATTCGATCAAGAAATAGATTCTTCGAATTTCGCAGATGCAGAATCGAACACACTTCGAAATGTCAAAGTCTTTGACTTTTCCTGAGCTCATGTAGAAACCATTCATCGGGTTTCTTCACTTTGCCAATTTTCTTGAGATGGTCCGATATTATTAAGATGTTGACATTTATTATCTTCCAGGTCATTTCTGGACATCACAACGTAGTGTAATGGTTAGGAAGCTTGTCTTGCTAGAATCTATGACAACTGGGTAGTGAGTTCAATCCTCTCTAGGTGCCCCATACATTCGGCCTTGTGCCACATCTAAGTGGTGCTTAAAATGACAACTTTCAGACATTTCTCTGAACTTATGGGATGCTATGGCTATTACTGCTGGGTTGGTTCTTTCGCCTAAACATCCAAAACGTGTTGAATGGCTTTCGCCGCCGAAATAACTAGGCAAAGATAAAATGAAAGATACAGAGACACTAGAGAGACAGTTTGGACACTGATTTTATTTTTGGTTCCAACGACCTCTTGCTGAAGAAATTCCTTCCCGAAAAGTTTGGCACGTCTTTACCATCCAAAGTCCAACAGAGAAAGAGATCGAGTTTATTTTTGGCTCCAGGAGGCCTCTCTTTTTATGCATGCATCAATTGTCTTTCCTGTCCTGGGAAGTTTTTTATGTTTATTTTATTTCGTACTTTTATTTTATTTTGTATTTTTGTTTTATTTCGTAGTTTATATTTTATTTTGTATTTTTATTTTATTTAGTGTTTTTGATTTTATTTCGTATTTTTATTTAATCCTTACAACCTTTTGATATAAGTTTTGTTCAACTAGTGTGTTTTTCAGATGTTGTTTTGTAAATTTCAGATTAATATTGTCTACTATCTTGATATTCAAGTCTTGTTTCCTCACTGCGGGACTTCAGAAACTAGCGACATACTGTCCTATCACAAGTGAACCTTCCTCTGTCAATGTTAGCAACAATTTGAGAAGCATTATGACCAAACTTGAACTCACGCCAAAAAGATAAACGCATCTCTTCTTTGTTCATGTACAAGATAAGATGTCGATAACGTTTTAAGTTAAATTCTGAAAGAGATTAATGTCTAATTAACAAAACATACACTTTAATCATTAGGAATAAGGAATTTATTTTTGTGAAACTATTATAATAATATATGAGAACACAAAAGGTTTCTTCTAAAAGGGAACATTGCTTTCCTAAAACCTAATACTTTTTTCCAGCATATACAAAGGGTGCGTCACGTATTTAAGAACGGAATTTAAGAAAGAGATTGATATCAAATTAACAAAGAGGACACTTAGCCTGAAGAAATATGGGATCAGCCAGGCTATCAAAACACACCTATTGTTGCTACCGTTTCAAAACACGTGGGGAAACTACAGTCCTCACGATCATGATAAAATTACCAACTTGAGTTACTTTAAATCTTTTTGTTTGTTTATGACACAAATGCTAAGAGCCGGCATTTCTAAGTCTTGAGATTGATGATAAACTACATCCGGCAGCAAGGTATCTGATTTTGAGATTGTAGGTTTTAATTGTTGCTGTTCTCAGGTCAACCCTGACCCGGAGAGGTAGCACAAGTTATGGGGAAAATAGTTAACCCCCACACTAGGGTCAAAACACGAGGAAAGTATAAAATAGATTTTTATATTAAAAATACCAGCAATACATTTTTGAAAAAGAAAATTATTACGAGCAGCAGATTATCTCACGACAAAAACAAACAAACCCCCCCCCCCAAAAAAAAACAAAAAAAACCCCAAAAAAACAACAACAAAAAAAAACCCCCAAAAAAACAAAATAAAAACCAGAAAAAAACACTTTACGCGAAGTCAATGAAATCTAATCTACAAATTGGTTTCTTACAAAGAATACATATTCAAAACACTATACACTATACAAGTAAACAATAGATTTAGTAATGCAAATAAACATCGAAATATCTAAAAATGAATAGCATTTTATCGTTAATGAATACACGTTGGTGTGCTGAAAAGTTCTCGACCCAATCCCGTACTCCAAATTTGACCAAAAATAGAGTATAATTGCGAAACAATCCTGCACACATACAAATCTACCATCCACCCGTGCATGGAATACTGCTGCCATATCTGGTCGGGTGCTCCTACTATCCACCTAGGTGTCCTTGACAAAATCCAACGGAAATTATGTAATGTGATCGATCCCGACTTGGCAGCTCGGATACAGTCACTTTCTCACCGGCGTGACGTGGCTTCCCTGTGTCTCTTCTACAAATACTTTCAGGGCTTCTGCTCAGATGAACTTAGCTCACTGGTACCCACCCCCATACATGAATTTGCTCGAGCCACAAGATTAGCAACTAGGTCCCACCCTTTTACTGTGAAACCAATAAATTGTAAACGCAAATTCTACTCCATCAGTCTTTTTCTCGCACTTCTCGCCTGTGGAATTCCCTTCCGTTTACTTGCTTTCCCGACAGCTACAATCTTCAAGAATTCAAATGTAAAGTCAATAGTCATCTCCTATCTCACAAACCTGCATCGTCTCTCTCCTGCTCCTTTCTTCGTCCACTCCACTGTCATCAGTATTCTCATCCTTCTCTTACTCTCCTCCTGATACCCCCTATAACCTGTCACTCTTTCTCATAACTTTTCTCCTATGTAACTCCCTGCTCAACAGTGGCAGTAAAATGCCTTGCTTGGGGCGACACGGTTATAAAAAAAAGTAAATGAAAAAATAACTGAGCTGTTGCTTCCCAGTCCTCAATGTCTAACTTTTACAGAGTTCAATAAACTATTACTCGGCCTTGTGGTGTTTATTTTCCACCTAGCAACCCCTTTCTCTCAGGTCAAATGTTTGCAATGAACTATATTCCTTAATTTCATCAGTTCAAACCTTCACAACTAAGATCCACTATGTCACGTACACTGTGTCCCGCATTCCTTTCGTTTTTTTTTTTTTTTTTTGATAAGCAGTAAATTTCACTCGGACAGCTTCTTCTCGGATACTGAAACTTTGTAGAACAGATTCCCAAAAGAATGCTTCCCCGATATCACTACAACCTTTGTTGTGGGATCTCCCCTTTTTGTATATAGTAATGGAATCGACTGAGTGTACCTATACTCCTGCTATAGAGAGAGTTGCAGTTGGCAGTGGAGAGTATTGGTAGAGATCCGTTACAGTTATCGGAGAGTACCGGAACTGATACGTAAGATACCGTGAGATACCGAACTTACCCAGAGACTACCTCGTCAGAAATCAGACTAGCTCTGAGCTCCACTCAGCTAGAATAATATACACGGATATACTATTTCCAACGACTTCACTTCAAGGCTTATATATATTTATTTCTTACTAATAGTATTCCTGGATTTACTAACCTGCGTTCCAGTTTGTATATTACGTTCAATATAACCTACTTTTCTATCTCTATTTCTGTTTTTGTTGTTCATTATTTTGTGCGGTTCCTCATCCAACGACTTCACTTCAAGACTTGTATATATTTATTTCTTACTAATAGTATTCCTGGATTTACTAACCTGCGTTCCAGTTTGTATATTACGTTCAATATAACCTACTTTTCTATCTCTATTTCTGTTTTTGTTGTTCATTATTTTGTGCGGTTTCTCATCCAACGACTTCACTTCAAGACTTGTATATATATATATTTCTACTAATAGTATTCCTGGATTTACTAACCTGCTTTCAAGTTTGAATATTACGTTCAATATAACCTACTTTTCTGTTTCCATATCTGTTTTTGTTGTTCATTATTTTGTGCGGTTTCTCATCCAGAATCTGCAACAACCTTAATCTCTTCAGTTTCAAGATCAATCGTTATCTGTCTTACATTTCTTCGTAATATACAGTTCTTACGTCCTCTTTTTACAAAAACAGCATTTAGATAACTCTAGCTTTACTGGCTCTTCAGCTTTGTATTGAGTGAACAAAAGTTAAAAAAAAATCAGCAATTTTTTAAAACTCCTTTTTGGTTGGATCGAGAACTTTTCAGTACCTTCCGTATATATTTTGGAATTACTGTTATTAAGCGGTGAACAAAATAGTTTTGCATTATAACTTACATTTTGTATTTAAGAAATGCTTGTCATTCTCGATGTTAAGTCTTGGACTTTTTCAAAGATACAGTCAAATTTGTGTTTCGAAAGAATTTAGTAATTCCAGGAATCCAGTCTATTCTCTGAAATATGAAAGCATTTTCATAACGATAATAAATTAAATTGATAATGTTACTTTTTTATTATTTACTCATTACACTCCAAGCAAGGCGATAATGCCACTAAGACGGAAGAGCTTAATGAGATTGAAAGAAACTGAGAAAACTTTATTGAGGAGAGAAGAAACAGGTTTCAAGGAAACATGATGATGGTAGCATTTAAATTTTTGAAGATAGAAATTCGTTGTGGTGTAATGATATCAGCGCAGAATGAGAAATCGGAGAGATGAGTTCGAATCCCAGTTGAACTCGTTGCATTCACTTACTCAGCAATACAAATAATAAAATGCAAAGTAGGCAGGTGTTAATAACAGCTGTATACAAAAAGGTATTTGATATATCAGCAATCTTTGTTCTTTAAGAATCAGTCTTTTGTTTCAAAAGACAGTAAATTCATCAATATTGATTTTTAAAAAAATTGATAAAAGCTAATAAACAAAATGTCATTTTTTGATAATATTAATGTTAAAACAAAATAATCTTTCCAAAAAATTCAAAAATAAATTTTGAAATATAAATTAAGAGCACACATACACAATGCCTAAACATTCATTTCTATTTCTTAATATCATGAAAAATTAAATATTTTAATGAAATATATATATATGTACAACATTGAGATCTTAATGGATAATATATAGCACAACTCTTCAAAAATAAAATTACATAGGGATAGCTGTTACTATGGGGGGGTGTTATACTCAAGGGTATAATTTATTCCCTATTTTTTTCTTTGGAACCAAGGGGGTCATATACTCAAATAATATTATATACAAAGAAAATACAGTGTATATATTATGTATTTGGCTTGGCTAACAAAAACCTATCAATGCAAAAAGTTAGAAAATCTTTGTCCTTGACACTTGATTCTACGTTACAAAGGGTAACGTTCAGAAAAAAAAATTGATAAAAAGCAATCCCAACAATCCAACTAAATGACAACACTTATATAAAATCTGCCTCTTCCCAAACAATTCCACTGGAATTCGAAATCGGAGAGCCAAGTTTGAATTCCACTTGAATTTGTTGCATTCACTTACATGCAAATACTCTTGGGAAAAAGCATTAATCCATCTCTTCTCCCTCCAGCTATGGGTTGAATAGCAGGACAGATTGGGTTCTACAGCCTTGGTTGGCAACTAATTTACCCGAAGAAAGAAATGGCAACATACTGCGGGAAAATCTTCGAAAGAGACATGCTCGCCCAAGCGTGTATCATATATGGTTCTTAACAGACTGACTGAATTGACAGGTGAGCAAGAAAATGGAAGAGAGTTTCACAAGCTTGAAATGCAAAAGAATAAAGTATTAGCATAGAACTTACGGTTGCATCTAGTGATTACATTAGCAAAATGATGAGACCTAGCTGCCAATCTAGTCAGTCATTCAAGTGCCATCCATGATACACTCTTGGGCGATCATATCTCGAAAGAGATGAAGAGATTTTCCCGCAGTAGGTTGTCATTACTTTCTGCGGTAGACTGGTTGCCAACCAAGCCTATAGAAGCTAATCTGTCCTATTTATGGAGGGAAGAGACGGATTAATACATTTCCCAAGGGTATTTGCGCGTAAGTGAATGCAACGAATTTAACTGGAATTCGAACTCAGATCTCTGATTTCTCGTTCCGAGCCGATATCCACTGGTAGCCAAACTAGTACTGTGCATAAATTCATGAAACCGATGCAGAATAGCTCATTCGTACAATTGCCATGGAATGTTTATAAATAATAGACAAAGAAGCTACATTAAGGCGGTCGGGAAGTGATTGAAGCTGAGGTACTAGGTGAGAACCGATAACATTACAACCAATAGCTTCTATGTGTCGTGTCTCTTCAGGACGCAGGCGATCATTGCCCTTAACAATTTGAGTTAATTTTTGCTTCATATGAAGAGGAAGGATCATAAGACTTCTAAAATTAACTTTAATTCTCAAATATATTTTATACTTTCTTAGCAATGAGCGTATTCATCCACCTTTACGAATCTTTCATTTCCTGCTTTCGACGTATATATACATTTTCAAGACCATATGGGCCAAAAGTTAATTTTCTAAGGAGCTTTGAAGTAATAAGAATATGATATATGTTATTCTGCTTTCACAGTTGAGTACATGGCAAATGATAGTTTTTGTGCATATACATATTTGTGTGGGCATAATTACTAGAAGCGGTGATATGTGTGTTTTATGTTGTTGCTTAATTTGTTCAAGAATTGTATGATATATAGCTTAATGTTGGTTGTTTAGTTGTTGTTTATTTAGTGGCATGTGGGTAATGAAATGACGAAATTTAAATATTTTGAAAGCAATTGCATATCTTCGGGATGTGCGTTTTGGTACAGTGGATATCGACTTGGAACGACAAATCGGTGAGCCGAGTTCCAGTTGAATTCCTTGCATTCAATTACGCACAAATACCCATGGGAAAAATATTAACCCGTCTCTTCCCTCCAGTTATGGGTTAAATAACAGGACAGACTGGGTTCTATAGCCTTGACTGGCAACCAGTCTACCGCAGAAAGCAATGGCAACCTACTGCGGGTTAATCTTCCGCCCAGTCAGTCATGTCTCTTTCTAGACATGATCGCCCAAGCCTGTATCACGTATGGCACTTAACTAACTAACTGACATATAATAGTTGGAAACATGATTAAGGCTTCTACTGGGCATAAAGTGAGGGATCATTTTATGTTGTTATGAAGTAGTAAACTGATACCCCATTAATTACTACTTAATGATTTAATACATTTCTTTCCCCCTCTACCTATGAGTCAAATAATAGGACAGATTGGGTTCTATAGCCTTGGCTAGCAACTAGTCTACAGTAGAAAGTAATGACAACCTACTGCGGGATAATCTTTTGCCCAGTCAGTCATGTCTCTTTCGAGACATGATCGCCCAAAGCGTGTATCACGTATGGTACTTAACTGACTGACTGACTGTATATCTTCAACTACAGATAAAATATATTGTTGATCATTAGTTTTTTATGCATAAAAGTATATTGCTAGTATTTTTTACTGTAAAAAAATATTTTTATCATTTTCAAGTATGTAAGGATAATGACGTTTTATTTTTAATGAAATAAGATAAGGAATTTATTTGCACATATACACATTTGAAGTTTCAGTAGCTTGTTTCAGATCAAGTCATCAAACATTAAAAGTTCGTAGTTTCGATGAATTGTCAAGAAGAGAAAATGTTCATATTAAATCATCGCACACGAAGTAATATTCCAAAATGCTAAAAACAAATTGAGTGAGTTCGTTTCTCACATAAAAGTTGTACGGTTGTCTTCAACACGAATAAAATGATATATTTTAAGATACTTAGTTAGGAGTTGAATAGAGTTCTTTGAGAATCCCCTGTTCTTAGAAGCTGATAATGCATCAGCGTGTAATTTGACACAGGCGTTATTCAGACTTGTCGGACTCTGCCTTTCTTTCCTCTTTTTTCTTCTCTCTTTAATTCAACTATCTCTGTCTATTTGTATCAAAAAGCGATTTGACATCGGCTCGTTACTTTACTCAGTTTGTAAGCCACTCCCTTTTTATTGGTCAAAGTAAGGCTCGCTAAACTTTGCCTTGGTCTTTTCTTCAGCCCGGAGCCAATCCCTTTTTCTATTGGTCAAAATAAATTTTTCCATTTTAAATTTTGCCTTGGTCTTTTCTTCAGCCCGGAGCCAATCCCTTTTTCTATTAATCAAAATAAATTTTCCCATTTTAAACTTTGCCAATCCCTTTTTCTATTGGTCCAAATAAATTTTCGCACAGGCTCACGAATGTTAAAACAGTGAAGAAAAGAGAGTTATTTTTATTTTGCATTCACAGCACGTGCATGAATTTTATTTTTCTTTGAGGGGGGTATTTAATGCCGACAAGATATTTAGGATACGTCCGTATTAATAGAATATGTATTCTTTGTAAGAAACCATTTTTTAGATCAGATTTCATTGACTTATTATTGTAAAGTTGTTTTTTGTCGAGAGTTAAATCTATTGCCGATAATATTTTTTTCCAAATATGTATTACCGGTATTTTTGCTATAAAAATCTATTTTATACTTTCCTAGTGTTTTGACCCCAGTTTGAGTGTGTAACTATTTGCCTCTAGCTGGGACCCTAACATGTGCTACCAGGGTGAACCTGGGAACAACAACAGTTAAATCTTACAATCTACCGCTTTGCTGCTGGTTGTAGTTTATCGTCATACCCAGGAATTGGAAATGTCGGGCCCTAGCATTTATGTCATAAGCTAAATAGAGTTTAGTGTTATTTACAAACCAGCGTAGACACGTACAATATGACCTGTTTTCTGACGTATTTTCATTGTCAGGATGTTATTTAGCTAGGACTTTACTGCAGAGTCTACTATCTAAATCAAAATGACGGTGCCCATGAGAAACAGTGTCAACGTCTTTATAGTCATTATATTCCATTAAATGGTAATATCCTAATTTTCCTTAAGCAGGTCAGCGTAGTCTAGCTGCAATGCTATAGCAATGTAGTAATGAAATTGCTAATCTGACTCGTTTGATAATCCTCTAAAACAACAATTTTTGCTCTTATAGTATAAACATGATGCAGCCAAGTTTACAGCGGCATCATGTGTAAGAGGAGACTAGTGTTCAATTTTTATTTGGAAAGACGCTAACAGTTTTAGAACTTCACTTTTTTACTTTGAGATATTCTAAGATTCTTTCCTGAGGTTAAACAAAATATTGAGAAACCGAAACTCATTAGTCAGTCAGTTAAGTACCATACGTGAAACACGCTTGGGCGATTATGTCTCAAAAGAAACACGATTGACTGGGCAGAAGATTATCCCGCAGTAGGTTGCCATTGCTTTCTGCGGTAGACTGGTTGCCAGCCAAAGCTATAGAACCCAATCTGTCCTGTTATTTAACCCATAACTGGAAGGAAGAGACGGATTAATACCTTTCCCAAGGGTATTTGCGCGTAAGTGAATGCAATGAATTCAATTGGAATTCGAACTCGGCTCCCCGATTTCTCGTTCCGAGCCGATATCCACTGCACCACAACGCACATCGTTATTAGAAACAATGAAAAGAGTACTAAACTATTATGAAATATCAGCTGTTTTATATGGTAGTTAATTATGGACAATTTGCTCACAGATGAAGAAGAGGCCTGAAGCAGTTGGAAAGTTGTTCTACTGAAGCATTCTGAGAATACTATGGACTGATCACGTGAGCTACGTTATAGTTAAAACCGGAAAGAGACTTGGAATTTAGAGATCCGAAGGCGAATTGGCATGGCGAATGAAGCATTCCAGAAGTTGAGTAAAATATTAAGAAACAGGAAAATTTCGCTGAAAAAAAAAAAAAAGACTACTAGATTGCTATGTGATGTCAATTCTTCAATATGGTTGTGAATGCTGGACAATATCATCAAAGATGAAGGAAAAACTAGAAGCAACTGAAATGTGGTTCTACAGAAGGATGCTGCGAATATCATGGATCCAGCATGTGAGCAATGATGTTTTGGAAATGATGGAAACGAAAAGGAAATTAATACTGACCATCATGAAGAGACAGCTGAAATTCCTGGGACATGCAATGAGGAAGGAGGGCTTGGAAAATCTGATACTAACAGGTCAGATAGAGGGGAAAAGAGACAGGGGAAAGCAACGGATAACATATTTGAAGGACCTAATCAGGTGGATGATGGAACGAGGGGTGCATGGTGCAACAAGAGGTGTGCTAAGAGCCACCAGGGATAGGGAGACGTGGAAAGCCATGATCGCCTACATTCTGAAGAGACAGGGCACATAGAAGAAGAATGAGAAAATAAGGCTTGGAAAATGTGATACTTACAGGACATATTGATGGCAAAAGGTACAGAAGCCAACAGAGCATCACTTACCCTACGAGCTTGTGGAAATAGTTCGCAGAATAGGGATGAGGAGAGATAGCAAAAAGACAAAATTTAGTAAGAGCTGCACGGGACAGGCAATCGCGGAGAACCATTATCGCCAACATTCTGAAGGGATATGACACATTGAAGTCAATGGTCATTAGTTGTTAACTGATGCTTTACAAAACCGGATTGAAGCCAATTAATGCCGTATGAATGTGCGTTGTGGTGCAGTGTATTACACACACACGCACACACACACATATTTTCTACTGTGACAGTATTTCGAGACATGATCACCCAAAGCGTGTATCACATATGGCACTTAATTGACTAACTTTCTAATGTCAAGCAATAAATACTAAAAATGGTGTGAAATACATTATTTCTTTTAAAAAAAAACTGGGGTGGCCTAATAATTATAGGCGGTAGTGTATATATATGTAAACAATGGTCGGGTTAATAATTAAGTCCATTGGTAAACGTTGGTCGGCATAATACTTAAGTCTATAGGGAATTATTGGTTGACTCAATACTTGAGTCAATAGGTAACCATTGGTTGATATATATATATATATATATATATATATATATATATATATCTTGAGTTCGTTGCCTTAACTTATGCACAAATACCCTTGGGAAAGGTATTAATCCGTCGTTGTTCTCTTATGAGTTAAAGTAGCAAGACACATTGGCTTCTATAGCCTTGGTTGGCAACCAGTCTACCGTAAAATGTAATGTTAACCTACTGAGGGAAACTCTTCTGTCCAGTCATTTGTCTCTTTCGGGATATGATCACCCACGCGTTTAGCGCGTACGACCCTTAACTGACTGACTATAGGTAATCATTAGGCAGATTTATACTTGAGCCTGCAAATTCGCTTCTTTGGGAGGACAAATGCCAAATACAGGTAGGGGATACTAGAATCAAGCAAGTACAAAAATTTAAATACCTAAGAAGTGTTCTAACAGGAGATGGAAAGTGCGACACCGAGATCCGAAGGTGGATTGGCATGGCGAAGGACGCGTTCCAGTAAAGTCCCAAGACACAAGAAAATTTCCCTAGAAACAAAGAAGAGAGTGCTAGATTGATATGTGGTGTCAGTTTTTCAATAGGGCAGTGAATGTTGGATAATATCATCGAAGAAATGTGGATCTACAGAAGGATGCTGTGGATATCATGGACCGAACATGTGAGCAATGATGAGGTTTTGGAAAGAATGGCATTGAAAAGAAAACTAATAGTGAGCATCAGGAAGAGACGACTGAAGTTCCTGGGACATGCAATGAGGAAGGAGAGCTTGGAGAACCTGGTACTGACAGACCAGATAGAAGGAAAAAGAGGCAGAGGAAGGTAGCGGATAACACCAACCACATCTATTGAACAGGTGAAGAGGCTCATCTCTTGTTTCCTGTTTAGGATGCGGTTTCCGGTTTTCTCTTTTCCAATCTTTTCACTTTTATTTTTTTTTCCCCCCAATTGGAGTAGATAGACGAAACTATCGCCCGGTTCACACTCCACCCACGTCTACTGAACAGGTGAAGAGGCGCATCCCTTGCTCCCTGTTTAGGATGTAGTTTCCGGCTTTCTCTTTTCCATTCTTTTTACCCTTACGTAGCCCCCTGCGCATCAGTGGCGCTATCACCTTGCTTGGGGTGATATGATTTAAAAAAAACAAACATATTTGCAGGGCCTGAACAGGTGGATGACGGAACGGGGGTTGCGTGGAGTAACAGGAGAAAACATATTAAGAGACACCAGGGATAGGGAGACGTGGAAAGCCATGATCGCCTACGCCCTGAAAGGACAGGACACATAGAAGAAGAAAGTCTTATAACTTCTTCAGGGCATGAAGTCAGACAGGGACGTTTGTCCATTAGATTTTGACTTTTTCTATTTGTGCATCTAAGTTTAGCTTGATAGACACACAGTAACACTTTGCCACAACAGACGCTACCTGTGAGACACACGCGCGCAAATTAATAACGAATTTCTCCAGCCTCTTTGTTGCGAGCGATATATAAAACCATTGTGCACTTGTTCACATACATCATTCTTCATGCAGAATCTGCTTCGATGTAATTAAGGAAATAGATTTTCTTTGGTTTGAATGGAAAAATGAATGGAGAAAGTTTTGTGCCTAGATGCTAATGTATCTTTCGTCGGAGTTCAATAATAGACAAAAAATAATCAAAGAAAGAACCTGGAAATTGAGGGGGGGAAAAGGTGTGAATGTAATTCAGTTGCGAATGAATGCGACAGACAGACGAGAAAGACAGGAGGTTACATTGGCCGAAAAATTATGAAAAAGCAAAAACAGCTACGGATTCGATTGCTACAAAATGCCTGAAATAGGCCGGAGAGTAGATAGACAGAAATGTAAGGGTTTCGGGGTTGTTGTTTTTTTTTTTTTAACCAATGACAAAAACAGTGAAAACATGAAACTCGTCTGAATGGATCTATGTATAATATTATAAATATAATTTATTTTGCAAGACGTTACTTATCAAATTAAAGAAGAAACAGACATTATCTCTTCTGATAGCTTGACAGTATCCATCTCTTCTCCACGACAGCTGAAGGCAGCGGAATATGGTTTCGGCCGCCTTTGGTTCGTACAGTAGGAGCCAAGGTTTTGAATTCAGAGTTATCCCACTCCTAGACTGGTTGCCATCCAAGGCTATAGGATCTAGTCATTATCATCATCATCATCATCATTTATCCCTCACACCCAGATGGTGCATAGGGCAGCAACTTTTTGTTGCTGTTTCTGTAACAAACTGCTTTTTACGGAGCAGGGTTGTTTGCCCTGCACCCAACCACCAAACCTGGAGAACCGGTGGACCATTCTTGGTCCTTACGTTTACAGCATCTGGTATTTCCAAATAGCCACCCATTAAAGTACTGACCAGGCTCGATGTGGCTTAACTTCGGTGATCGGACGGGAACCGGTGTATTCAACACGATATAGCCGTAGACTACCATAGAATGGATCTAGTATGTTCTGCTAATTACCGAAAGATTGAGATAGGGGAGAGATGGGTTCACACTTTTTCCAAGGGTATATTTCCACGTAAGTGAATGTAATGAACTCGACTAGAATTTGAACTCAGTTCTCCAATTCCTCAATCCTTGCCGCTATCCATTATTACACCGGGCCTATTTGCAGGCTGGTTGATTGATTTGGTTCAGCGGCATACCAACACCACTATGGGTTTTTTAAAATTATTTCACCCTCACTCATGCGCAGGGAGTTACATAAGAGGTGAATGATGAGAAAGCGGAACAAATTACAGGGAAGGGGATGTCAGAAAATGGGTGAGAGAAGGACGAGAACACTGATGTGAAGAGAGCTGCATGCGAGTAGACGGGGAAAATAACATGATATAAAGATTGTCAGGGAAAGGATGCAAGTCAAGAAGATAGGAGATAACAATTGGCTTTGCATTTAAATTCTTGGATATTGTAGCTGTCATGGAAGCAAATATACGGAAATAAATTCCATAGACGGGAAGTGCGAGCAAAGAAGCTGATAGTGTAGAAATTGCGGCTGAATTTGATCGGTAAAGAGGTGGGACCTAGTCGCTAGTCTAGTAGCTCAAGTAAATTCATACAGAGGGAGCATCAGGGAGCTAAGCTCATCGGAGCAGAAGCCGTGAAAATATTTAATGCTGAAATCTTAATATTTTGAACGTAGTTTATACTTTCAGGATAAAGGTGTTTTTTTTAGATCTATAGGTTGTAAATCCTTATTAGTGGCAATTTTATTAAAAAATATATTTTTATATTTCTGTATTCTTACTTTGGTTGTCATTTTGCTATAAATATGTATTGTTGATCAATTTATTATAAAATGTACTGTTGCTTTTTTTTTACGTTTTTTTTTTTTTTTTTTTTAGTAGTTCACTATTTGTTCATATCTTGGACCTTAATAGCTGCTACCATCCCAGGACAGGCTGAACCAGAGAATAACGGCAGTTAAGAAGTAGTTCCACGCGCCTCAAAAACTCCAATCTTCCGATTAGAGACCTTGCTGCCGGATGTAGTTTATCGTCACACCCAGGACTATCTTTACGAGTATATCTAACAATTCCACAAAATCAACAAATAAAGGACTCTTCTGAAATGTAAGTAGTTCACAATATTTCATAGAGATATAGAACAGGTATTAAAGATATCAACTGACAGCTGAAAAACTCCAGACAAAGATATCAACATTCGAAACGTCAATATGATAAAAAAAGAACCCTTTAAAAAATAAAAAAAATTTAAAAAATCTGTTTTTCTGAGTTTTTATTTATTCATTTTTATCAAAATTAACGAATCGCATTAATTTCTACTACTTTCTTTTCAATCATATTTTAATCCTTTCACCATAAGCAAGGGAAGAAAGCGACTAAGACGCAAGTGGTCATTGAGTGTTGGAGAATATATGAAACAGAAAACATTATTAATAATAGAGAAAGATAAAAGAATAGTAGTTAAAATGACGATTGATATTGCATTTAAATTTTTGAAGATCAAAGTTGTCTAGAAAGCAAGAAGCCGGAAGATTGTTCCATAGGTGAGAGAAGAAACTGTTAACATAGAACCAGTTACATCTAGTCATTTCAAATTCATAAAGTCTATGTATCAAAAAGGAAAGGTCACCAGCAGTGGCGATTGTGGAACTCTACAAGTAGAGGGGGGGCACTTAGGGGCCGAGATTTTTCTGAAGAGGAAAGTAGCAAACTCAAGTAGCGTCTTCATGTTCATACGACACCACTATCATATACACAAATTAAAAAATGAGTTTGAGTGTAAGTATGTTACCTCACTAAATTAAACGGAATAACTTTTCATTCATAGTAGTAGAGTTCCAATCTATTCTTGCCCTCTTTGCCAATCTCAAGCTGCTGGAACACAAGAGAGGTTAATTTCAAAACAGAATTGATTCTTCAATCTACTGATTGTCTTAAGTAGACTGGAGAAAGTTACTAACCAATTCTCTCACTTGGCCATAAATCACTGACTGCCTATATATCTACATTACATATCAAGTTGGGGACATTATTTCTAATTAACGTTTTTCTTCAGATATGAAAATATAACTATTAAATCTCTTTCCCGCCCTAACATCATGTTTGTTTCTATCTATCTGGTTGTTTTATTTTGTTTGTTTTTCTTTCAGACTGGTCTCTGTGTAGATGTGCGTTATGGTGTATTAGATATCGGCTCGGAACGAGAAATCGGGGAGCCGAGTTCGAATTCCAGTTGAATTCATTGCATTCACTTACGCGCAAATACCCTTGGGAAAGGTATTAACCCGTCTATTCCTTCCAGTTATGAGTTAAATAACAGGACATATTGGGTTCTATAGCCTTGGTCGGCAACCAGTCTACCGCAGAAAGCAATGGCAACCTACTGCGGGATAATCTTCTGCCCAGTCAGTCATGTCTCTTTCGAGACATGATCGCCCAAGCGTTTATCACGTATGGCATTGAACTGACTCTGTGTGTGTCCTTAAAAGGTTAAATAATAATAAACACAGAGGGAAAAGTGCTAAAGATCAAATCTTATCAAAATCAGAGACTGATCAGTTTCATAAGTTCATAGATTGTAAAAGTGGGGGCGAAACCAAGGGGCCAGCCAAAATTCGAGAGGGGGGTTTGCCCTCCCTCGCCATAGAATCGCCACAAGTCACTAGAGTAATTACTATGAAAATATTTGTAGGAAAGGCACAAGAAAGCTACTTTACAACGGAGCGAAAGTGACTGAAGCAAAGATGTCAGGACAGCACCAATAGCATTGCAGATTGTTCTTTATATTTTATTAAAAATGTCTAAATATACAGCAGGAGCACTAGACCATATATTTTTTCTATTTTTATTTTTTTTATAACCATATCGCCCCAAGCAAGGCATTTTACTGCCACTGGTGCGTAGGGGGCTACATAGGAGGAAAGTTATGAAAAAGAGTGACAGATTATAGGGGGTGTCAGGAAGCGGGTAAGAGAACATTGAATGTGGCCATAAATTGAGGGATCAATTTATAAATTGATTGTAATATAAAATTGATCCCCCACTTTATATTTACATAATAATTTCTTGTTTGTTGATAAGCCGTAGAAAACGCATCAGTCACTCAATGAAATACTGATTAGCTACACATGCATGTCTTTCAGATTTATTTGCATTCTCTGGAATATAAATGTAAAGATTTTTTTTTATAATCATATCGCCCCAAGCAAGGCATTTTACTGCCACTGGTGCGCAGGGAGTTACATAGGAGGAAAGTTATGAGAAATAGTGACAGGTTATAGGGGGAGTCAGGAAGTGGGTAAGAGAAAAATGAGAATACTGGTGAGAGTGGAGTGGACGAGAAAGGACCATGAAAGAGAGGATGTAAGTCAATGAGATAGGAGATAACTATTGACTTTACATTTAAATTCTTGGAGATTGTAGCTGTCGGGGAAGCAAGTAAACGGAAGGGAATTCCACAGGCGGGAAGCGCGAGAAAAGTAGCTACTGGAGTAGAATTTTCGTTTACATTTTATTAGTGTCACTGTAAAAGGGTGGGACCTAGTTGCTAATCTTGTGGTTCGAGTAAATTCATATATAGGGGGCACCAGTGAGCTAAGCTCATCGGAACAGAAGCCGTGAAAGTATTTGTAGAATAGACACAAGGACGCTACATTACGCCGGTGAGAAAGTGACTATATCTGAGCTGCCAAGTCGGGATCAATCACCTTACATATTCTCCGTTGGATTTTGTCAATGACCCTTAGTTTGATAGCAGTTGATATTTGGCAACAATATTCAAAGCATGGACGAACGGTAGACTTTTAAATATGTAAGATAGATTCAGGATAGAAAATTGTCTAGCACGACACTGTGAACTAACTTTCTTAACAGCTGACCTAACGACTGATTCCATATAATGACAGCCCGAATAGGCGTAACGAGACAGTCTCATAGACGTAAGCATCAGCTATGATAATGCAGAGGTAGAAAGGGGTCTGTCAGGTGGTAAATAGAGGGAAGTTTCGTTTTGGAGTCGTTAAAATTAACAAGCTATTCATTGCCCCATTTGTCACCATACTATAGTTTTTTAGATCCACTACTAATTTGACCTTATTAAATGGATCAGATTTACTATCGAGACAAAAGTAAATGATTGTGTCATCAGCATAGATATCAAGCTGAGAACTGATGTCATAAGGAAAATTATTAGCAAAATTCATGACTTTGTTGGGTTATTTCCTTATTCTTCCTTAATTAGTTATATATGGCGCTTGGCTGGTCATGTAACCTTTAACGGCCAGTCATTGAAACACTAGCCTGTACTAATTCCGGAGTTGCCACCACTAGTAGAAGATACTTACCTGACACACGTGTAAAAACACACATTCTTGCAACACGATATATTGACCTCGTAAAACTAGACTTTTGTAGCATCCACTAGCCTTCTTTTTCAGGGTTAGAGAGAAGATCACACAGTCACACATTTCCATACTTTGATTGGATGTTCGCTATATAAATAGAGAAAGAGAAGACAAACACAACGATCTTTATTATAATAGATAGAGAGGATATATATAAACTAAACTTTTGTAACATCCAGTAGCCTTCCTTTTCAGGGTTAGAGAGAAGGTCACACATTTCCATACTTTGATCGGATGTTCGTTATATATATATATATATATATATATATATATATATATATATATATATAGAGAGAGAGAGAGAGAGAGAGAGAGAGAGAGAGAAAGAGGAAGAAGACAAACACATAATTATACGGTTATAAATCCAGAATTACAAACTGCTTCTATAAAAAATAAACCTGTATTTATGTCCTTTCACATTTTCCCTAGCCGTCTATATATATATTATTTTATTATTTTATTTGTTATTGCTTCTAATATTCAGGTAAATACCTTTACCCACAGCAAGTTCTTTTAAGGTCGCCCACATACATTTGCTAATTAACTTGAAAGAGTTGCTAACTATTTCTCACCCCCACTGGAATGAATTGTATTTTAGTGTAATAAATTCTTTTAACATTTCCAGCCGCATAAAATCGTGGAGAAAACGAAATCGGAGTAGGACTAACCGGCCAACCATACTTTATTTGCTTCCAAAACAATGATTTCACTTGATTTGGAATTAATGCTTCTTCGTTTCACATGCCAACTTTTATTTTACACGGCATTATGGCAGATGCCTTTATTTTAGTTTTATAGCGTCTTCTTGGAGAGAATCTAGAAACAAAATATATAGATTCGTTATGTTTTTTTAATTTACAGGCGCCTCGTCTTTGTTGTTATTATCTCAACGTTTCGACCGCTGTGCCACCCAGCCTTTTTCAGGTGTTTGTCGACCCGGGAAACTATATATCGGGTATTTTGATTTAATCAACGATTAAATTTGTTAGACTTGTAGCTTGTTTGAAATTCCTTGAAAGATTCGCTGATTGACAGACACCTGAAGAAGACCGGAAGGCAGAAAGCCTGAAACGTTGTAATAATAATTGAACAAAGTTGAGAACACTAGTCTTCTTCTTCTTCTTCTTCTTCTTCTTCTTCTTCTTCTTCTTCTTCTTCTTTCTTTCATTCTTTCTTTCTTTCTTTTTCTGTTTTCTTTTTCTTTCATATTTTTCTAATTCTAACGTATTCTTTTTCTTCTTTTTTCCTGTCTTCAAATTCACATAAATTTCCCTAGAGTCTTCACTGTTCCGTTCGTCCGACTGCAAGTAAATGTTACTAATGATTAATTTTCATACATCGAAGAGTGCTTCCCCCACCCCCCGCCTCTTTCTTTTCTTTTCATCTCAGAATTTGTATCCTGTCGAAAGTCATGTAAAAACGTTATTTTCAGCTTAGGAAGAAGACTTTCAAAGCGTTATATTTATTTAACTTTTAAGTTATTTTAATATTATTTATGGCATGAAAAGAAAAGTATCGAATTAAAAAAGAAAAAGAAAATAGAAAATAGAAACGCTTTTCCTTTTTCACGCGTTGCTAAGCAGTTAATGCAGCATGCGTGTGTACGCTAACCCCCCCCCCCCAAAATGAGGCCGACATGGCTATACACTCACACACACGCTCTCTCTCTCTGTGTATATATATATATGTGTGTGTGTGTGTGTGTGTGTGTGTGTGTGTATTGTGGCAGCAAATTTTCTTTTAGACATGTCAGTTTAAATAAATTGCAAACATTGTGTCTGCTTATTTTTAATAAAATCCCTTCTCTCGCGTATTATAATTGAAAGATGTAAGAAATGAGCTGTAATTTTGAAAGATGATTTTATTATTCATTTCTCGATGCTCCCAAGTACTTTCAATCTCCTTCCAAGATCATCTTCAGGTATGTGAGGTGTGGTAACAAAAACTAACCGAAAAACTGTGTTGCTAAAAATTACTGTAAATTTTCTTCTTGCTTCAAATATAACGGTTGACAAATTGCTTAGCGTTCGTTAGAACGTGAAAACTATCCAAAACTGAATTGTTTTTTTTTTTATGTTGTAATGTTAGGATCTTGCACATGTTAAAGCATGAAAAAAAACTGCTCTTTTTATAAACATTTCAGAACATTACTACAGTATTCATACCTGATTCTATTGACGGCTTAAGTTGTTTTTAAAATGAATATTGCCTTGAGGATCTGTATTTTGCTTATATTGTTTTCTTCGTATAGGATAGTTGTGTTATCGATTGTTATTAGTTTTATATTGTGAATGGAGACAGGAATATGTAGATTATGACACACTCATGATGCAGGAAGAAATATTTATAAAAAATACAAGTCTTTCCTCAACAACATGAAAAACCGAAGACACACACAGACACACTAAATTCAAACGGGCTAAAAACAAATTTTAAAACATTCGCGAACCGTTGCAAAAAATAGCATTCCAAAAACAAACAAACAAAAAAAAAAAAAACTAGATGACCTGTAGAATTGAATCAAAATCGCTAAAACCAGCTTCGAAGTATACAGACGAAATCAAATTTCGCAAGTTTGTGTAAAAAAATAAAATTCTGGTCAATGAAAGGTGAATGATTCCCAAAACGGAAGAGATTTAACGAGTGAGTGTGAAAAAAAAAAAATAAAAAAAATAAAAATAAAAATAAAATAAAATAAAATAAAAATAAAAAATATCCACGCATATGAACTTTCTGACTTGCTCACCGAACACTTATCTATATATCTATATATATACACGGTATTTTAGGCTGTCAGAAAGACAAACAGATCTCGATATGTAAAGTCATAAGTTTACTCACCTGAAGAAAGCCAACTTTTGGACTCGAAACACGTGTAGCGACACAAATACCATTATGGAGACTTAATATATTATACAAAAAAGCCCGTAAAATTATGAATAATAATAATAATAACAATAAATCTACGCTTTAAACAAAAACGTTCACGGTTTCTAGCATTTTTCTCTTATATATATATATATATGAGAGAAAAAAAGGGGGATAATAAATACACATATTATCCTATGCATTCTTCGGGTGTTTTATATATATATATATAAACACCCGAAGAATGCATAGGATAATATGTGTATTTATTATCCCCCTTTTTTTCTCTCACACATAAACAAACATACACAAATGTACGTTGCAGAAATTATTTATTAAGAAAATCGTAAAACGAAATCAGTCTTTTTATTTATTTTTACTTATTAGTATTCGAAATATTGTCCTCATCTTTGTTATTGTTATTACTACATTTCAGCATTCCCCAATTGTATATCGATCTGGTTAACCTATAAGGAATTTTGAACTTTTAAACCTCCAGGTCTCCTTCATTTTTGGTGCTGTACAATTACTGCTCACCTGTTTCCACTGAGTTCGGGTACACCCTGCCCAACCCAGAGATTGAATTTACAACCACTATGTCACTCAAACAGGCCATTGAACCCGTGTAACGAACTTAGAGCCTAACTTTGTGAAGTTAAATTTATCCTAGCTGCTGATTAGATTGCAACTGCCGCTGCTGTCTATCAAGTTAGTTCATGCTGTTCATATTTTAACTGTTGCTGTTGAAGACTTGCTGTCATTTGTCTTTCTTTATTAGTGGCTCCCATATTGCATTTATTTCTTTGTTAGGCTTACTAAGAAGATCCTCATAGCCTAGATTCTTTCACACAGATTGTTTCACACGTCTAATTCTTCAGTGTTCTTCCTTGTCTAGCAGTTTAACTTCATTCCAAATGGTGCTGATGACTACTCCTTTTCTTCCATACATGATCAGCCAAACGCTATTTCACTGTCTCAGCTCCCACTACGGCTTTCCGATGTTTCTCCAACCTTACTTTTAGGATGCGGCTTGTTTCATCTTTATATTATCAACCACAACTGTAAGGAATCGAGTACATGCATTACTTGGTCATATTCTTTACCCGTGTCAGGCTTTAATCGGTAGAGATTTCTTCGTAAAGTGAAACTACTTGTGAATATTATTTTGATGTTGCACGGACCGCAGGGCTTCTTAATCTTTTTCGATAAGCTCTTGATGTAAGGTAGACAGAGCGTGGCAATCGGGTGAATCTCCTTTCTCTTCTGTTCCCATCTGTAGATGCTGATGTTATGTTTGTCGGATAGTTGTTATTAGGAAGGGTACGTTTGATGCTGATCATTTCTTATTGGAATGTTTCTGGGTTGCCACTTATGATTTTTCTCAATGTTGTGGGCATCGAACTATCCCTTTCTTCACGCTGTATTGAGTGCGGGAATTGAAATTCAAGTATTTTCCAGTGAAGGTTGGCCTGTGATATTCCGATGTTTTGAATCTATTCTCTGTGCGAGTTATTAGTACATCCAGGAAGGCTAGCTAATTAATGTTTTTGTTGTAGAGAAACATCCTATCCTATCCCGTAATAGATATGGTCTAGTCTATAAAAGACTGTGACTAGAGCGAACTGGGGGCATACGTCACTGGACGGACGTATACGTCATAGGCGGAGACATTTTCTACTTGATCGTTATTCCTGTTACTATTCGTTGATTGTTCTTGTACGTCTATTGGTTTATTGTACTGTTGTATAATAAATCTCTTCTAATCTATCTTCAGTGTTAAGTATTATTCTTACACTATTCGTTTCCCTGATATTCCTTCCGGGGATATATCAATTTTCTTCTTCCATTGTGAACTAGATCGAAGGTTTTATTAATTCCATATAATCTTGTAGTGTTTGTACAGCTTCCTGGTGCGGAAGGTTTTATTTAAACCTTACAGCGAGGCTCTTCTAAAACAAGGACAAGTCCTACCGGAATGTATTACTAATGGCATAAGGTACACAGATGACACTGTGGAAGCACAGAAAAAAGTCCATGTGAGAACTCTGAAACAAAGCAACAAAGGAAAGCAATAACAAAGGACTAAGCATCTATTGTAAGAAGGCAGAAAAATGGTCGATAACAAAAGTGACACCGCAAGCTATGGTTCAGAGATATCAAAATCAGGCAAGTATAGAAATTTAAGTATCTGGAAAGTGCTATAGCAGATGATGAAAAATATGACACCGAAATCTAAAGGCACATTGGAATAGCAGAAAAATCCCTTCTAAAAGTTAAACAAAGTATTAAGAAACCGGAAAGTTTCATTAGAAAAAAATGATGAACTGCTATATGATATCAATCCTCCTGAACGTTAGACGATCTCTTCATAGGTGAATTGGAGAGGAGGCAGAAGTGATGTGGTTCATCAGAAGGTAGAGTACTGAAATTACAATAAACGGAATATGTGAGCAACGAGGAAGTTTTAAGGAAAACGGGAACAAAAAGACACTTTTAATGATAATTAGAAAGAGAAGGCTGAAATTTCCCGGACACATAATGAAGAAAGAGGATTTGGAGAATTTGACACACTCAGGACACATTGAATTCAAGAAGAATAGAGGAAAGCAGAGTGTAACCTACCTAACAAGCTTGTGTAAATAGTTGGCAGAAAACTGGAAAGTAGACAAACATTGGTTATAAGTACGAACGACAAAAAGATGTGGAGAACTGTGCTCATCGATATCTAGAAGGGACACGGTACATTAAAAAAAGTTATGTGTGTGAGATAGATTCATTTGAAATTTGTGGTAATGAGATTTAGTAAACTCCTATTCTAAAAATATTTTTTGTTTATATTACAATATTTTATGACCATACATACAACCTTTTAAAATGAATTCAAATTGTATGAAAAAAAAGTAGAGATTTCTACTTGCTTCCTGTGCTATGGAAATGTGTTCTCTCATGTAGCAACAGTTACAAAATCTTTTTAACAAAACCACTGTCAACCGGATAAAATTGTCATCGACTCAGACCGCCGCCGTAGCCTACGCCCTCTTTTTCTTCTTCCTTCTTCTCTTTTGCATTCTCCTTGTCCTTATTTTCTTCCTCCTTCCTCTTTTTCTTCTCTCTTCTTTTTCTTCCCCTTTTTCTTCCTTATTTTCTTTCTCCTTCCTCTTTTTCTTCTCTTTTCTTTTTCTTTTTCCCCTTTTTTCTTCCTTATTTTCTTTCTCCTTCCTCTTTTTCTTCTCTCTTCTTTTTCTTCCTCTTTTTCTTCCTTATTTTCTTTCTCCTTCCTCTTTTTCTTCTCTCTTCTTTTTCTTCCCCTTTTTCTTCCTTATTTTCTTTCTCCTTCCTCTTTTTCTTCTCTCTTCTTTTTCTTCCCCTTTTTTCTTCCTTATTTTCTTTCTCCTTCCTCTTTTTCTTCTCTCTTCTTTTTCTTCCCCTTTTTTCTTCCTTATTTTCTTTCTCCTTCCTCTTTTTCTTCTCTCTTCTTTTTCTTCCCCTTTTTTCTTCCTTATTTTCTTTCTCGTTCCTCTTTTTCTTCCCCCTTTTTCTTCCTTATTTTCTTTTTCCTTCCTCCTTTTCTTCTCTCTTCTTTTTCTTTTTCCCCTTTTTTCTTCCTTATTTTCTTTCTCCTTCCTCTTTTTCTTCTCTCTTCTTTTTCTTCCCCTTTTTTCTTCCTTATTTTCTTTCTCCTTCCTCTTTTTCTTCTCTTTTCTTTTTCTTCCCCTTTTTTCTTCCTTATTTTCTTTCTCCTTCCTCTTTTTCTTCTCTTCTTCTTTTTCTTCCCCCTTTTTCTTCCTTATTTTCTTTCTCCTTCCTCTTTTTCTTCTCTCTTCTTTTTCTTCTCTCTTCTTTTTCTTCCCCTTTTTTCTTCCTTATTTTCTTTCTCCTTCCTCTTTTTCTTCTCTCTTCTTTTTCTTCCCCTTTTTTCTTCCTTATTTTCTTTCTCCTTCCTCTTTTTCTTCTCTCTTCTTTTTCTTCCCCTTTTTTCTTCCTTATTTTCTTTCTTCCTTCTTCTTTTTCTTCTTCTCTTCTTTTTCTTCCCCTTTTTTCTTCCTTATTTTCTTTCTCCTTCCTCTTTTTCTTCTCTCTTCTTTTTCTTCCCCTTTTTTCTTCCTTATTTTCTTTCTCCTTCCTCTTTTTCTTCTCTCTTCTTTTTCTTCCCCTTTTTTCTTCCTTATTTTCTTTCTCCTTCTTCTTTTTCTTCTCTCTTCTTTTTCTTTTTCCCCTTTTTTCTTCCTTATTTTCTTTCTCCTTCCTCTTTTTCTTCTCTCTTCTTTTTCTTCCCCTTTTTTCTTCCTTATTTTCTTTCTCCTTCCTCTTTTTCTTCTCTCTTCTTTTTCTTCCCCTTTTTTCTTCCTTATTTTCTTTCTCCTTCCTCTTTTTCTTCTCTATTCTTTTTCTTCCCCTTTTTTCTTCCTTATTTTCTTTCTCCTTCCTCTTTTTCTTCTTCTTTTCCTCTTTCTTCTTCCTCTCCGCCTTTTCTTTGTCTTTATTTCTTCCTCCTCTTTCTTTTTCTCTCTTGTTCTCCTTCTTCCTTATCTTCTTCCTTATTTTCTTCCGTCTTCCTCTTTTTCTTTTCTCTTTTCCTCCTCCTTCTTCCTCTCCGCCTTCTCCTTGTCCTTATTTTCTTCCTCCTCCCTCTTTTTCTTCTCTCTTCTACTCCTCCGCCTCCTTCTTAAGCTCCACCTTCTCCTCATCCTTATTGTCTTACTCCTCATTCATTTTCTACTCCCTTCTCCTCCTTTTTCTTCCTCTCCGCCTTCACCTTGTCTTTATTTTCTTCCTACTGCCTCTTTTTCTTCTCCTTTCTCGTCCTTCTTCTTCCTCTCCTCTTTCTCTTCTTCCTTATTTTCTTTCTCCTTCCTCTTTTTCTTCTTCCTCTCCGCCTTCTCTTTGTTTTTATTTTCTTCCTCCTCTCTCTTTTTTTCTTTCTTGTTCTCCTTCTTCTTCCTTATCTTCTTCCTTATTTTCTTCCTCCTCCTCCCTCTTTTACTTCTCCCTTCTTTTTCTTCCCCTTTTTTCTTCCTTATTTTCTTTCACCTTCCTCTTTTTCTTCTTCTTCTCCTCTTTCTTCTTCCTCTCCGCCTTTTCTTTGTCTTTATTTCTTCCTCCTCTTTCTTTTTCTCTCTTGTTCTCCTTCTTCCTTATCTTCTTCCTTATTTTCTTCCGTCTTCCTCTTTTTCTTTTCTCTTTTCCTCCTCCTTCTTCCTCTCCGCCTTCTCCTTGTCCTTATTTTCTTCCTCCTCCCTCTTTTTGTTCTCCTTTCTCCTTCTTCTTCTTCCCCTTTTTTCTTCCTTATTTTCTTTCTCCTTCCTCTTTTCTTCTCTCTTCTTTTCCGCCTCCTTTGCCTTTTCTTTGTTCTTATTTTCTTCCTCCACTCGCTTTTTCTTCTCGCTTCTCGTCCTTATTCCTCTCCTCCTTCGCTTCTTCCTTATTTTCTTCCTCTTTTTCTTCTCCTTTCTGCTCCTTCTAATTTCTCTCCGCCTTCTCCTTGTCCTTATTTTCTTCCTCCTTCCTCTTTTTCTTTTCTCTTTTCCTCCTTCTTTTTCCTCTCCGCTATCTCTTTGTCCTTATTTTCCTCCTCCACTCTCTTTTTTCTCCCTTCTCGTCCTTATTCCTCCCCTGCTCCTCTTCTTCCTTATTTTCTTCTTCTCCTTTCTGCTTCTTCTTCTTCCTCTCCGCCTTCTCTTTGTCCTTGTTTCCTTCCTCCTTCCTCTATTCGCTCTGTCCGTTCAGAACGTGGCTAATCATTGCTCTTACAACTCTCTAAAATTTGTAGCTCAGAACGAAATTTACTATCTCCTACCACCAAACCGTTTTCTCTTATCCATTTTACATAATCTCGTTAGGTATGTTTGAATCACTTCCTCAGATGCACGTTATGGTCACGCTCGACTCATATCCCAAAATTTGATAATAATTTACGTCGGAAAGTACGATTCACGGCCTAAAAATCGATTTTGAGTCTCGTCCTAAAATACGTGTTTGGCGCTGCTATGAAAATGTATATTTGAGGAACGTTCTAATATGCAAGTTAGTGTCCTGTTCTAAGATGAGTCCAGAATTGTGAGTTTTATGTTGTGAAAATGCAGTTTTGATTCAGGTCTAAAGATGCGAATTCGAGTCACGTTAGAAAGGATAAATTTCAGGCTACAAAAAATATGTTGAGAAAATGCAATTTCGGTTCGGGTTCAAAGATGCAAATTCGGTCACATAAAATATAAACTTGAGGTTACATCCTAAAATGCAAAAAATATATATATATATATATATATATATATATTTTGAGAAAATGCAATTCTGGCTCAGGTCTAAAGATGCAATCTCGAGTCACGTTAGAAAATATTAATTTGAGACTACATCCTAAAATACAAAAAAAAAAAAATATGTTGAGAAAATGCAATTTTTTTTTCGGGTTCAAAGGTGCGAATTCGAAGCACGTTAGGAGATCTTAGAAGAGGGACGTTTGATTAAGGTTATGTCCTAAAATGTAAAATGAAAAATATCTTAGTCTGGTTCACGACTTAAATACGATTTAGAGTTATGTCTAAACTTACTTGCTGCCTAAAAACTATATCGGCCAAAACTGACGAAATGAAAAAAAAAAAACACGAACATCTTATCTTTTATATATATATATTATCGATTTTCTGCACTATTGTAAGAACTGCAACATTGAAACTTCTGAATATAGTTTCTTATGTCTTTGTCTATGAGTGTATCAAATTTGATTAAAATCGAACCACTCCTTCTATAACCCGATTTTTTCGATTATCGATGTTCGATATTTATCGGGGGTACCTCGGCACAAAACCTAGCTAAGAACACTCGCAGACGCTTATAGTACAACTGTGTAAATTTTCAAGAAAATCGGTTCAGCCGTTTCGGAGTCTATAGGTAACGGGGACACACACACACACACAGAGAGAGAGAGAGAGAGAGAGAGAGAGAAAGTTCCATTTATAAATAAGCTAAGATATTGCTATAAAAAAGTCAAATATACTATTTTTGAACGATTAAAAGAGAAGCCTTTATGTATTGTATTTTATTTTGTGCAAATATCAAAATGATTACTTATTAACTTATCTTTCTTTGTTTATCACCAAAACACTCCTTTTGTTTCTTTTAAAATTCTTCTTTTTATATGTGTCCTATCTCTTCAGGACGTAGGCGATCATGGTTCTCCACGTCTCCCTATCCCTTGTGGCTCTTAGAATGTTTGCTCCTGTTACACCTCGCAACTCCCGTTCCGTCATCCACCTGCCCAGGCTCTTCAAATATGTTATCCGCTGCCTTCCTCTGTCTCTTTTTCCTTCTATCTGGCCTGTCAGTATCAGTTTCTCTAAGCTCTCCTTCCTCATTGCATGTCCCAGGAACTTCAGGTGTCTGTTCCTGATGCTCAGTATTAATTTCCTTTTTATTGCCATTCTTTCCAATCTCTCCATAATAGTGTTTTTTGTTCCTCGTATGCCAACTACAGGTTGAGGGGGATACTAAAATCAAGCCGGTACAGAAATTTAAATACCTGGGAAGTGTTCTAACAGAAGACAGAAGGAGTGACACTGAGATTCGAAGGCGAATTAGCATGGCCAAGGATGCATTCCAGAAGCTGAGTAGAGTATTCAGAGACAAGAAAATTTCACTGGAAACAACGAAGAGAATACTGGATTGCTATGGGATGTCTGTTCTTTAATATGGCAGTGAATACTTGACAATATCCTCAAAGATGAAGGACATGAAGAAACCGAAATGTGGTCCTACAGAAGGATGTTGAGGATACCATAGACCGAACATGTGCGCAGTAGAGAAGAAGAAAACGAAAAGGAAAGTAATACTTAACATCAGGAAAAGGCAGCTGAAATTCCTTGGGCATGTAATGAGGAAGAAGGGCATGGAGAAGCTGATACTCACATGTCAGATAGAAGAAAAGAGAGACAGACAAAAGCAACGAGTAACATAATTGATGGGCTAGAGCAAGTTGATGGCAGAACGGGGTTTTGGGGTGCAACAAGAGAATGCGTGTTAAGAGGCAGTAGGGGTAGGAAGATGTGGAAGGCCATGATCGACTACGTCCTGAAGTGATACGGTACATAGAAGAAGATTCTATAACACTCTGTAACAGCTTCCGTCTTAGTGGCTTTATCGCCTTGCTTGAGGTGTAAATAAAAAAGAATTTCCACACGCACAGTAATGTTTGTATTAACGTCACTTCCTTACAATATCTTTTTGTATCGAAGATAAACTTTAAACTTTAAACTAATAATTATAGTTTTACTAGCAGTATAGCCCGGCGTTACTAGGATGTAATGAAAGCTTTAAAACTAATCCATGGTCCTGGAGCCCAGACTCTTTGGACGTTGACATGAAAGACTAAAAAGCAATAGTTGTTTCCAGTTAAAGCGAAACCGTAGACTGAAAGAAAAATGAATGGATGTGAGACAAATTTTGATTTCCTGGTATCGATATCAAATAAGTTTTTTTCGTCGTAAACTGAATTTTGAAGGCTAAATAAATCCTCTGAGTAAATGGTATCATGGCTGAGACTAAGAACTGCAATTATACCTACTTAGAGCCAAACCCGAAGCAAAAAGTAAAATAAAAGGGCTGAAAAAAATACAGACATACAGGCAGATAAACAGACACACACGCAAACGTCTTGCCTTCTCTCTCTCTCTCTATATATATATATTATCGATTTTCTGCACTATTGTAAGAACTGCAACCTTGAAACTTCTGAATATCGTTTCTTATGTCTTTGTCTATGAGTGTATCAAATTTGATTAAAATCGGACCACTCCTTCTATAACCCGATTTATTCGATTATATACTATAGTGCTAGTTAAAAATAAGCAAACATAGTGTTTGCTATTTATTTAATCTGACATGTTTAAAAGAATATATATATATATATATATATATATATATATATATATATATATCCCTTGGCTCAGTTCATTATAGAGACAATAGCGAGGCAGCATCGGCTCAGTTAATTCTCTTTACTACCAGTTATGAAACTCCTTGCCTCACGTTTGTTCTTTAACAGTGTTTTATTATTATTATTATTTTGCAATAATTAAGTCGTCGTGTAGTGAAGATGAAAACACACACACACACACACACACACACACACACACACATATATATATATATATATCCTCTCTATTATAATAAAGACTGTTGTGTTGAGTTTTTTCTGTCTCTCTCTTTCGCTATATATATATATATATATAGAGAGAGAGAGAGAGAGAAAAGAAAATTATGTGTTGTTTTATTCTCTCTCTCTCTGTTTATGTGTTGTGTTTTCTCTCTATATTTCATATTTCTCTGAATAATATCCATTGAGCTCTTTATTTTCATATATTTAATATTTTATATTAATTAGATAAAATATTTTTGTTTATCCTTTTCATTTTTACGGATTTGTTATTTTTTCCTATATTGATATATATAACATTCCCTCTTGTCACGCTCGAGGTGATAGCCTGTGAGTAAGCAGCTAATAATCCTCCCAAATACTTTGCCCTCATTTTTGACAACAGAGGTACGCTCATATACAATAATGTCTCATATGCAATATAGGCGAATAATTCATCTACCTTTTTTTTCTTTCTCTAATTACGTTTTCGTCCCTGGATTTTATACATCTTCCTGATGAGTATGTCATTTTTATTCATCTTTTATTTTTTGTCTTCTTCTTTTTTTTTTAATCATTTCACCCCGGGCAAGGCAGAAGCGCCACTGATGTGCAGAGGGTTACATAAATGTAAAAAGATTAATTAGAAAAGAGTGCGGAGTACAAACTAGTTAGAAAGGAACAATAGAAATCAGGTGCGATGACAGATACATAGGTGGAGAGAAAGGGAAGGTTATACAGGGGTGGGGAGAGAGCTAGAGTCCAGTGGTTAGTAGATGAGTATTGACTTTGCATTTAAATTTCTGGAGGTTGTAGCCGTCAGGAAAGCAAGACTACGGGAGCGAGTTCCACAGGCGGGAAGTGCAAGAGAAGAAGCTGCAGAAGTAGAATTGTCGTCTGCATTTGGCTAACCTGACTGTGAATGGGTGGGACCCAGTTGCCAGTCTGGTTGCACGAGTAAACACCTGTTGAGGAGGCATCAGTGACTGAAGTTCGTCCGAGCAGAAGCCATGAAAGTATATCTGCCTTATCTGTGATACTCATTTTTTTCTATTTATACCCATTTCTCGTTGAGCCATTCCTCTTTATACTTACGTTTTCTCATTGTATTTTTGTGTAGTGTTCCATATTCTCTTCCTTGTCTAGTAGTTTTTTGTCTCTTTTTCATTATCTCAAGAATCTCATGTTATATCATTTTTATCTTCGTCTGTTTTCCTTTGGAATGATCTCTTTTGATGATGTTCTTCTTCTTCTTCTATGTGCCCTGTCCCTTCAGGACGTAGGCGATCATGGATCTCCATGTCTCCCTATTCCTTGTGGTTCTTAGTATGTTTGCTCCTGTTGCTCCTGGCAACCCCCGTTCCGTCATCCACCTGATCAGACCCTGCAAATATGTTATCCGCTGCCTTCCTCTGTCTCTCCTTCCTTCTATCTGTCCAGTCAGTATCAGGTTCTCCAGGCTCTCCTTCCTCATTGCATGTCCCAGGAACTTCAGTTGTCTCTTCCTGATGCTCAGCATCAATTTCCTTTTTGTTGCCATTCTTTCTAACACTTCGTCGTTGCTTGTATGCTCGGTCCACGATATCCGTAGCATCCTTCTGTAGAACCACATTTCGGCCGCTTCCAGTTTTGTCCTCATTTTCGATGATATTGTCCAGCATTCACAGCCGTATTGAAGAACTGACATCACGTAGCAGTCCAGCACTCTTTTCTTCGTTTCTATTGAGATCTTCCTGTGTGTTAGTATTTTGCTCATCTTCTGGAACGCGTCCTTTGCCATGCCAATTCGCCTTCGGATCTCCGTGTCGCACTTTCCATCTCCTGTTAGAACACTTCCTAGGTACTTAAATTCTTGGACATGTTTGATTCTGATATTCCCCACCTGTATTTGGCATTTTGGGTTGTATCTTTTGCTGGTGACCATGCACTCAGTTTTCTTAAAGTTTATTTGTAGTCCCTTCTTGTCATTCTCCACTGCTACTTTCTGTATGAGATCTTGCAGTTTCATTTCCGTGTCCGCAATCAGTACTGTATCGTCCGCGTATCTTATGTTGTTCAGGTTGTGGCCTCCAATAACAAATTCTGGTGTGTCATCTAGGGTCCTCAAAATATTCTCGCTGTATAGGTTGAACAAATCCGATGAAAAGACACATCCTTGTCTTACTACTAAAGCTTATTTTACTGTGTCCCACTTCGAGTTTCCATTTGGTCTTGCATATTTACGTTTCACACTGTTTATTTCTCGTTCAGCTTCGGATCGTTCAAGAGTCTGTCGTATTGCAATTTGGGTGTTGACTTAGGCTTCTTCACTTTACGTAAGTTTATTCTAAGTTTCCATTGGAGTAGATAGATCTATCTATCGCCCGGTTCACACTCCACCCACGTCTATTGAACAGGTTAACAGGCTCATCTCTTGTTCCCTGTTTAGGATGTGGTTTCCGGCTTTCTCTTTTCCAATCTTTTCACTATTACATAGCCCCCTGCACATCAGTGGTGTTACCGCCTTGCTCGGAGTTATACGATTAAAAAAAAAAATAACCCTAACCCTAACCTTAACCTTAGCAGGTGATCGCTTCTGCAGTCGAGACTGAGGTAAGTTTCGCAGTGAACAACTGCATTATTTAATCTCTTGTTGATAGTTTTGTAGTCGATTTAGTTTTTCGTTTCTTCTGGGTTTCTTCATATCTATTTTTGTTTTGGGTGTTCTTGTAACTAGGTATTGTGTTAGGGCGCCGCTCCTATTTGACTACAAATGGACTGTTCCCATTGCTATATATAGCAATGGTGGATTCTCTACAGGAGAGCCGTACCGAGTCACTAGACTGACGACTCTACGACACTGTCAGCTCTCTGCATTCATGTAGGGGGCGCTCTCTGTTTACGAGCAGAGAGCAATAGCCCAGTCGTTGTTCCGCCGAATGGTAGAATCACGACTGGGCAAAAATAGACAGACATTTTTTGGCCCGGCTATATGGCCGGGAATACCCACTATAAAATGACCATGTGTCACATCCAGCCTTGCGTGGGAAGGCTAGTAAATTCAGTCGTACAGAGTCACTAGACTGACGACTCTACGACACTGTCAGCCCTCTGCCTTCGGGTAGATGGCGCTCTCTGCTTCCGAGCAGAGAGCAATAAACCAGTCGTGGTTCCGCCGAAGGGTAGAACCACAACTGGGGAAAAATAGACAGATATTTTGGCCCGGCTATATGGCCGGGAATACCCACAATAAAATGACCATGTGTCACATCCAGCCTTGCGTGGGAAGGCTAGTAAATACAGTCGTAGGGAGTCACTTGAGAGTCTCTAATGAGTTACTGAAGAGTCAGTACGAGTCAGTGAAGAGTTAGTCACACTTCCAGTGGCGTACCGGAAGTAATCACGTATACACACGTCTTACGACGGATTGGACTCTTGTATCTTTCTATTGTAAATATTACTAATCACTTCTGTACATACTAACCGTCTTTCCGCGGAATACAACGTATATTCTGATTCTGTTGTTGAGTTATTCATTTATACTTGGCGACATAACATATTGTCTGCTATCTATTCGTTCGCCGAATACCATTGGACCAGTTTTTCTGTGCGTTCCTTACAGTTTCCTAGCTCAAATTTGCCGACTATTTCACCATCTTCATCATGTCTACTTTAGCATTCAAGTCTTCCATGATCATTATAATTTCTTGTGATTTACATTGAGCCTTGGCATTGTCTAGCGTAAAGGAAATTTTTTCTATTTCTGTACTTTGTGCTATTGGTGCATTTGATATTGTGGTGGATATGTTGAAAGGTTTTCTTTTCAGTTTAATGACAATCATTCTTTCAGATAACCAGCAGTATCACACGACGCATTTCTTCATGTCTTGGTCTAGTATCAATCCTACTCCTTTTTCGTTATTCTCTTCGCCTGAATATATAATAACGTAGCAAAATCGACGTTAATTGGCCACCCCGTTTTACATACGTTTAAAATGTTGACATTTAACTTGCTCATTTCATGTCTTATACTTTCCAACTGGCTGCAGTTATTTAATACTATCAGTATAACCCGGTGTTGCTAGGATGTAATGAAAGCTTTAAAACTAATCCATGGTCCTGGAGCTCAGACTCTTTGGACGTTGGCACTAAAGACAAAAAATCAATAGTTGTTTCCAGTTAAAGCGAAACCGTAGACTGAAAGAAAAATGAATGGATGTAAGTCAAATTTTCATTTCCTGGTATCGATATCAAATAAGTTATTTTCATCGTAAACTGAACATTGAAGGCTAAATAAGTCCTCTGAGTAAATGAACTACAATTATACCTACTTAGAGCCAAACCAGAAGCAAAAACTAAAAGGAAAAAAAGAAAGGCTGAAAAAATACAGACATACAGGTAAATAAACAGACACACACACAAATCAAAGTGTATCAAATTTGATTAAAATCAGACCACTCGTTCTATAACCCGATTTTTTCGATTGTCGATTTTCGATATTTATCGGGGGTACCTCGACACAAAACCTAGCTAAGAACACTCGCAGACGCTTATAGTACAACTGTGTAAACTTTCAAGAAAATAGGTTCAGCCGTTTCGGTGTCTATAGGTAACGGGCACACACACACACACACACACACACACACACACACACACACACACAGAGACACAGACACACACGCAGACAAAGTTCCATTTATAAATAAGTTTAGATTCTGTTATTCCATGTCTCAAGAATTTCTTTTGTTTGATGCGAACAGTCGCTGTATGAAGGTGATGAACACATGTCGCTCATGTCGCTCCTTACCGGGTGAGGGATCAATTCCAAGGCCATCTTATATATTGGGTTGTCTTGAAAATTCGTATCGATTCTTACTTATTTAATACACAAAACAAAATTATGCCATTAAATATTTATTCAACTAAATATGAACCATTTTGTTGCACAAACCGTCTCCATTTTTCTTTCAACTTAAAAATTGCGTCTTTCTTGGGTTGAAGACCTGCTTTTGGGGTTGTTAAACTTGGCTAATATCGCTTACAATATTTTCCGTTGAACACTTTTTGACGGTGTTTATTGTTTTAAAAGCGGTGATTAGAATTTGTAATGACGCCTAAACATAAAATGAAAGTGAATTTATACGTTTTTTGTTCGTAAGTATTTCCAGCAATATCAAACACGATTTATTCATTTATTAGATTGTTTATTTACAAAAATAATTTTATATTTGTAGCATTCTAACAAATATTACAATAGTATTGGGTTGTCCGGAAAGTTCGTACCTATTTTTAAGAGAAATTTAAACACAAAACAAAATTATGCCATTAAATATTTATTCAATTAAATATTAACCCTTTTGTTGCACCTCCTTTCTCCATATTTCCTTCAACTTAAAGATTCCGTTTTTCCAGAATTTCGGTGGTTTCTCAATAAAGAACTCATCAAAGTGTTCTTTTATTATGTCATCCAAAGAATTAATATTTTACCCTTAGGATTATTTTACAAGGTATGGCTAATTTTAGCAAAGTGTGCGGGTTTTTAAACCCCTCAGAATTTTAGTGACAAGTTAAGTTGTCTTCTGTGAAAAAGAAGGTTAAAAGAGCCTTGACTTGACACGACCAGAGAAAACAGGACAACACCAAACTTGAGGGGAAAAAGGAAATGCTTTATAACAGAAAGAGGAAGAAAGAGTGGGAAGTATACAAAATTGGGTTTAAGAAAATGGTTGTAAAAATAAACAGTGGTTTTTGCAAAAAACTTAACTGGAAGCAGTATAGTTCGTTTTGTTAATAGTTCTTCTTTTCTATTGCGGGGTCAAAATACATTCGTCTTCAGGTTGAAGAGATATTCCGTCTTCTAATGCTTTGTTGCAACTGTTGGAACATCCTCGAACCTATGTTGTCTTCTTGGCCGATCCATTTTCGGACACCATGGTGAGTTTCACGGAGCTAGACTTAGTCCATGTTGACTCGGCAAAGTCGTAGGGAGAAAGAGGTAAGAGCTGGGCTGCTATCAGCCCAAACCAGGGACCTGTAATCACGATCACTACAAAGAGAGAGAATTCATTCATCTAAAATATTTTCAATAAAGGACCTGAATAATCCGAAGGAGCAATGTCTGGTGAATATGGCGGGTGGGGTAACACGTCCCAGTCAAGCTGAAACAATTTTTGCCTGGTTGCCAAAGAAATGTGAGCATTATCCTGATGAAAAACACCACCTTTCATGTTCGTCAATTCTGAGCGTTTTTTCTTGAATTTCTGTCTGTAATTCGTTCAGTTGCGAGCAGTACTTTTCAGAATTAACTGACTGATTACTTGGCAAAAGTTCTTAGTGGAGGATTCCTTTCGAATTTCAATTATAACTAATAGCCAATAATAAGTAGAAACATATGTGCTCTTGCAGTATGTCTTATTATTCAAAGATAAGGTTTGAAAATGATGGCGGGATTTAAAAGTATGAACCGATATGAAATTTTATTACTGTAGGATTTTCTATGGTAGAAATAGAGCATAAGTTGTTTTTCAGCTTCTATATATGACGATTCCTAACAGAAAAAAATATGGCACCACCTAAGGTAGTAATAAGATAGTACTGAAACACTATCTTGTGTTGCAGTAAATTATGTTTTTATTATAACCTTATAATAAAAATATTACCATATATAATGCGCTACTAAGTATAGCGCACTCTTAATAAAGTAATTCACTGCAAACAGTGGGCTGTCAACCCACTAATTTGTACTAATTCTAATATATATATATATATATATATATATATATATATATATATATATATCCTGTATTATATATATATATATATATATATATATATATATATATACGAAACAAAAGTTAGATGTTTCTACAAATCCATTGATAATACGGTATTTCGCGGTCCCTGTCGTGTTTCAAACCAAAAGGGTTTGAAAAACGGCCGGAACCTCGAAATACCGTATTACCAATGGATTTGTAAAAATATCTAATTTTTGTTTCCTGATTATAATACTCTGTTAAATTTAGCAATAAAATTTAACATTGTTTTCTCTTTGGAGTTTTCTCTATTGGAATTTACCTTACTAAATTTCAAAGATTCTACTTTATATATATATATATATATATATATATATATATATATATATATATATATATATATATATATATATATAGGCCCCGAAACGGTGCACATTCTCTCCTGATGACCCCAATTAAAATATAAATTCAAAAGGATCAAAAGAAGTTCAATGAAGTCATATGCCGTAGAGAAGCTTGGTGGAAATATTATTGGTATGAGGAGCATTTTATATTCAGCTCGCTTCAGGTGAGTGTCAATCACTTTCCAGTAATTTCCTTCTTCTAGTGTAGGTACTAAGTTAAAGTAGAATTGTTGTTTCGTAAAAAAAAGAAGGGTTCTCTTTTGGAGTTTGTATTGCAAGTTCGAGCGAGAAAAGTCATAAAAAGATCCTGCTGCACGATATTAAAAAACACTATTCCAGTAGTGGACTTAGGGGACAGACATGAATGGCCTTTCTTTAGCACAGCAGATTTTTTTAAAACTAAGCAAGACCGTGTAGAAATTGGATTTGCTAAAATAACAGTCCATTTTTCAAGAAATATTAACGATAACGAAATAAGCTTCTCCACCGCCTAGTTGAAATTCAATCAAACAGTTGTGGCATGGATTGAAATTTGAAAAAGGAAGCCCTTGAATCTGAAAAATTAAGAGCATCTTTGTGTGAAAACTGGAAGAAAGTACGAATCAAGGGAAATAGAAGTGTTATCGAAGGCTACAGGAAACCTCTAATAATAGAAATCAGTTCCAAATTTATTGAAGTAGTTAAACTTCTTAATGATTGACAATGGGGAATTCAAATGAGGTTTCATGGTCGGAACAATAACGCCTTAGCCAATATAGTAGGCACATATAAAGATGTTTTAGATCAGCAGATATTTAAAATCTAATCAGGACTGGGAGGAAATTTGAAGTCACTAAAATACCAGTCAAAAGCGAATCGATTAGCAGAGGTTAAAGACTTATATTTTTTACCCTTTGCTATCCAGTTTAAACATGGCAATCGATTCGCTTTCTGACATGACAACGCCTAGAAGCATACTTTGAAAACGACCTTAGAATGGTTTTAAGAAGAATAAGGCTAAGATAATGGGATGGATTTCTTAATCGCCTTGATGAAATTCAATCGAACCTTTGAATCGAAATATGCAGGTATTAGATATTAAAATGGATTACTGGAAGCAATCTTAAATCGATCAGAAGATAGGCACTTTATTGTGAGTGTCTTGCACTCAGTAAATAAAAGAAGCTTGCTCATTGGTCAAAATTAAGTCACTGCTGCTGACATCATAAAAATAAAACACGAATGAACGGTCCTTTCTTGTTTTACACCTACCGCGGCATGGGCAGCAATGTACACAAAATCTAAGGGAGACTGTTGCTACAGAATTGAATTTATACTCATGGACTGTTGAAAGGACTTATGTGCGTTGTGGTACAGTGGATATCGGCTCGGAACGAGAAGCCGAGTTCGAATTCCAGCTGAATCCATTGTATTCACTTACGCGCAAATACTCTTGGGAAAGGTATTAATCCGTCTATTCCTTCCAGTTATGGGTTAAATAGCAGGACAGATTGGGTTCTATAGCCTTGGTCGGCAACCAGTCTACCACATAAAGCAATGGCAACCTACTGCGGGATAATCTTCTGCCCAGTCAGTCAAGTCTCTTTCGAGATATGATCACCCAAGCGTGTATCACGTATAGCACTTAACTGACTGAATAAATACAATGTCAATCGTCTTATATTTCTTTTAAACCTGTCGTTTTATTGTCCTCCCCCCTCTCTCTCTTTCTGTAATTCTTTGCATTCTAATAGCTTTTGTCAGTTTGTGTAGAAATAATGAGATAAAAATAATTTGCAAGTCTCTCCTTTTTTTTTTTTTTTTTTTTTTTTTTTTTTACTAAACAGCAGGGATTTTTAAAGCTCTGTTGTTTTTAAATAAAAAAAATACGCAAATTTTTAAATTCCGGAGATAATTGAATTATCAGGTTTGATGACATATAAGAACCTCATTTAACATCCCTTCCCAATACACATACACCATCTACACACATATAAAAAAAAAAAACATAAATAAATAAAAAAAGTGCTTCCAAAATATCATCCGGGTCTTATAAAGGAAGCTGGGGTATTTGAAAAGATGATAATTGCACGGATTGCCATTAGAGGTATTTAACCTTAAAATATTGTAAATGTAAATATGTGAGACATTTCGACGATGAACGAGAAGTGTCACCGTCAGCGGCTCGAAAATAGAAATTCGAGATATTTGTCTATACTTCTGAGATGAGGGAGTATTTATATTATTTACATTATTCGGATGTTTTATTACCATGTTTACGACGTTTTGCTCGTCGTACGCTCCGGCCTTCTTCAGGTGCTAGAAATTTTGAACCTAACCCTTTATTTCGAAAACTGGGATAGATCGTTCTCGTTTCAGAATGCTATTGGCATCCAGAAATGCTATTTCTGGATGCCATGTAATTATCTTCCTTTAACTCAACTCTCCAAGTTCATCACTGCTGTAGCCAGGTATTGAACTCGCAACTCTTTGGTTAAAGTCACAGAAGGCCAGCATGATAAACCCCATCAAATGCTCTCGAGATAGCCACAGCCTAACTATTTTTTATAAAAAGCCTAACTTATATATTCAGTAATGGCGATTAGCACATCAGCGGTAGACCTGCCGAAGCGGGAGCCATATTGTTTGCCAGAGAGTAGATCGTGAGGATAGAGATGCTTAACCACTTCATCATCGATCAGAGCAGGGTTCGGCAACTCATTCGACCCCGCGGGCCGGATCGCGTTATAATGACGTGTCGCGGACCGGACGAAGGCCATTAATGAAAAATTAAGAAAAATTAAATATGCAGACCCCTGTCAGCCTAAATATTTATAACCATAATGAAAATAAACATTGATAAAATTTATAAATTCATTTGATGCACGATTATTGCGCAATATTAACAAAAAGAACCATTCTATTTTCATTTTTAATCATTCAATTGGCAATAAATACTAAAAAATAGTATGAAATACATCATTTTTTTCAAAACACTGGGGTGGCCTAATAATTATGGCCGGTAGTGTATATATAGATATAAAATAGCAAATCTACAGGGTGCGATGATTAAATTGTCGCTATTTGCCTTGTAAAAGTTTGCAAAGTAACAATAACAAAAGAACCATTCTATTTTCATTTACAATTATTCACTTGGCAATAAATACTAAAAAATAGTATGAAATACATCATTTTTTTTTTAAATAATAGGGTGGCCTAATAATTATGGCCGGTAGTGTATATGGAAGTAATTCTAGATTTTTTTGTATGTCACATGGATATTCCACTACTGTGTCTAATAATAATAATAATAATAATAATAATAGTAACAACAACAACAACATAGATGGAAACAGCAAAAGATGGAGTGAGGCAATTAATCAAACAAAAGGAAAACAGAACGAAAATAGTATTCAATCATGGAATAAGGGTGTAAATACAAACCTAATTTACATTTAGAAGATTTCGTAAAAAAAAACAAAAAAAAACAACCAACATATGAAAAAGAAAGCCAAAGATAAAGCTCTTGAACAGATGAAACAACGGTGGCAAGACAAACCCCTGCATGGTCGATATCTAAAGCAGGGGTCGGCAACTCATTCGACTCTGCGGGCTGAATCATGTTATAATGACGGGTCGCGGGCCGGACGAAGGCCATTAATGAAAAATTAAGGAAAATTGCATATGCAAACCCCTGTCAACCTAAATATTTAAAACTATAATGAAAATAAACATTGAGAAATCAGAAAAAACAAAATAGTTGCAAACATATGCACTTACATATGATAAGATAAGAACATGGCCCATTGAAAGATTCCAGCAACTTACATAGTGTAGGTGGCAGGGGTAAGCGATAGGGGGGTCGCTGTTGGAGGAATGAAATAGAAAGCCGACTGAGACAACATTATCCCTTTGAAGGTGTCCCTTCCTAATGTCTGTCACCGGTCGGTCGGTTGGTCGGTCGGTCAAATCGGCTCTCAATTTTTGTTTTATGTTAATTTTTTATTGTTTACGCAGAAATTGAGGTGATAGGGTTTTGATCGTGTTTTTTGCAATCATAGTATTCAAATTCGGTTGGGTGGACCAGAGGAAGATAACAGCAGGCCTTTTGTTGAATTCGAAAGCCTCGCCTCTTGTGTTAAATATAGAGTCATTGGTAATAAGGCTCGCGAGCCAGATTCGGCTCGCGGGCCGTAGTTTACAGACCTTTGGATTAGAGCCACGAATACTTTGAAGAAAAGCGGTAGGAGGCTAATAAGACGATAATTAGAAAGGCCAGAGGGTTTACCAAAGTTCTTAAATGCAAGAACTACAGGTTAGGACTTCCAAGAAGTAGGAAAACAGGAAAGGCAACAGTAGTAGAGTTTGGAGAGGACTGGAATAAACTAAGAGACACACCTCTCTTTCCATCACCCACTCTTGCCTTAAATTAGTCTAATTTAGAAATGATGTCTGAGACCACAGACGAGTTTATGCATATAACATTCAGTTGAATTTCTGTTCCAGGTTGAAAATCAGGTGCAGGAAACGATTTTGCGATCAAAGCATTCAATCCTGTCTGCTGTAGGTGATGACTTCGAATTGATTGAATTAATGGTTTGCTGTTTTTCAGCACACTCTTGCAGAATCACCAATAATCTCTAGAACCGAACTTGCGAGATGCTATACGCAAAAAATTTTCTATCAGCAAAAAATAAATTTGTATCATTTCAAACACGCTTGCATTCATTACGAGTAGAGACGAAGATGCTTCGATTGTAAACAGACGGCCAGAAGAAGTGATTTCTGTGAGAAATAACAACCAGTACGAAGGAGATGAACAAGATTTAACCTGGAATTTTCTTGTTTGAAAAAGCATCGATACTGGCTTTCATCTAGGAGGAGATATCAGCGGCTTATTTATGAACAAGAAGACTAAAAAGTTTGTTCCAAATAGACGTTGATAATAGAAAGATATTCTCTTGATAGAAGATTCCTGGATGGGAGGTTAGTAGAAAGAGATGTTTATGGTTGGTTGGTTGTTTTTGTTTTATGGCATATCAACCTTGGCGGGTCATTTATTGCCAACTAAATTTTATTTATTTATTGCTGGTAATACCTTTTTCTTTCAACAATTTATTGTTGTTTTTATATAAGTTTTGAAGGAGATATAAAGCAGTCTAGTCGGTGTACCTGGTCATCTTCTGAGCCAATTACCTGGCGGTATAGTGTGGTTCTTCTTTAATCATCGTGTGCAATTGGTTTTCATCACACTAGACAGGACAACCAGAACGCAGAGAGTTTTTAAGTTCGAACTCCGTCTCCATGAAACAGAAACCATTTCTGTGTAATTTTGAAGTCATCTCCAAAAACAGCACAAATGTTTCAAGCAGCTTTGGAAGGATTGTGAACTTGGTTAAAAGCAAGGAGAAGTAGATGTCGCAGATGCTCATTATTGCCTACTTTATTCCATCACAAATGGGCGTCTAATCCTAAGAAAAATTTCATTAACGTTAGATAACACTTTCACAGGATGGCCAGAGTTGCTAAGAAGCAAAGAATCCTACGAAAGATTAATCTTCGACATCATATGAAGAACATCAGGAAAAAACAAGCGAATGTATGTAACAAAGAAGTATTCAAAAATGAAAATTTATTTATTTATTTATTTTTATAATCATATCGCCCAACCAAGGCATTTTATTGCCACTGTTTTGCCGGGAGGGGTTACATAGGAAGAAAGTTATGAGAAAGAATGACCGGTTATAAGGGGTGTCAGGAAGTGGGTAATAGAAGGACGAGAATACTGATGAGAGTGGAGTGGACTAAGAAAAGAGCATCAGAGAGAGGATGCAAGTCAGCAATATAGGAGATGGCTATTGACTTCACATTTAAATTCTTGGAGATCGTAGCTGTCGGGAAAGCAAGTAAATGGAAGAGAATTCCACAGGCGGGAAGTGCGAGAAAAGAAGCTGCTGGAGTAGAATTTGCGTTTACAATTTATTGGTTTCACAGTAAAAGGGTGGGACCTAGTTACTAATTTTGTGGTTCGAGTAAATTTATATATAGGAAGCACCAGTGAGCTAAGTTCATCGGAGCAAAAGCCGTGAAAGTATTTGTAGAAGTGACGCAGGGAAACCACATTGCGCCGGTGAGAAAAATGACTGTATCCAAGTTGCCAAGTCGGGATCTATCACATTACAGATTCTCCGTTGGATTTTGTTAAGGACACCTAGGTGGATAAGCATGAGCACCCGACCAGAAATGGCAGCAGTATTCAATGCACGGGCGGATGGTAGATTTATATATGTGCAGGATTGTTTCAGGCGGGAAAAACTTCCTGGCCCTAAACAGAGAACCGACTTTTTTAGCAGCGGATTTAGCAATGGATTCTATATAGTCATTCCACTTGAGGTCTGTTGTGAGAGTTAAGCCGAGGAGACGCAGTGTTTTGCTTCAGGTGACAGAGATGTTGTTGTACAGAAGGATACTGAGGATAGTATGAAGTGACTGTTGTGTAAATTGTAAGAAGCAAGAAATTCTACGAAACATTATTCTTCGAGATCATTCGTCGAATTAAACGATCATAGAATATAACATAAATTCTTTCCTTTTGTTATAATTTATTTTAATACTTATTATTTATTATTTGCCATTGCTTTCTGCGGTAGACTGGTTGCCTGTCAGGGATATAGAACCCAATCTGTTCTATTATTTAACCCATAACTGGAGGAAAGAGAGAGATTAATATATTTCTCAAGGTTATTTGTGCGTAAGTGAATTCGAACTCGGATTCCCGATTTGTCGTTCAAAGTCGATATCCACTGCACCACAACGCACATACTCCTAAACGCACACCCTTCAAATATGTAAATAGTGTAAATACTAACTCGTCTCAGAAGTATAGACAAATATCCCGAATTTCTGTTTTCAAGCCGCTAACCATCACAATTATCGCTCATCGTTTCTTACGTATTTATATTTACAGTATTTTATAAACCAAAGTTAATGTTTTTGTGCTCTCCTACGAGGAATGGAATCTTCCTCTTGTTATATCTGATTACCTGCGTGACTTCCCTAGAGCAGTTCTCGAAAGCAGTTAACGAAGGCAGTTAACTGCAGTTAACGACAGCTACTAATCAGGCAATAAGCAGCGTAATAATATCTTCGCACTTACTTATTTCTAGTTACTTTTTATTAATACTTCCTTTGAATATCTTGTTTCTAGTTATACTAATAAACTGTTTTGAACCTACTATCTTGTTCTGTGTCTTATTTCCGGCCAAACCGGTCACTACGGTTTGCGGTGAAATTTCGCCACAACTCCACAAGAAATTGGCGACGAAGATCTACAGCAGTTAAATACCGCTAGTGGCAATCTGGGCAACCAAGGAATTCGAAAAACTATCGAAGTATAAAGACCTGGACATTGAAATAGAAAAAAATGTAGAAAACAAGAACAGTACTTGTCATGGTAGGTGCTCTTGGAATGATAAAAAAGGGAATACAAACATTGAAAAATCCCTGGAAATCCCAGCCTAAGAGAAATACAAAAACTGTCTTGACACTAAGAAGAAATTTGTCCATGTAACGCTCGTGATGTTATGGAAGACAGAAAAAACAAATGAAATGGAGCCATGACGACACACTACTAACCGCCTTAGCTCCTACCGTAGACTTGGTAGGAAGTGCGACCATGGCAGAAATAAAAAATATGATGATAATAATAATAATGATATATATTTTTTATAATCATATCATCCCAAGCAAGGCATTTTACTGCCACTGTTTTGCAGGGGTTTACATAGGAGGAAAGTTATGAGAAAGAGTGACAGGTTATAGTGGGTGTCAGGAAGTGGGTAAGAAAAGAATGACTGTGGACCCTAACAGGTGCTACCACTCCTAGTCAGGATGGACCTGAGAACAACAGCAATTATGCAGTTTACCGTCATACCCAGGACCTTTACAGACAGAAGGTTTGAAGTAAATTGGTCAGACATAATTGTCAAAAGCGAAAAAAGAAGAAAAAACTTGTTTACTAATTGATACGGCTTGCCCAGCGAATTGTGACTGCATTTAACGACAGCTACTAATCAGGCAATAAGCAGCGTAATAATATCTTAATTCGATTTTCCGAAATAATACCTTTTTTAAATTTTTGTTTTTCATTTTTATTCACCACATAAAAATCTCAAATAATTCCTAACAAGAATATTAAAAATCTCAAGAGACGTTGTTTTAAAGGCGTACAATCAGAGACCAAGAAGTGGAAATTATGACGATATGTAGAATAGTTAAAGGTTGATTCTCGACTTAAAAAGGTTACGACCGGGGAAGCATAATCTCGAAAGTCTGTTCCATAATGCAACAGTTTTAAGGAAGCAGTCATGTGACTGAAACTTCCGCCTTACCAATTAAATATGCTGAGAATAAGGAAGAGTCGATTCGATGGCCGTGGCCTGCGAGATTCTGTGAATGTCTAGACAGTTTGAATCAAGGAACGCAGTTCGCCCAAAGAAAAATAGATGTAAATTCTTGCTGATATAAAAGAGAACGAATGATTCTAGGAAATTGGTTCAAATAAAAAAAAAAGTAATAAAAATAACAAAGATTAAAAAAAAAAAAGATTTTATTTTTAAAGTAAATATAGCACTTTACTGTCTGACCGCATCCAAGACATTTTCCTGAGAAGAAATCTGATGGGAGGCGAGGTATTTTCATGTTCTGCAAAGAGAAAGAAACACAAAATGTATTTAAAAGTGTTTTATATACATATATATATTGAGTTTGAGTAGATCACTGATGGATAATTTTGCCTAAAACTATTTTTATTCCATCGAATGTCTTCAGCTTTACTCTTTTCTATTAGGTTGGTAACAGATATTCGTTCACATAATTTATATTGTTCGGACTGTTGTCCTCATCTTTATTTCCACGCTTCGGCCATTGTACGCTCCGGCCTTCCTCAGGTGCTAGGAATTTTCAGCCAATCCCTTTATTTCGATCACTAGGGTAGATTGTTCTCCTTCCATGTGCGATGCCACTTAACTTTAATTAGACTCTCAAAGTTATGTTTTTCACTGCTGCTGTAACCAAATATTGAATAAAAAAAAGTGCTTCCAAAATATTGTCCGGGTCTAATAAACGAAGCTGAAGTATCTTTACCCAGATTGCCACTAGCGGTATTTAACTGCTGTAGATCTTCGTCGCCAATTTCTTGTGGAGTTGTGGCGAAATTTCACCGCAAACTGTAGTGACCGGTTTGGCCGGAAATAAGACACAGAACAAGATGGTTGGTTTAAAACAGTTTATTAGTATAACAAGAAACAAGATATTCAAAGGAAGTATTAATAAAAAGTAACTAGAAATAAGTAAGTGCGAAGATATTATTACGCTGCTTATTGCCTGATTAGTAGCTGTCGTTAAATGCAGTCATAATTCGCTGGGCAAGCCGTATCAATTAGTAGACAAGTTTTTTTCTTCTTTTTTCGCTTTTGACAATTACGTCTGACCAATTTACTTCAAACCTTCTGTCTGTAAAGGTCCTGGGTATGACGGTAAACTGCATAATTGCTGTTGTTCTCAGGTCCATCCTGACTAGGAGTGGTAGCACCTGTTAGGGTCCCAGCTATGAGCAAATAGTTAACCCCCAAACTGGGGTCAAAACACTGTGAAAGTATAAAAATAGACTTTTATATAAAAATATACATTTTTGAAGGAAAAATATTAGCAACAATATATTTTTGAAGAAAATTTATAACCATAACACGTTTTTGAAGGATAAAATTTCTCAATAAAACATTTTTTAATACAAAACTAGAAGACATTTTCAGTTTCCTAAAAATAAAATGAATAAAAACAAAAAATTTCCATCAAAATCTAACTAAATCAACTTTCTCACTATAACTGAATATTAATAAAAAATATATTAAAACCCAGTCTTTTTGGCATTGCATAACCCACAGAGGTTGTTAAGCCATTAAACATAAACTCAAATTTAAACTTCTGTCTGTAAAGATTGTGTAAACTCATAGAATTGTGACATTTTCTATTTTTGTAACCGTTGCTGGGTGATATTCATACAAGTATTTGTTAAGAACTTTTCAAAAGTATTTACACATTGTCCAGTGTAAACATTGCCCCATTTTATCGTAACGATTTTTATATTCATTTGGTGTAACTACAGACATTTCTGCGATTAGATGGTCTATGCTTTCCTGATATTTGCCACAGAACTTGCATTTTATATATCCTCATTACCTAAACTTATTTATAAATGGAACTGTGTGTGTGTGTGTGTGTGTCTGTGTGTGTGTGTCTGTGTCTGTGTGTGGGTCCGTTACCTATAGACTCCGAAACGGCTGAACCGATTTTCTTGAAAATTTACACAGTTGTACTATAAGCGTCTGCGAGTGTTCTTAGCTAGGCTTTGTGTCGAGGTACCCCCGATAAATATCGAAAATCGATAATCGAAAAAATCGGGTTATAGAAGGAGTGGTCCGATTTTAATCAAATTTGATACATTCATAGACAAAGACATAAGAAACGATATTCAGAAATTTCAATGATGCAGTTCTTACAATAGTGCAGAAAATCAAATATATATATATATATATATATATGTGTGTGTGTGTGTGTGTGTGTGTGTGTGTGTGTATATATATATATATAAATCAAGATGTTTATGTTTGTGTCTGTTTATCTGCCTGTATGTCTATTTTTTTCAGCCCTTTTATTTAGCTCTAAGTAGGTATAATTGTAGTTCTATTTCCTCAGCCATGATACCATTTACTCAGAGGACTTATTTAGCCTTCAAAATTCAGTTTACGACGAAAAAAACCTATTTGATATCGATATCAGGAAATCAAAATTTGACTTACATCCATTCATTTTTCTTTCAGTCTACGGTTTCGCTTTAACTGGAAACAACTATTGCTTTTTAGTCTTTCGTGCCAACGTCCAAAGAGTCTGAGCTCCAGAACCATGGATTAGTTTTAAAGCTTTCATTACACCCGAGCAACGCCGGGCTATACTGCTAGTATATATATATTTGGTGCGATTGGTAAATTGGCGCAATTATTTGGTGCGATTGGTAAATTGTCGCAATTGTTTTATTAATATTCTTTAGCTCCAGAACCATGGATTAGTTTTAAAGCTTTCATTACACCCGAGCAACGCCGGGCTATACTGCTAGTTCTGTATATTTGCCTGACATGACTTATTAAAAAGATTCTGGTCTTTCGCTGCATGAATAAAGCCCCTTTTTTTTAGCCTTTATTTAACCCCGTGCCTGTAACCATTGATGAGTGCTTAACTTTATAAGCATCAGTTTTCTTAGCACGTTTTAGATATTAGCCATGCACAGGTTTGTCTTTCACCTTTGTTTCATCTGTTCAAGAGCTTTATCCTTGGCTTTCTTGTTGGTTGTTTTGGTTTTCTACGGAATCTTCTAAATGTAAATCACGTTTGTATTTACAACTTTATTTCATGATTGAATATTTTTTCTTCTGTTTTCCTTTTGTTTGATTAATTGTATTATAGTGGGGCTATCTATTCTTTTTCTTGTGGGGTTCCGTTCTAGTGAAGGGTAGTTGTATACTGTTGCAGGTTAACGGAATTTAGCCTTGTGGTAGATAGCCCACTATAAGTCATAAAGAAAGGTTATAAAATCAAGAAAAGCAAATTGAGTTGAAAAATAACATTTTATATATACACATATCAATTAATGTTTTTACAATTGAAGTAATATTTGAAATATAGGTTGAAATGTTTATGGCAATAAAATGCTGAAAGAGGATTAATGCTTAGGAATATGGGAGTGTGTATGTAAGGAATGTCTTTGATATATTCGCTCCTTAGGTCAGTAAGTAGTTTTGAGGCAGGGAAGAAGGAAAGGAGAGGTGAAGGAGGCGAACATAGTAGCCTCTTGACTTAGGTCAAGGGGATATTGATTACTCATTTCTCCTCGAGTCTGTCTGCCTGTCGAAGCTTTCTGTATCCGCTTTTTATATCTTCTTTTTGGATCACAGCAGCTCATTTGGGGGTTCACACTTGTATTTGGTTCTGGGCTTCCACTTGGCTGATAAATAAAATTCGCGTAGGCTCGCGAACTGGAAATTTAATATTTAATTAATTTTTATTTTTCATCCGGAACATCTGCGCGAACCCGGATGCGCGCCGTTGAGTTTTGGTCATTTGCTTTTTGGTCGTGAAAGCGCAAACATCCGGTCCATCGCTTTTGCTCGGTATCACCACAGTATCATCACATGTTTTGCTGTTTCCATGTATGTTGTTGTTGTTGTTGTTATTATTATTATTATTATTATTATTATTAGACACAGTAGTGGTATATCCATGTGATAACCTGAAAAATCTAGAATTACTTCCGTATACACTACTGGCCGTAATCATTTGGCCAACACAGTGTTTTAAAAAAATGATGTGTTTCATACTAATTTTAGTATTTATTGCCGAATGAATAATTGTAAATGAAAATAGAATGGTTCTTCTGTTAATATTGCGCAATAATTGTGCATCAAATGAATTTATAAATATTTAATAATTACCTATATTGCAGTTTCATTAATGAAAGAATGAAGAACATTTAGGGTGATTCGGACGAGTTCATCTTTGCTTACTTGCCTTTTAAAATTTTGCAAAGTAATAATAACAAAAGAACCATTCTATTTTCATTTGGCAATAAATATTAAAAATAGTATGAAATACACAATTTCTTTTAAAAATCTAGAGTGGCATAATAATTATGGCCGGTAGTGCATGTTAGCAAGTCAATAGTTGTTTGTATGTCAATTCTAAGTGAATAAGACCTTTTCCACCTTCTTTACGGGGTATGTATAGACGTTTTGCATCAGCTTTTGGATGATACTTGTTATGCTTAGAAAGAAGCTTTTTTGTTTTAGTTTCCATTGTTTTGATGTGATTTAGAGTCCTGTTGAAGATGTTGAAACTATATTGTACGATTAGGAGTGCAAAGCTATTCAGTCAGTTTAGTGTCATACGTGATACACACTTGCGCGATCATGTCTCGAAAGGGACATGACTGACTGGGCAGAAGATTATCCCGCAGTAGGTTGCCATTACTTTCTGCGGTAGACTGATTGCCAGAGAAGACTATAGAACCCAATTTGTCCTATTATTTAACCCATAACTGGAGGAAAGAGACGGATTAATATCTTTCCCAAGGATATTTGTGCGTAAGTGAATGTAAGGAATTTAACTGGAATTCGAACTCGGCTCCTCGATTTCTCGTTCCGAGCCAGTATCCACTGCACCACAACGCACATCCGTGGTCATCATTCTTTTCTGAGATTTCTGCTCAGTTCTTAATATCAATCTTAACCTTTTATAGAACTCATTTCACACTATATCTCTCATTTTTATAGGGAATTCCTTTGTCCTCATTTACACTGAGGTATTTATAAGCTTCTTGCTCTAAACCTTTTATTGTTAGCCTAACATCTAAGCTAATAGAAGAGGTTTGTTGCAGCGATATTCGTAAAATTGTGGTTTTAGCACATTTATTCTAACAGAATTCCATTTCATTGTCATCACTGAAATATTTTACTCTTTTCAGGAGACCTTCCAGTTCACTGCCATTCCTAGCACACAACTTTAAATCATCCATGTAATTTAAACGAGCCCATTTTACCGTTTCTTTATGTATCCAGGTGGCGAATTCAGAGACAGGGTTCCGAAGCCTACAAGGGATCATTCCCGACCTCATAAAACAGAAGTCATTCACTCCTCGGTATGATTAACATCTGTGAGTTGCGGGTTGACTGCAAGATATTTGAGAGGATTATTAACTGTTTTCTCACAGGTTATCCCCACCCAAGCGTGACAGAAGGGATATATATATATATATATATATATATATATATATATATATATATATATATATTAGAGTAGATAGACTAAACTATCGCCCGGTTCACACTCCACCCACGTCTATTGAACAGGTGAAGAGGCTCATCCCTTGTTCCCTGTTTAGGATGTGGTTTCCGGCTTTCTCTTTTTCAATCTTTTCACTCTTACGTAGCGCACTGCGCATCAGTGGCGTTACCGCCTTGCTCGGGGTGATATGATTAAAAAAAAAATATATATATATGTATATATATATATTCTATGTTTGCTACTGGTATCACGTGACTCGGTATTACCTGCCACGGGTTGGGGGTCGTCGGCGACTAAACCAGCGCCCTCGCAGGATGCAAGCTGGGCGAGGAGGGTAGCGTAAGCACCCTGCGGAACCAAAAGCAAGACCTGTCAAAAAACGGAAGAGCTTCTATTAGCCAACGTTCACCTACACAAGCAACCAGTTATGGATTATATAGTCTTCGCCAACTGGCAATTCTAAGCGTGGTGGGTACAGAACATCCTCTGAAATGACGGACATCCAGGAAGGGATTCCTCAAACGAGAGTAAAATCTCTGACCTACGCTCTCACACCCTGACTGAGCACTCTGGAAGAATGGTAGACTTTGAAAATCAGTAGCTACTCTGGCATCTACGCTTCGTTCATTTAGCAATGAATTAGAACACTCTCAGCTATTGAGAGTGTATAATGATAATATACATGCTAAAAAGTCTGCCTCCATCTAACAGAGGTAGAATCGCTGACTGACGCCAATTTCAATCCTGGGTAAAAGGCAATCGGCTGTCTAACCGTACTGATGGGCTCTGATACAGCGAAACAGATCTGTCTGCGTATGACTCTATATATAGATACAACGGTTTTTATTTTAACGGAGAGGTTATATATATATTGTGTTGTATATATATATATATATATATATATATATGTGTGTGTGTGTGTGTGTGTGTGTGTGTATAAGAATGTATCATTCACTACTAGACGACGTAAATCTTGCAAAAAGTAAAATAATAAGGCATTTATAATATATATATATATATATATATATATATATATATATATACAAGCAGTATAGCCCGGCGTTGCTCGGGTGTAATGAAAGCTTTAAAACTAATCCATGGTCCTGGAGCCCAGACTCTTTGGACGTTGGCACGAAAGACATAAAAGCAATAGTTGCTTCCAGTTAAAGCGAAATCGTAGACTGAAAGAAAAATGAATGGATGTAAGTCAAATTTTGATTTCCTGGTATCGATATCAAATAAGTTTTTTTCGTCGTAAACCGAACATTGAAGGCTAAATAAGTCCTCTGAGTAAATGGTATCATGGCTGAGGAAATAGAACTACAATTATACCTACTTAAAGCCAAACCCGAAGCAAAAACTAAAATAAAAGAGCTGAAAAAAATACAGACATACAGGCAGATAAACAGACACACACACAAACATATTGCCTTATATATATATATATATATATATATATATATATATATATATATAATCGATTTTCTGCACTATTGTAAGAACTGCAACCTTGAAACTTCTGAATATCGCTTCTTATGTTTTTGTCTATGAGTGTATCAAATTTGATTAAAATCGGACCAATCATTCTATAAGCCGAATTTTTCGATTATCGATTTTCGATATTTATCGGGGGTACCTCGACACAAAGCCTAGCTAAGAACACTCGCAGACGCTTATAGCACAACTGCGTAAATTTTCAAGAAAATTGGTTCAGCCGTTTCGGAGTCTGTAGGTAACGGACACACACACACCCACACAGATAATACATAAAGTCCCATTTATAAATAAGTTTATATATATATATATATATATATATATAACGGTTTTTTATTTTTTATTATTATTATGAAACTGGTTTTAAATTAAACGTTCTAAAAACTGTAGATTTCGAACAAATTTGTCATCATTGCTTCAGATAGTCTTTTAATTGAAGCCTAAACAAATTTCATTTTCAGTTCTATCTTTCATCTCGATTCCCAGACAATGGTATGCGTGGTAATAACATTTTGTCACAAGGCGTCATGACATTTTCGTTTAGCGCCAATTCCCTCTTGAACTTTGTAATATTGTTTAGCTAGGAAGCGCCAGTTAAAAAAGGCTGGTCTTTTTATACTTACGGCAGACATGACTATTTTATTTCTGTTTAATAAATCCAAAATTCTCATTACTTTCTGGATATATGATAGATGGCAAAGTTCATAGCTCATCACATAAAGACTGTGTTTGCATCAAAAGTATGTTTGGCAATTATTTTAGCCGAAAGAAAAACTCTCAAAACCTTACAACAAATGCGAAAGATATATTCCAGAAAATAAACAAATTAGGAAAAAATATGTTGTTATAAATAAAGAAAAGAATGCAGAAAATCTGTAATCCCTGATACATCAGTGAATGCTATACAATTTTTTTCACACATGAAGAAGTAATTTTAAATGTGATTCTATCGATGAATGTTACTAAAAATATAAATAAAACATTTGCGCAATGAGAAAATTTCAAGGAACTATAAGAAAATTGATACTTACAATCAGAACGAGACAGGTGAAATTTATGAAAAACATAACGAGAAAAGAAGGCATGGCGAATTTAACACTAACACGACATACTAAAGGCAAGTTCAAACGTTTAAAGCTAGGATTCACACTATCAATTTTAGGTTCGAAAAGTAAGTTCCAATCAGAAAGCTTTTTCCAAAGAAATGAGTCTTTGGTGTTTCCCTTTATTGAAAGAAATACGTATTGCTTCAGACCGGTTTATAATAATTTATAATAATTTAAAATCTGGCGTTTATTTTCTTTTTTTTTATGCCACTTCCCTTCAACAAGTTCCTTTTCTTTATCATCTGTGAAATACCACAATTTTTAGGGAAAGAAAGTGGAGTGGTTTTCCGTTGCCTTCAAGGTTTGAATTTAAAATACATTTTCTCCCTGACTGGTAATTACTCAAGACAACCTTCCTATATAACCCCAGTCTTTGAGATTTCACTCGCCCGATCGACTCAGACGATTAAAAACTTAATTGGGCGATTAAAGTTTATTGATTTACTCACCCGCGATTGATTAAAAATCTCGCAATGAAAAAGGAAATCTGATTCTTTTACAACCAATAAGTATGCCATTGAAGATTCACAAGTTACTTAGAATGACCTGCAATGATATTATTGAACTCTTGGTTTTTATAGTCTCCATCAGTGTAAACATTCATTTAATAAACGCTTCCAGAGTGGAGCCAAAATGTCTCTGTCGCCCAGATTAAAGCTCGCTTGGAAAATATTATCCTGTACTTCCTCTTCGCTTACGAAAAGTAAGAACGAACATTTGAAAGAAAGAGAAAAAATACGCATACTTCTTTCAAACATGCACCGAAAAATAAACTTTACAAGTAAGTAATTTTGTTATAGAAAATTGTTGAGAATTTAAGTACCTCCACTCAATTGTCAAAAAAACAAAAACAAAAAAAAACAAAACAAAACAAAACAAAAACAGCATATCATGATGTTAAAAGGGATCAAGCCTAATAAAAACAAAGTTTTATCATCAAAATATTTATGCTGTTATTAAGAGGAAAGATCAAATTTTGTTGTTATTATTTTTTAAAAAATTAAAATCCTTTCTAACATGTTCGAAATAATAATTAAAATCTCATTTCTTGTTTTTCGTCAGCGATTCACACTATGTTTACGTAAGGCGGCTATTAAGAAAATGGAGTCGTTCGAGTAAAATGATCTTGAGGCGAGTAAATTTTCCCTCGTTTTCGACCACCGGTCGAGTGATTTCTTTTCCAAATCTCAAAGGCTGATATAACTCAAAGTGACGTGAGAAAAGATGATTGCATGCCTTTTCAAAGGCATTTGTTTGAAAAAATATATAGGCGGCATAAATAATACCTGTTGTGACGTATTTACATAAACATTTAAAAAAAAAAAACTCGGGTAAAGTCAGATGAACGTAAATGAAGATTTTATTTTATGCAAATAGAATATGCTAATATTGACGTAGGGATATACTACAGGCCTTCTCACTGATCCTGAAAAAGAAAACTGGCGTATGTTACAAACGTATGTTTTAACTCACAAAGCCAGCACAACATGTTAACGTTAGAGCGGCGTCAAGGAAAAAACCGTCCCATTCGACATCCCCACTTTTTTTAATGGGTATAAAGGTTCATGTTTGTCAAAATTCATTGAACAAGGAAGGACTCTACAAAAAATAGCTTTCAATTTTGAGGAAAAATATTATTGAACTAGAAGTGATTCTTGAATCGGGTATTTTTTACCGTAAAACCACGTCTAGCATACCAATACACTGTTTCAGTTTTTTTCTCACTGGGTGGCATACATCTATGACGTTGTGTGAAAATCAATACTAATAAATAACATGTAATTGAAGAACTCTTCAGGTAGAACGGACGACTTCGTCAGCCGACTGCATTAATAAAAAATTATTTTTTCTTTTTTAATCGTATCACCCCGAGCAAGGCGGTAACGCCACTGATGTGCAGGGGGCTACGTAATAGTGAAAAGATTTGAAAAGAGAAAGCCGGAAACCATATCCTAAACAGGGAACAAGTGATGAGCCTCTTAACCTGTTCAATAGACGTGGGTGGAGTGTGAACCGGGCGATAGATAGATCTATCTACTCCAATTGAAAAAAAACAAAAATCAAAGTGAGAAATTCGTAAAGAGAAAGCCAGAAACCACATCCTAAACAGGGAACAAGGGATGAGCCTCTTAACCTGTTCAATAGGCGAGGGTGGAGTGTGAACCGGGCGATAGATAGATCTATCTACTTCAGTTGAAAAAAAAAAAACATGGTTTTTAAAAAATGTTCAGTCAAGAGATTTCTGCTAAAAAAAAAAAAAAATTAAAGAAAGCCAACATGAAAAGCTTAAAATTTAAAAATTAGGCAGAAAAAAAGACTTAATTAGAACGAAGATTTTCTGTTTATAATAACGTTACAATCCATGACATTTTTTTCCTTTATCATAATTCTCACGACCATCTTGCCAGTTTACTCAAACGATTCATAAGTATTGCCGTCCCCTCCTCCTCCTATGCCGGTTGCTGTATTCTAAGCACCAGGAATGTCGAGGAACAAAGATTGCAGCACATTTCCGACATAGCTGGCATTCTTTAATTCGCCTACCAATTCTTAACAACCGGGAGATTCGGGTCGAACTCCTTTGGTGCAGCGACAGAAAATTAATTTGATTTATCGGATTTTAAATCTAGAAGCAAAATTGAAGAATTCTCTCCCCAAACATGTATAAGTCAATTTATTATTTGAATTTTTTTTTAAAGTACGCATTTTCCCTACCGCTGTCAGAGGTCGGTATTCAGTTGCGCTGGGGTGGGTATCGAATAACCTACCTAACGAGCACGTGTAGATGGATGGCAGATCAAAAAAAGGGAAAAGTATCGAGTTATAAATGACAGGAAGTCGTGGAGAGCCGTGATTGCTGACATCACAAGATGTAGAAAGTAGAAGGAACCATTTGTCTATGAATATTAAATTATTTACTAACTTAGAACTTAAATTAGATTTAAAGAATTGATGGAAATGCTCAGCAACCTCGGCATATTTGGAAAAGACATAAGAATAATAAAGAATCTCTACTGGCAGCAAACGGCCTGCATAGGGACAGATTACAAATTCAGCAGATTTACTAAGATAGAAAGGGGCGTAAGACAAGGATGTGTCTTTTCACCGGATCTATTCAACTTGTACAACAAGACTATTCGGAAGACATTAGATGTTATGCCATGATTCGTCATCGGAGGCTACAATTTGAACAACATAAGGTATGCAGATGATACTGTGCTGATTGCAGACACAGAAGTACACGACAAGACCTCCTACAGAAGGTAGCTGAAGAGATTGACAAAAAAGGACTACAAATAAACTGCAAGAAAACCGAATGCATGGTCATCAGCAAAAAGAGCAGCCCAAAATGTCAAATACAGATAGGAGATACTGAACTCAATCAGGTACAAAAATTTAAATACCTGAGAAGTGTTCTAACAGAAGACAGAAAGTCCGACACAGAGATTTGAAGGCGAATTGGCATGGCGAAGGACGCGTTCCAGAAGCTGAGTAAAGTATTAAGAGACAGGAAACTTTCACTATAAACAAATAAAAGAGTATTGGATTGCTATGTGATGTCACTTCTTCAATATGGCAGTGAATGCTGGATAAGATCATCAAAAATTAAGGAAAAACTTGAAGCAGCTAAAATGTGGTTATACAGAAGGATGCTGAGGATATCATGGATCGCACCTGTGAGCAATGATAAAGTTTTGGAAGGATTGAAACGAAAAGGAAATTTATATTGAGCATCAGGAAGATACAACTAAAGTTCCTGGCACATGCATTGAGGAAGGAGGGCTTGGAGAGCCTGATACTAACAGTCCAGATATAGGAAAAAGAGACAGAGGAAAGCAGCGGATATAATATTTGAAGGGCCTGAGCAGGTGGATGACATAACTGGTTTACCTGGTGTTACAGGAGAAAGTGTGCTAAGAGCCACCAGGGACAGGGAGACGTAGAAAGCCATGATTGCCTACGTTCTGAAAGGACAGGGCACATAGAAGAAGATATATGCCAACTATTTATAAGAAATTATAATGTGGATATAAAGTGGGGGATCAAATCTATATCATAATCAATAAATAAACTGATCCCTAATTTTGTGGTCATGCTAGTTTCTATACATTTATATTCTAGATTTATGGGCCTGAGCTAGGGGATGGTACAGCGGTGTTTTGGTGGTGTAACAGAAGAAAACGTGCTAAGAGCCACCAGGGATAGGAAGACGTGGAAAGCCATGATCACCTACGTCCTGAAAGGGTAAGGCACATAGAAGAAGATGTACGAGTAGCTGCAGAAAAATAAGAAAGAGGGTTGAACCGGAAAGTGACTTTAAGGAGATACTTTGATTAATCACATGATCCTCGGAGGAATGGACATCAACTTCAATGACCTACCTGTTAGGAAGAACTTGATAATTGAGAAGCTTCCAGATTCCATAGCTGGAGAGCTTATGCAGCAATTTCCTATGCCAAACTTTATTAGAGGCCTTCAAAGTATCTAATGCGATCTTCCTCGTGATTTATTTATTGTCCAATGCCTCATTAATTGTGTGCAATGGCAGTTAGGATATCAGCAGTGGACCGGACTAATCGAAATCCGTATTGTTTGTCACTACAGAAGTGATCAACAACTTTCTTGTTAATTATAGCCCCAAAAAGGTTGTGGATGACACTAAAGAGGCTGAAAGGCCGATTTTGCGACGATGAGTGCTGAAGTGTATTTTTGAAAATAGGGCATACGCTTGACATATTCCATGAACTTGAAGAGGCTTTCTTCTCCAAGAAGCGGTTAAACAATTTAGCTAAGATCGGAGATAATTCAGGGATAATATTCTTAAGGACGACTATTGGGATTTTATAAGGGCCAGTAGACTTCTTGTGGCCAAGGTTTGTTAATTCTTTTAAAGACAGGTACGCTTTCTCACATGCTGATGTGCGTTGTGGTGGAATGAATTTCGACTCGGAACGACAAATCGGGGATCCGAGTTCTAATTCCAGTTGAATTCTTTGCATGCACTTACGCACAAAGACCTATGGGGATGGTATTAGTCCGTCTCTTCCCTCCAGTTATGGGTTAAATAATAGGACAGCTTGGGTTCTATAGCCTTGTCTGGCAACCAGTCTACAGCAGAATGCAATGGCAACGTACTGCGGGATAGTCTTCTGCCCAGTCAGTCATGTCTCTTTTGAGACATGATCGCCCAAAGCGTGTTTCACGTATGGCATTTAACTGACTGACGCTTTCTCAATTTAGAAAACGGACACAACAATTTTCTTTATTTTTCCCCTCATCTGACCATGTGTGTAAAACGGCATTTAAAATATATACAATTGTAAGAGAAGGATGGAAATGCAGGTGTGAAGACAGTTGCAAAAGTAGAGAGAAATAAAAGAACAATATATACAGGGTGGTGTAGAAAGAACTGGAGTCAAGTGGATAAGAGATGGGTATTGACATTGCATTTAAATTTCTGGAGGTTGTAGCCGTCAGGAAACCAAGTATAAGGAAGGGAGTTCCACAGGTGGGAAGTGCAAGAAAAAAAGCTTCTGGAATAGAATTGTCGACTGCATTTGGTTGATCTAACTGTAAATGGGTGGGACTTTGTTGCCAGTCTAGTTGCACGAGTAAATTCTTGTGGCGGGGGCACCAGTGACTTAAGTTCGTCGGAGCAGAAGCCATGAATGTATTTGTAGAATAGACAGAGGGAGGCCACGTCTCGCTGGTGAGAAAGTGGCTGGAGTCGAGCTGCCAAGTTGGGACCTATCATATTAGAGATTCTCCTTTGGAGCCTGTCGAGAATACTGAAAATGCATACAAAATTGTTTTTGGTTGAAAGAAGATATAGGAAAAACAAACCAACTAGAAATTGTTTTTTCTTTTGCATTTCCTTCTTTTATATTATACTAGCAGTATAGCCCGGCGTTGCTTGGGTGTAATGAAAGCTTTAAAACTAATCCATGGTCTTGGAGCTCAGACTCAACCTCAAGAATATTTGTGTGAAGTTTGGTGAGAATCGGATAAAAATTGTGGATTTTATAAAGGATATATAGACAGATAAACAGACACACACAAACATCTTGCCTTATATATATATATATATATTATCGATTTTCTGCACTATTGTCAGAACTTGAAACTTCTGAATATTGTTTCTTATGTCTTTGTCTATGAATGTATCAAATTTGATTAAAATCGGACCACTCTTTCTATAACCCGATTTTTTCGATTATCAATTCTCGATACTTATCGGGGGTACCTCGACACAAAACCTAGCTAAGAACACTCGCAGACGCTTATAGTACAACTGTGTAAATTTTCAAGAAAATCGGTTCAGCCATTTCGGAGTCTATAGGTAACGGACACACACACACAGACACACACACACAGAGACAAAGTTCCATTCATAAATAAGTTTAGATATTCTCTCATGTCCTTCCACAACCGCCTGTCTTTTGCTTCTCTAAGTAATTCTTGACGGCTTACCACTTTTACGTTTAGGAACTTGTCCTATCATGTATTCACAAACTCGTCAAGTAGATTACAGGCTGATTTTTCTATCTGCATCCCTTGCCTTCAGTATATCCTGTGAGTGTTAAATTCGCCAGGCCGTGTTTTCTTATAATATGTTTCAGATATTTCAGCAGTCCCTGCTTGATTGCTAGTAATAGAATTATTGTAATTATTTAAAAAAAAATTCTTCTAATGTTCTGCCAATGGCATTCTTAGTCGCTTCAAATAATAGAAAAACGCAAATCATGAAGAATTTATCGAAAATTAATTTATTCCGAGCCAAAATCTGGCCACCTTGGCAACCTTATCTTCAATCACAAACCCAAATTAACGGCAAATTGTGCGCTCAATTTTATATAATATTCATCATCAGATATACAACTTGCTTTTGTTTTCTGAGACAAAAACTGCTTCCAAGTAATAAAACACCTGATGTGCCAAGTCTGTATGAAACGGCGACGGAGGTAATGGTGAATTGTTTCATATTCCAACCCACATAAAAATGAATAATTGCCTTGAAAATTGTCCAAGTCGGCAAACACATCGCTTGACCTTGTCACCATTTGCGGTTAATAAAATAGCTCAAACAATAAGTCAACGATGTTAAACCATTTCATTTTTAATACACCAATTTTCATAGATTTGAAAAAAAAAATTTAATTGGAGGCATTAACTACACTTAACTTTGTCTGGCACAAGGTCATAAAAATTGAGCTCAAATGAATGCTGAACTCATTTATCATGCGAGGTATACCTAATTTTTGTTTGAATGTCTGGGATAAGAAGTTATTATTTACAAAACATATTCAAACTATTGTCCTCATCTTTGTTGTTGTTATCACAACATTTCGGACGTAGTACCTCCGGGCTTCCTCAGATCTTGTTAACATCTAGAAAACGAATATCTGGAATAAAGAGTTATCATTATTTACACTGTTTATATTCGGACTATTGTCTTTATCTTTGTTGTTGTTATCACAACATTTCGGCCGTTGTACCTTCCGGTCTTCCTCAGGTGTATATTGATGTTGATAACCGATAGCAAACAAATATCTAGAATAAAAAGTTATTATTATTTACACTGTTTATATTCGGACTAATGTCCTCGTTTCTGATTTTGATATCAGAATATTTCGACCGTTATGGCCTCTGGTTTTCCTCAGGTGTACATCGATCTTGGTAACCGATACGGAATGAATATCTGGAATAAAGTGTTATCATTATTTACACTGTTTATATTCGGACTAATGTCCTCGTTTCTGATTTTGATATCAGAATATTTCGACCGTTATGGCCTCTGGTTTTCCTCAGGTGTACATCGATCTTGGTAACCGATACGGAATGAATATCTGGAATAAAGTGTTATCATTATTTACACTGTTTATATTCGGACTATTGTTCTCATCTTTGTTGTTGTTACCTCAACATTTCGGCCGTTGTGTCCTCCAGGCTTTCTCAGGTGGATATCAATCTTGTTAGCCGATAGGGAATGAATATCTGGAATAAAGAGTTATCGTTATTTACACTATTTATATTCGGACAGTTGTTCTCATCTTTGTTGTTGTTACCTCAACATTTCGGCCGTTGTGGCTTTCGGTCTTCCTCAGGTGTATATCTGTCTTGATAACCTATAGGAAATGAATACTTGGAATAAGGCGTTATCTTTACCCTATTTATATCGGAATATATCTTTGTTGATGTCATCACAACAACAATGACGAAAACAATAATCTGAGATATATCTATTTTGCTTTATTTATATAATTTACTGTCGGTCTAATATCCTCATCTTTGATACTATCACAACTTTTCGGTCGTTGACGCTACAATCTTCGTCGGATTTCTTCAATTATTTCAAAGACGTCTTTGTGGCCTGAAAAAAGTTTGGATACTTCTATTTAAAAAAAAAAGAAAAAAGAAAAACAAAACGCAATCCCTAGAGGGATGCGTTGACCTAAGTGCTGGCGTCATTTTAAAAATAGCCGTTTCTAGAATTAAGAAGAAAGAAACAAAATGAATATATTTTAATGCTGATAATGTTATGGCACTGTAAAGGGCTTCCTTCGTGACCGGAGTATTTATTTTTCTCCAGAGATGCTAATCAATGTTTTTTGCACAGAATGAGGTAAAAAAGGGTAAGATAAATTCTAAAAGATATATACCTAAGTTCTATAGATTATGGAAAAGCATTTACCAAATTAACAGAACTCCAACACAAGTTAGTGAAGGAAAGCGAGAAGAAAGGACTACACATCAATTTCTAGTATACAGAATGTATAGAAACATTCAACTACGTGAATTAGAAATTTAATACGACGGAGCGAAAGAAATTATTATTAGTTGTGTTATTGATTCTGCAGTTTATTGTAAATCGCGATATGAGGGCTGATTAGAAATATTTTAATATACGGATGCTTTTAAAATCCGGGAAATAGAAAAACTAGCTGGAAATTGGGGACAAGTGTAAAAATCGAAACCCCAGTGAGAAAAATCAGTTTCAGAACTGCCGAGCGACAGAGACCAAACGACCTCACTACCGCCGTCGATACATATCCACCATTCGCTCTATTTCTGCTATTTCCGTAAAGCTTTGAAAAGAGCCCTGAAATAAATTTTTGTTTTAAAAGTAATTGGGAAAATTGAAAGCTCTGATTATTTAAACGAATCTTTCGCTCCGTTGTGAACATTGAATTCGACAATTGTACATTCTGCTTTTATTGTTAATTATATTTTTTTTATATATATAAAGACTTTTTTCGTAACTCATCCAGGCATCTTCGAACTTCATTTATTTCTTTGGTTGCCGTGTTTATTTATTTATTTTTTTTTCCATATGTAAAAAAAGGGTTACAGAAATTAGAGATCCCCAAAATAAAATATTACAACAATTTAAATCTCTGGGAAGAGTTTCAACGTGGTGGAAAAAGAAACCGGCAAGTTATTATACTATTCCGCCTTGAATGTCACCTTGAACCCCAATTTAGAGTTGGGAGTGGGGAATACAGCTGTGAAAAATACACAAATAAAATAAAGAATTAATGAATAACTAATTTGGTGTCTGAAATTGAAATTTTGAATATTGAATATGATTTTCTTAATTCTTGAAATGCCTGACTGAGTTGAAATAGTAGAATGTGTTTAACTGAAAAATGTTCAGAGAATGTTAATTTTTCCCTTCTTGGCAGCTCGGCTGCAGTCACTCTCTCACCGGCGTGATGTGGCTTCCCTACGCCCCTTCTACAAATACTTTCACGGCTTCTACTTTAATGAACTTACTCGTGCCCCCTATGTATGGATTTACACGAGCTACTAGACTAGTAACTGGGTCCCACCCTTTTACAGTGAAACCGATAAAATTTAACCACAATTTCCACTCTAACAGCTTCTTTTCTCGCACTTCCTGCCTGGGGAATTCCCTTCCGTATACTTGCTTTCCCAACAGTTACAATCTCCAAGAATTTAAATATAAGGTCAATCATAATCTCCTATCTCACTAGTTCGCATCCATTGTTTTGTTTTATTTTTTGTCTTTTTTTAATCAGTTCACTCCAAGCAAGGTATTCTACTGCCACTGTTGCGTAGGGGGTTACATAGGGGAAAGTGATGAGAAAGAGGGTTTAGTTATAGAAAATCTCAGGAGAAGTGTAATAGATGGATGAGAATACCGAGGATGGGGGTGGAGTAGATGAAAAAAGAGCTTGAAAGAATTGATGCGAGTTAGTGAGATAGGAGATGTCTATTGACCTTAAAATTTAAATTCCTGGAAATTGTAGCTGTCGAGGAATCAAGTATATGAAAGAGAATTCCACTGGTGGGAAGTGCGTGAAAAGAAGCTGTTCTCAAGCTCTTTTCTCCATCCACTCCACTCCCATCACACCGGTATTTTTTTTTTAATCATATCATCCCAAGCAAGGCGAAAACGCCACTGATGCGCAGGGGGCTACATAAGAGTGAAAAGATTGGAAAAGAGAAAACCGGAAACCACATCCTAAACAGGAAACAAGAGATGAGCCTCTTCACCTGTTCAATAGACGTGGGTGGAGTGTGAACCGCGCGATAGTTTGGAAGGATGTGCGTCGTGGTGCAGTGGATATCGGCTCGGAACGAGAAATCGGGGAGCCGAGTACAAATTCCAGTTGATATTCATTGCATTCACTTACGGGCAAATACCCTTGGGAAAGGTATTAATCCGTCTCTTCCTTCCAGTTATGGGTTAAATAACAGGACAGACTGGGTTCTATAGCCTTGGCTAGGTAACCAGTCTACCGCAGAAAGCAATGGCAACCTACTGCGGGATAAATTTCTGCCCAGTCAGTCATGTCTCTTTAGAGACATGATCGCCCAAGCGTATTTCACGTATGGCACTTAACTAACTGACTGACTCCAATTGAAAAAAAAATTAAAAAAAATAGAGTGAAAAGATTGGAAAAGAGAAAAACCGGAAACCACATCCTAAACAGGAAACAAGGGATGAGCCTCTTCACCTGTTCAATAGACGTGGGTGGAGTGTGAACCGGGCGATAGTTTAGTCTATCTACTCCAATTGAAAAATAAAAATAAAAAAGAAAGCGTGAAAAGATTGGAAAAGAGAAAAACCGGAACTCATCTTTCTATTATCCTCCTCCTGACACCCCCTATAACTTATCTCTCTTTCTTACCACTTTCCCCCCTATGTAACCCCCTGCACAACAGTGGCAGTAAAACTGCCTTGCTTGGGGTGAAATGATTAAAATAAAAAAAACATTCAGATAATCGGAAGTCCGGTAAACGATGTATGTATTATCGAGGAAGTGCTGTATTTCGTTCATTTTTTACTGTGTCACGCTAAGCTATATCTTGTAAATATCCATTACCCAGAAGTAATAGCATTTCAGGAAACGACGTTATTCAAATCAACTCGCAAAATGAAAGTTTCAAACATTTTCCTCGCAAAATAGCCGCTAACCGCATCCATTATTAATCACTTTCTCTATTTCATGAATAAGACGATCAATTTCCGCATTTACACCCTTACCCGACGTCATGGCATCAAGAGACTCCACAAGCAAAGAGCTAACAGTACTACCTATTTAGCTAGGGAATATTTTAGCAGTAGCTTCCCAAGGTGTAAGAATAACTGAATATTTGTTTCAACGCTGTCAATCCCCTCGGGTTCCTTGTAGCTGTCAAACCCTGTGAAGCAGAACCAACATGACAGACAGTCTACTTATCAATGAGAATCTGGGCACGCTGTTCGGCGTCGCTGTTTCCACGACGCACCCAGATAAATAAGACCACCGCAAAGATTTTTTTATCAAGGGTCTGCTTGTTCATTCGGAACAAAACGTGTCTCTGTCTCTATATGTTTTTGAACCGCTTAGAAATGTAGAATATACAGGAAGCAAATATCGCAAGTTTTACACTGACGGTACCATACTTTTTTTTTTTTGTTGCGGAGAGGGAAGAAAAGGGCTTCCCGATAGTGAGACCATTAATTGAAACTAGAATCGAATGTATATATATCTAATCTAAACTTATTTATAAATGGAACTTTGTCTGTGTGTGTGTGTGTGTGTCCGTTACCTATAGACTCCGAAACGGCTGAACCGATTTTCTTGAAAATTTACACAGTTTTACTATAAGCGTCCTCGAGTGTTATTAGCTAGATTTTGTGTCGAGGTACCCCCGATAAATATCGAAAATCGATAATCGAAAAAACCGGGTTATAGAAGGAGTGGTCCGATTTTAATCAAATTTGATACACTCATAGACAAAGACATAAGAAACGATATTCAGAAGTCTCAAGGTTGCAGTTCTTACAATAGTGCAGAAAATCGATAATATTTATATATATAAAAGGCAAGATTTTTGTGTGTGTGTCTGTTTATCTATCTGTATGTCCTTTATACAAATCCACAATTTTTATCCGATTCTCACCAAACTTCACACAAATATTCTTTAGGCTGAGTCTGAGCTCCAGGACCATGGATTAGTTTTAAAGCTTTCATTACACCCGAGCAAAGCCGGGCTATACTGCTAGTATATATATATATATATATATATATATATACTGGCTTTTCTGAAAAGTTGATACTGATTTTTAGGCGAAATTAAATGACACAAAACAAAATGGTGCTATTAAATATTTATTCAACTAAATATGAACCATTTTTTTGTTGCGCTACCTTTCTTCATTTTTCCAACTTAAAGATTCCGTCTTCCCAGAATTTCCGCAGTTTTTCGGCAATTAATTAATTAAGGTGTTTTTTGTTTTTTTTATATATCATCCAAAGAATTAATTTTTTACCCTGAGATTATTTTGCAAGGAGCTAAATAAATAAAAATTCGAAGTAACAATGTTTGGTGAATGTAGCGGGTGGTGTAACACGCCCTAGTCAAGCTGCAACAATATGGGCCTGGTCGCTAAAGAAACGTGAGGGTCTGATGGAATACAACAAGTTTCCTGTTCGCCAATGTTAGGCGTTTTTCTTGAAATGTTGCCTTTAATTTATACATTTGTGAGCAGTACTTTTCAGTATCAATTGACTGGTTCTTCTTCTATATTCCCTAGGACGTAGCCGATCATGGCTCTCCACGTCTTCTTATCCCTGGTGGCTATTAATATATTTTCCACTGCTACTCCACGCAATTCCCATTCCGTCATCCACCTGATCATGCCCTTCAAATATGTTATCCGCTGCCTTCCTCTGTCTCTTTTTCCTTCTATCTGGCCTGTCAGTATCAGGTTCTCCAAGCCCTCCTTCTTCGTTGCATGTCCTAGGAACTTCAGTTGTCTCTTCCTAATGCTCATTATTAGTTTTCTTTTCAATGACATTCTTTTCAAAACCTCATCATTGCTCACATGCTCGGTCCATGATATCCGCAGCATCTTTCTGAAGAACCACATTTCCGTTGCTTCAAGTTTTTTTCGTCATCTTCGATGATATTGTCCAGCATTCACTGTCGTATTGAAGAACTGACATCACATAGCAATCTAGCACTCTCTGCTTTATTTCTAGGGAAATGTTCCTGTGTCTTAGTTACTTTACTTAGCTTCTGGAACGCGTCCTTTGCCATGCCAATTCACCTTCGGATCACTGTGTCGCACTTTACTTGGCAAAAACCTCCAGTACAGGATTCCTGTTTAATTCCACCAGATATGCAGCATGATTTGGGGTGGGTAAAGTTTGGTTCATCTCGGTTATCTTAGGATCTTTTTCGCTGAACATTGTTGTAAACGATCCATTTCTCATCATTATCATCAGTTTATTTAAAAAGGGTGCCTTTCATCGCGTTTATACAGCAAATCATAGATAGTGTGTGCAAGCCGCATTCACCCTAGTTGGGTTGAGCCGGCTTTCCCCCGATGGAGGAGGTTTCATTGGGATTTGTTTAAGGGCAGGGTCCCAAATCCTACCCTGTTATTTAACCCATAACTGGAGGGAAGGGACGGATTAATACCTTTCCCAAGGGTACTAGCGCGCAAGTGAATGCAGGGCATTCAACCGGAATTCGAACTCGGCTCACCGATTTCTCTTTCTGAGCCGATATCCACTGCACCACAACGCACATCCGTCACTAACCGCTTGCAGCAACTGGTATTCCCAAGCGGTCACCCATCTAAGTACTGACCTGGCTCAACTTCGTTAATCTAGCGAGAACCGGTGTATTCAATGTGATATGACCGTCAGCTAAATCATGGATAGAAATGCGATCCAAAAGATTTTTTCATTCAGATCATATGGTACCTGTACCTGTTTCGGCATTCATTCTGGTCGGGTTGAGCCGGCTTCCTCCCATGCAACAGAGAAAGATTCGTTGGAATTTGTTTAAGGGCAGTGTCCCAAGTGCTACCCTGTATAGACCTCAGGCATTTTAATTATCCTGCAACAGGTTGCCAATACCTGCCGCGGTAGACTCCTACCAAACAAATAAATCTAATACATACATACATATATAAATCTACCATCCGCCCGTGCATTGAATACTGCTGCCATATCTGGTCGGGTGCTCCTGCTATCCACCTAGGTGTCCTTGATAAAATCTGACAGAGAATCTTTAATGTGATAGATCCTGATTTGGCAGCTCGGATACAGTCAACTTCTCACCGGCGCAATGTGGCTTCCCTGTGTCTCTTTTACAAATACTTTCACGGCTTCTGCTCCGATGAACTTAGCTCACTGGTGCCCTCTCTATATAAATTTACTCGAGTCAGAAGATTAGCAACTAGGTCCCACCCTTTTACTGCAAAACCAATAAATTGTAAACGCAAATTTTACTCCAGCAACTTCTTTTCTCGCACTTCCCGACTGTGGAATTCCTTTCCACAAGACTGCTTCCCCGACAGCTACAATCTCCAAGAATTTAAATGTAAAGTCAATAGTCATCTCCTATCTGCATCCTCTCTCTCATGCTCCTTTCTCCGTCCACTCCATTCATATTCTCATCCTTCTTTTACCCACTTCCTGACACCCCCTATAACCTGTCACTCTTTCTCATAACTTTTCTCCTATGTAACTCCCTGCAAAACAGTGACAATAAAATGCCTTGTTTGGGGCGATATGATTATAAAAAAAAAAAACCCCAAAAAAAACAAAGAACGTACTCATAAACTCTTTCCAACAAATTACTACTACGAACATTTCTACAAATCTTGACACTGGTGATCCCCCCGACGACTGAAAAAAAAACAAAAAACACGCAGCCTACATCTTTACTGACGCACCCATCTTCTTCAATACAATACTATGCAGTAATATTCGGTGGCGATTCTACGGGGGTTGGCCCTTCGGTTTCCCGCACCACCACCACTTTTACAAGGTTCAAATATTTATGAAACTGATCAATCTCTAATTTTGATAAGATCCGATCTTCAGCACTTTTCTCTCTGAGTTTTCTTTTTCATTTAGCTTTTATGTAATATTACGTTTTCCCTTGTAAACTTATGTAACGATTTGGTTACTCGCTAACTAAAATCAAAACAAGATTTTTTACCAAAATTTCGAACATCTTAGAAGGGATTAAAAATTTTTTAAAATAATTAAGAAATACATTGGTCTTTCCTCTTAATAACAATAAAATGATTTTCATGAAAGAAGTTCGTTTTTACTAAGTTTGGGGTCTTTTTTAGTCATATAATGCTGTTTTTTCAGCGATTTAGCGGAGGTACTTATATATATATTTATATATATATAGTCTAACCGTACTGATGAGCTGTGATAGGGCGAAACAGATCTGACAATATATATATATATATATATATATATATATATCCAAGTGAGTAAAGAACGAAGAAAGTATTAACAAGGTTCAAAACATTAATTTAAAACAGTGCTCAATATAGAAATAGAGCTATGAATATTTATTATAATTTATAGTTTAATACACGTACAAACTATAATTTACTGCAAAAGTGTGTACATTTTGTTTCGACATCGAAAAAACAATTTCTCATCAGGTAGTTAATAGCCATATATATATATATATATATATATATATATATATATATATATTCAGATACTTTAATCCAAGCGGAAAAAGCAGGAAGGTAAATTCCATATCGAAATGATCATCCAACATCATTGAATTAATCCTTTTTTAATTTATATATATATATAGGTGTTTTGGAGCAGCATATCAAAAAACTCTTCTGCACATTTCCAACAGGTGTCTCATATAGATACTCACAGACCTATATAAATACAGAGAGAGAGAGAGAGAGAGAGAGAGAGAGAGAGAGAGAGAGAGAGAGAGACTGGCCGCCAACCAAATCTAAAGAACCTAATCTGTCATAGAGAAACCATTTCTGCAATTGTTCCGTCCACTCGGCAGGAGGTATCAGGAAATGTCTGCAGATTTTCTTCCTTTCATTGTTTCTATATTAGGTTTAAAATAATTTGTACGCTTTTTATTGGCGTTAGATTGCTTTTGTCTTCATTGTATGCTTGTGTGTGTACGAATGTGAATATGCATGTGCATGTGTGTGTATGCGTGTGTGCACGGGTGTTTGTGTAAAATATTGTGATTATTTTTCCTTTTTATCGTTTTCTTGTTTTTCTCATACTTCCTGTTCCTTTTCCTTTATTTTTCTCTCTTTGGGATTTGAGTGTCAAAAATAATGTAAAAATGTCATTCAATTCTCGAATATTCTTGATTTTCTTGTAAAATATAGATGTATTTATTTATTTACTCTTACAGTATTTACATTATTTGGAATATTGTCCTCATCTTTGTTGCCATTTATATGACATTTCGGTCGTTGTACGCTCCGGCCTTCTTCAGGTGATAGGTATTTCGAAAAATTACAATCACTGGGGTACATTACGTAGTAGTGCCTCTTTTGGTAGTCATGAGTTCACCCTGCAAGTTACTTGTTCACCAGTGCTGTAGACTGGTATTGAACTCACAACTCAAGGACAAGAACAACTGAATTTTTGGGACTTATAAACCTAATGTCCAGTAACACTTTTTTTACCAGAGTTCATATTGCAATTTTTGGATGTTAAAGGCTTTCTCTAGTATTTTTTCCGTAGTATCCAAAAAACACTAATCTTAAAATACTGCTGAATACAAAGTTAAGTGAATAATATTTATTTATGACATGAATAAAATATATTACTTGCGTCGATATGCAGAAGTATGTATAACTCCCCAATTGCAGCCCATTTTAATCAACCTGATCATACTTTAGAAAATTGCAAATGTTTACTAATAGATTCTGATTTTAATTCTACATACATACGCAGAAAGAAAGAAAAATACTGGATTTTAAAATTAAATACACACAAGCTAGGGTTAAATAGGGACTTAGGTGTGTTGAATCTTTACAAATATTTCAATAGCAAAAAATTTTTTTTTTCAGATATTCCAAGAAATTTTTATCTAAAACAAACAGACTTTCTCTACGGACGTGCCGCATGTTGTGAACAAACATACCACGTGATGTAAACACAAAAAAAATATTCGGACGCTATCGTGAAATACGTTTCTAATTCAAATTTAAAAATCACTCGTTTCTGATGAAGGACCGAGGGCGGTCTGAAATATAAAATACAATAATAAAAATAAACAAATACTGTCCAAAAAAAGTACGTTATTAAATTCAAAACTTTTTATTAATATTCTTTTCTTTCCTATATATATATATATATATATATCGAGAGAGAGAGAGAGAGAGAGAGAGAGAGAGAGAGAAAGGGGAGGGGGAACGGCACACATCATCGAAAACTATAATTTATCTCAACAAGTAAGTTTTTGTTCCCATCTTTTTTGACCGCAGAATGCTTGTTACTATCTATCTCTTTAATATTTTATATTAAATAGATTTTTTGGGGGGTTATTCTCTCCGTTTACAGATTATATATATATATATATATATATATATATATATATATATATATAGTTACCGACTCCGACTGACACCAAATCGATCTAGTTTCGATCCCGGCCAGAAGCAAGTGGATGTCTAGCTACACTGATGAGCTGGGATACAGCGAAACAGCTTGTATGTAGATGACGATATATATATATATATATATATTCTAAACATATACTGTTAAATATAAGAGACAAAGAATTATGTTTAATCATGAGCCGTTCTAAACATCGTATTTTGGCTTTAATCTCAGGTGAAAATAACGACAAAAATTCTTTAACATTTGGATAATTTTTTATTAAGTTGGTTCTAAGAGATTATAGGTACGTTAACATAAAAACATCTACCATCAAAGACGATTTTATCTTGTGTTGACATAAAACTTTGCTAAGCTTAGAACCAACTTAATAAAAAAATATCCAAATATTGGAGAAGTTTTGTCTTTATTTTTACCTGAAATTAAAGCCAAAATACGATGTTTAGAACGGCTCATGATTAAACATAATAGACATTCATTGTCTCTTATATTTAACAGTATATGTTTAGAAAATTATCTGCTGCCTCGACACAATATATATATATGTGTGTGTGTGTGTGTGTGTGTGTGTGTGTGTTTGTGTGTGTGTGTGTGTGTGTGTGTGTGTGTTTAGCACATTGGTCTCTTTATCTCTGGTTGGTACTTGTCTTGAAGAAAGAAAACTAAAAACATGAGGTGGGATGTTTGGGGACATTGTGGTACACTATACCCACCAGTTCTTTTTACTCATTCTTTGAAGGATGGTTCTTCACAAGCCTTCACCACTATGATCAAATCATATGTGTGGGCTAATATGACGGATCACGTCTTAGAGCCGAATTCTTAGGAGAAGCAATGCCTGCAATAAAATTTAAAATAAAATTTCTGTTGTGAAGTAGTTTTCGCACTAAACGTTATAATCGTGCTATGTCGGTTGCTAATCGACTTAACGAACCCAAAATTTTAGGAACTTGGTAATCTTCCACTGAAAGCTGACTCCTTAGTATTCGGCTAACTGCCGATTAATATCAACTGCCTAGTATTTCTAATGAACTTCAGTAGAAGTCTAAACAACTCCCATGATCTTCCCAAGTACTTCTCCCGTTAACTGTTAACATATGAGGGAGAGTCCATTATCTGAGGAATAGGTGTGTTTCACTATAACAGTTTCCCCACTAGCTACCACATCTAATGATGTGAAACCAAATGAAGAACAATGTGTATACTGTCAGCTATTAACGCAGGCCCACCTGTCTGGAATATTGTGTAACTCGACCCTTTAGTTAGTTTATCTTAACACAAAGTCTGTAACATCGAGTAGATTATAGACACGAACAACGCCATCCAGAGGTCACTAGAAAGTGTTCAGATAAATGTCATTTACAACGAGGACCCACCATGCTACTTCCAAGCAATCACCCGTATTTCCCCGATGTTATAAATGTAAAAAAAGCACTTTTTTTTTACTCCAAAAAAAAAAAAAATTAAAAAAATCACATAACTCCAGCGGGAATACTTTCTTGAGCACTACAATCTAAACATCTTGAAATCCAAGGTCAATCGGTATCTATTCTCGTTAACGTTATAATCTTTACTCACTACTACACACCGCTTCATCACTATTCTTTTAATATTAGCGCTCTACCTTGAGTAACTCTCATGCCTTATAATATGTGAATGTTCGTATTTTAGAAATGTTTCTTATTCTGAAAAGATAAAAATATGCCTGGGTTTCATGAAGCCCCAATTTAAAAAAATATTTCACATCTTCGATATATATATATTTTCAATTTATATATATATATATTATATTCTGTTTTGAATATTTTCTACTTCATCTTTAGGCACCGTATTGTTCTTGATAGATGCGTAGCTTTTAGTTGTCATTAAAATATATATATATATATATATATATATATATATATATATATATATATATAAATCCAACATAAACTGACATTCCTACAAAATAAATAAAACCTTGTTTGACGCTTCTAAAAAATTAACAAAGAAGACAAAACAAAAGAAAAAAAAAACACTCTCCGAGTTACCGTGAGCGAAGAGGGAAGTACCTATTTTTTCCCCAGAGTCAAATGACTCGAATTTACACCTTGCTGTAACGACTCAGATGTTTTTTTCCCCAAGAACTGTTTATACGTGAAACGTGCTTCCGTGTGAGTTTAAAAACGGCAAGGCAATAAAGCCACTAAAACGCAATGAATTACAGGGTGTGGAAAAATTAGGAACAGAAACACCAATAATGAATAGAAAGAGAAAAAGAGTCCTTAAGAACAGGTAACGATTGACAATGCATTTAAGTTTTTGCAGATTAAATTCTGTTGGAAAGCATGAAGCCGGAAGAGAGTTCCACAAGCGAGAAGTGCGAGAAAATAAACGGTTAGCATAGAAGTTACGGCTATATCTATCCAGTTCCACTGTAAATTGATGTGATCTCGAAGTTAGTTTAGTATTATGCTTAAATTAATCAAGTTTATGTATCACAGCAAAGAGATCATCCGAACAATTACGGCAGTCGGTAAGTAATTGAAGCCGAGCTACCAGAATAAGGCCACTAATATTGCTGATTCTTCTTTGGATCTTTTCAAGGAGCTCCAAATAAATAGTAGGGGCAGCGAACCATATTCACTACAATCCAAACCTCTTCAAGGCTAGGGTCATGCTATCTATCGTCATAATTGTCACTTCCTACCATCTACTATTTTATCCATATCTTATTTATTAGAGTCGCTCTTGAGCCTTGTGTTGGAGGAATTTTAGTATATGCATATAAAAATGTGTGTAATGGTGCAGTGGATATCCACTCGGAATGAGAAATCGGAGAGCCGAGTTCGAACTCTAGTCCAATTCATTGCATTCACTTACGCGCAAATAACCTTAGTAAAGGTATTAATCCGTCTATTTCCTCCAGCTATGGGTCAAATAACAGAACAGATTGGGTTCTATAGCCTTGATTGGCAACCAGTCTACCGCAGAAAGCAATGACAACCAACTGCGGGATAATCTTCTGCCCAGTCAGTCATATCTCTTTCGAGACATGATCACCCAAAGTGTGTATCAGGTATGGCAATTAACTGATATATTAAAAAAGTTTCTTATCAGATTGAGTTAATTAGACGTCTACTCTTGTGTACAGAAAAATTAGGAAAAAAACTGCAGCTGAAACTACAATTAAAAGCGAAAATGGACTATTGCTGTCATATATGAGTAGAAGCTGCACAGTCTTCACTTTCTAATCGCGACAGCACCTGAAGCTATAATTAAAACCGAAAATGGACTGTTGCTGTCATATATGAGTAGAAGCTGCACAGTCTTCCCTTTCTAATCTCTACAGAGTTTAAAAGTACCTTCATATCTTTGTTGGTGACAAGTTATTTTCCATTCTACAACCACTTTCCCATAGATGAAAAAAGAGCATGCCTCTTTATCTTCAAACGCTATTTCCAAGGAAAGTGCTCAGATGAACTACATTCCTTAGTTCCACGAGTTCTAACAATCATGACTAAGACTCACCATGCCACGCCTATTGTCGCCTACTACCTTCGGGGAGCAACCTCTTGTGAGTTGGTTTCACAAACTAACGGTTCATGGAAAAAAAGCTACACGAGTAGAGCTTACATCTCACCAATGGAATACCGCGGTATTCCATTGGTGAAATGTAAGCTCTACTCGTGTAGCTTTTTTTCCATGAACCGTTAGTTTGTGAAACCAACTCACAAGAGGTTGCTCCCCGATTACTACAATCTTAACCTGTTTATGTCTAGAGTCAACAGCTATCTTCTCCATGTCCCCATAAACTAACTTTTACTCTATAATCCCCTACATCAAGTGGCTCCTGGGACTTACTTGTACAGGGGGAATATCATCGTAAAAATAAATAATTAAAAATATCTCTTTTCTCTTATGTATCTCCCTGGAATATTTTCAACTTCATCTTGGGCCACAAATTTATTCTTGACAGGTGGTAGCAGTGTTCCTGGTCAGTTGCCACCGGACAAAGGAAAATAAATCTCACTTAAACTGACATTCATACTAAATAAATAAACCACTCTTTGCAACGTAATTAGTTGCAAACATGTCTCGAAAGTCAACACTGGGGAATTCATTCTTCGTTTGTTGCTCTGCCCACTTGCGTATTTTTTAGGAGAACAAGAAATCAATAAGCTTCTTGACGCATGAAATGTTTATTATTATTATTATTATTATTATTATTATTATTATTACTAATCATTCATTTTACCCCCAAGCGAGGCGATAAAGCTACTAAGATGCAAGGTCTTACTGGGAGTGAAAGAGAATGAGAAGATTTTAGGGAGGAAAAGTGTTATATTACACCGCTGTTGATGTAAAACAACAATCGTCTTGATGGACAATGAGGAACAGAAAACGTAGAAATTCATATTTTTCGTCGGTGATGATTGTGCGGAAGAGGAGTGGCCGGAGAGAGATTGCTCACACGCAGGAGTTGGTCGGCGATTCGTTAACCAGCGGGAGTTCTTGCTGGCTCTCTTCTTTCTTCCATTAAAATGATTTTCTCTGGACATATAATGCATTTACAAAATACATTTAATTTCATTCCTTAAAGCAAAAGCGTGACCCACGTATGTACCTAGGTATCTATTACTGTATTATAATATAAAGACTACGACTTGCTATGTTGTTCACGGCGAGAAAGCATTTTCCACAGTTGAAGAAGAATCAAGATGAAGACAGCAAAGAACAGCGAGGTACAAACCCCTTTCACCTTCTCTCCATGCGTATCTATCTATCTATCTATCTATCTATCTATCTATCTATCTATCTATCTTATTTTCTCGCATATCATGCGACTTTTTAAGACCTGATTTTGAAGCTAATTTTAAGAGGGTCACGTCATACATGAGATATAAAATTTGCGTATGTACTGAGCAGTACATACAATATCTGTCTATATCAGTCCGTTCATATCTATCTATCTATCTATCTATCTATCTATCTATCTATTTTAGTCTGTTCCTGTCTATTTATCTGGGATTACAAAATTCTGACATAAACGTAGTGATCGAAACAACAAAAAATAAGGATACTCGCTTGAATGATTTATTAAATAATATTTTTGCTTCATCTGCAAAATTCAAATGTTCGAGACATAAATTAGCTATGGAAGAACAAACGAGATACAACTCTTTTGAATGAATGAAGAAAAATATTGTTTTCCTATATTTTCTATTATTCATAACTAATTTTTTTCCAGTGCTATATCATTTTTCTTTTCCGTATTTCATTGCAATGCATTCGCTAAATTGCCACGTTTTTGTCTAATAAAATAAATCTCTTCCTCCATCTTTTCGAATTTGCTTTTCCCCACACAGCAATGGAAGTCATGACCTCTTCATTCTCGATTTTATTTTTATTTTTTTATTTCAAGCCACAGTTATCACATACACGAGCCCACATACACACTTTGAAACCGTGCAGTTAATAGAAGTTTTAGATGGAACAAATTCATGATATCTTGTGCAAATTTTATTTTCGTGACTTTGAAACGTATTTTTCTTGCATAATGGAGCCTCATTCTTGAAAGTTGAAAGATCCGACTGCTTATGTAAACATTTAAATAGTCGTTTTGTGATCCCGAAAATTGTGTCACCAGACAACTGTCAGCGCATCAATCGAAACATTTGACTAATTGAAACAACGTATATGTGTTCTGGTGAAACACACCTATTCCTCCGATAATGAATTCTCCCTCCTATATTAATAAGAGTTAACAGGAAGTTAACTCTAGAAATTCTTAGGAAGTTCATAGGAGTTCTTAGAAGTTCTAGAGAGTTCTTTAGAGTTGGAGGTTAGTAGAACTACTAGGCAGTTGATACTAGTCGGCAGTTAGCAGAATACTAAGGAGTCAGCTTACAGTGGAAGATTACCAAGTTCCAAACATTTTGGGTGCGTTAAGTCGATTAGCAACCGACATAGCACGATTGTAACTTTCAGTGCGAAAACTACTCCACAACAATATGACATTCAAAATTCACGGATTCTATGAGGATTTGTTTCACGGTGAATAAAGATAAACGCCTTGACGCCATTTCTGCATTTGAAGAGCTGCATGTGTGACAGATTGAATAAAAAAGTGACTGGATAAGAAAACCAATTCAGAGCTACATTACAGATCAATTTTTAAAGATTTCTTTGCAATTGAAAGACCGGTTGTAAAAACTAAGATAAACTCCGGTCTTCACTCATGTAACTCTACGGACATTATTCGTGACTCATGTAGCAATCTGTACTTTGTTAATGTAGCAGTTTTTACGTGGCTCATGGAATACTCTGGAATCAGCCAATGTAGCAGTTATCATTCTGGTTCAAGTAGTACTTAAGATGAGGATTAACTGAAATCTGGACTCAACTCATGTAACAGTCTGAGCCCGATTCATGCGACCGTATCAATGTAGCTGATGTAACAGTTTGGGTATAGCTTACGTAACAATCCAGACCAATTTCATGTAGTAGACTGGACTATGACCATGTAAAAATATGTACATGTTTCATATAGTAGTCCAGACTCAGCTCATGTAGTAGTCTGGGCTAGGCCCATGTGAAAATGTAAGCCTGTTTCAAGTATTAGTTCAGATTTGTCTCATATAACGGCCTGAATTCTTCTAAAGTGACTAATTGGACGAATAGCCTTGCCTATAGATCAGCTTAGAACCCATTAATGACTGTCCCTTAAAATAACACTGTTGTGGGATCTCCCCTTTTTCTATGATAATGGACTCGACTTGAGTATACATATACTCGTACCATAATGAGAACCGTATGAGATCCGTAGGTTACCGAACGATACTGAAGTTTCACAGAGAATACCGCGTCAGTAGTCATAGTAGCTCTGAGCTCCACTCAGCCAGAATAATATTAAACAGCACCCGTCAGTTGCGACATCCTAATTCCAGCACGGAATATATACAAAGACTTGTATATATATATATTTCTACCTATCGTATTCCAGGATTACTAACCTGCGCTCCAGTATGTATCTTTACGTTTAATATAGCATATTTTCCTATCTCAATTATTTGTTTTGTTGTTCATTATTTTGTGTGGTTCCTCACCCGGAATCCACAACAAATACTCACACCCTGTCCCACTAAATTCTGATATAATGATAATACACTAAACGGCTATGTTGATGTGAATAAGTGGAAAAAAAGGCATAAAAATCGAGACATGTATAATTGTCGTCGATGTAGCAACGGAAATAAAGTATGCAGTGTTTACGGCTGGAAAAAAAAAACAGGCATTAAATAATTTTTAATATATCAACTCTTTCAGAACGTCCAGCAAAAGACTAACGAATCACTTCCTGTGAACAAATGCATGTTCTTTTTAACCATTTAAAATTGGCCGCTTGTTTTTATATGAAAATGAAATGGTTTTTTTTTTACATGAAAATGAAATGGTTTTTTTGAGAACAGGGATTCTCCAATTTTTTCTTCTGGCATAACATTTTATCTTACCTAGTAGTGTTAACTTGTAGTGGATTAGAAATTAAGAATAAAAATCATTTTGAAAAAAACACACTAAAACATACAAAGTAAAACTGCACACCCGCAAAAGTGGATTTAAACGACCAAAAACATTTTGGAAAAATCCAAACAATGGCAAATTTTACAAGTTAGTGTGAAAAGCAAAATTCTGGATCCTAATTAGATAGCAATTAGAGAATTCATATGTGACGTCAGTCAAACGTTTTTTCACACCAAAGTGAAAATGTTCGCTGGAACCGGCCACATGATCAGATGAACTACTTAAGAACATTTAGTGACCGGTCAAGACATAGAGTCAGACGGGAACCGCGAGACGAAACAACTAAAATGTAACGGGAGAAACTTCAACAACAACAACCCGAATATAGGTCGCTTCGCACGTTGTCCTCCTTCTCCTTCTTTCTCGTGTGCTGATTTCTTTTACTTCTTCTTCTCCATTCAAAGACATTCATACCAAACAAACGCTCACACATACATACGTATGTACGTATAAACTCTCTCAACTAATTACTACTGCAAGAACATTTCTACAAACGCGTGATACTCTCAACTTTCTCATTGAACATTAATTTTTACGAATTATTTTTTCCTTTTAATAAATTTCTATTTTAACATGAGAAATGTATATTTCATTCTTACACTGTTCCACACTATTCCACATATTCCAACCTGCTGACAACTAATCTTCTGATAACAACCTAACGAAAATAACCTTCTGATAATTCTGCATAAAACTTGTAAGCTGTAGGGAGTTTGGTTAAGTCTGACACAAGGCCGAATCAGAGAAAAATTAACCAGCTCCTACGGCTACAAACTTTGCCTTGGAGAAGAATATGATATGAAATACATGGATACTAAAGAATAGATAACTGATAAGTCGTATCTTTCTAATAACTTAATACAAGCAAAATCATATAAACTAGTTGTAATTTCTTCTTTTAATATTTTGATAAATCTTAATTCTTCAGTTAATGATTAAAGAAGCGCATTGTAAATTCCATGACAATAAAATATTCGTAGAAATTTCCTTATTGCATCATTACTTATTTGAACTTAAGAATTTTAACAAAGTATTGCAATAACAATCATGAATATAAAGTTCTTTCTTTTCTTCGTTAATATCATTCCTCGTGGCTTGCATTCATTCTCTATTATGTTTACGGATTTCTTGTCTCTCTTCTACTCGTAATCGTTCTTGTCTTCTTCTTTGCCGTTCTCTTACTGCCTCTTCTTTCTTCCATTTTCTCCGGCATTATAATGCACTTACAAAATATATTTAATTTCATTCCTTAAAGCAAAAGCGTGACACACGTAGGTACCTAGGTATCTATTACTGTATTATAATATAAAGACTACGGCTTGCTATGTTGTTCACAGCGAGAAAGCATTTTCCACAGCTAAAGGAGAATCAAGATGAAGAGAGCAAAGAAAGACTTAAAATTACTATTTAAAGCTTAAAAACGCTATAAGTACAATAATACTCTTTTTTTTTGTAATAAATGATATTTTACAGTAGTCACTTTATATTTCCTGTTCAACGTTTTCTTTCGTTTATCATACGTGTTTGTGCGTATGTCGTCCGGTGTTCCTATGTTTCATTTGTTGTGTCTGTGTGTGAGTTTGTATCATTTTCTAGAGCGTGACACACGTAGGTACTACGGTATTAATATAGAGATAATACGTTCTTACATCTCTAATGAAATGGATGAGCATTTTTTACCAAAAGTAAATTAATTCTATGAACCGTTTCAGAGGTTGCACACTAATAATGACGCAGGAAAAAACAGCACATATAAAAATGGCACAGGTAAAAATGGTACGGGTATAAATGGCACTGGTATAAATGGTCACATGTAAAAATGGCACAGGTAAAAATGGCACGGGTATAAGTGGCACGAGTATAAATGGTACAGGTATAAATGGCACAGGGAAAAATGGCACGGGTATAAGTGGCACGAGTATAAATGGTACAGGTATAAATGGCACAGGGAAAAATGGCACGGGTATAAATGGGAAAATATGAAAAATAGAACAAAGCGAAAACATACAAGAAAAAATCAAATGCACGTCAGAAGAAACCAAAAATAAAATCTTGATGCCATATTTGGACTGGAGCTACACAGTCCGCTCTTTTCAGCTTCGACAGAGTTCAAAAGAATCTATGCGGACTTGTAGTTGATTAATTATTTTTCCCTCCACATCAACTTTACCTCTGACGATTCTATTGCGATTTCCACGGAAAATATTTTGACAAGTTACATTCGCTCAGTTCCACTAGTCTCCGTCTTTACGGCTATGACCTGTAAAGCCATGTACGCAGGGTAAAATTCAATTGGTAAGTAAGTTCCATTAGCTCAGTTCCTTCTCAAGAACAAATACAATATTGAACAAACTCTTGAAACGATGCTTCACTGATCGCTAAAATATTAATGTCTTCAACAGTTTTCTCATATTCATAGATTATAATTTATACGTCAAAAAAAAAAAAAAAATTAGTAACTCACTTTCTTGAGTGGCTCCTGGGTCTTGTATTGGATGAACAACAGCGTAAAAAATCACTACAAGTCATAAGAATCTATTAATAACCTATCGCCCGGTTCACACTCCACCCACGTCTATTGAACAGGTGAAGAGGCTCATCCCTTGTTCCTTGTTTAGGATGTGGTTTCTGGCTTTCTCTTTTCCAACCTTTTCACTCATTTCTGTTTTTTTTTTTTTTAAATTGGAGTAGATAGACTGAACTATCGCCCGGTTCACACTCCACCCACGTCTATTGAACAGATAAAGAGGCTCAGCCCTTGTTCCCTGTTTAGGATGTGGTTTCCGGCTTTCTCTTTTAAATTCTTTTTACCCTTACGTAGCCCCCTGCGCATTGGTGGCGTTATCGCCTTGCTTGGGGTGATATGATTAAATATATATATATATATATATTATCGACTTTATGCACTATTGTAAGATCTGCAACATTGGAACTTCTGAATATCGTTTCTTATGTCTTTGTCTATGAGTGTATCAAATTTGATTAAAATCGGACCACTCCTTCTATAACCCAAGTTTTTCAATTATCGATTTTCGATATTTATCGGTAATTGTAACCGGGTAGGACAATCTAGCGCGTAGACGTAATAGACGGTACTCGTCGTATGCAACATCCTGAGACGTAGGCGTAGTCAATATACGTAGACTAATAGTCGTAGACGATTAGACCACTTGCGGTAGACATATCGACGTAGACTACTAGCCGTAGACCTGTAGACCTCTGGACGAAGATCTCTGGACGTAGACTTCTATGCGTCCTCGCCTCAGTCTGTATTTATGGCTGACACCAGCCAATCACATTAGTGTGAGGAGGAACCAAGGTGTATTACATTACTTTCTCGCCTACATGACATGGCTTACATCTACCTTTTCTACAAATATTTTCGTGACAATTGCTTTGGCGAGCATTTTTTTTCGTTTTCCCAATCACATGAATTCAAGCATGCTACTAGACTGGCATGTAGGTCCCACCATTTTAATGTTAAATTGTGAAATTTATCCAGCACTTCTACTCAAATAGTTTCTTTTCTCGCACTTCCTACCTGTGGAACTCTCTTCCATTTACTTGCTTTCCTGATAGCGACAATATACAAGGATTTAAATGCAACACCAACAGCCATCTTTTATCTTTTTAGATTCCGTTCATTTTTTATTCTTTCTTCATTCACTTGTGGCGATCCTCTCTTGCTTGGGGTGAAATGATTAAAAAAACTTGCATTGATAACTTGTTTAAAGAATTTCACAGTTTATTCTCGCCTCGACCAAAAATCTGGTGCGGGCTACAAAGCTAACCTTGCAGCCGAGCTTGGAAAGGACCTCCAATCCGTAGTGGACTGGGATAAGAAATGGCTCGTAAATTTTAATACTTCTAAAACGAAGCTGCTATCAATTAATCATCATAGACAATTGCACCTACCTCCCATTAGCATGAACCAGGCTTGCCTCCCAGAGAGTAAAACACTACGCCTCCTTGGTCTCATACTTTCAGCGGACCTCAAGTGGAATGACTATATCGAATCCATTGCTAAATCCGCTGCTATGAAAGTCTGTTCTCTGTGCAGGGCCTGGAGGTTTTTTTCCGTCTGAATCTATCCTGCACATTTATAAATCTACCATCCGCTCGTGCATTGAATACTGTTGCCATATCTGGTCGGGTGCCCCTGCTATTCTCCTTGGGCTTCTAGACAAGGTACAGCGGAGGGTCTGTAATGTGATCGATACCGACTTAGCAGACCGCCTGCAGTCTCTCTCTCACCGGCGCGACGTGGTTTCCCTGTGTCTCTTCTATAAATACTTTCACGGCTTCTGCTCCGATGATCACTGGTGCCCCCTATGTTCGAATTTGCACGAGATACTAGATTAGCAACTAGATCCCACCCTTTTACAGTGAAACCGATAAAATGCAACCGCCAACAGTTTCTTTCCTCGCACTTCCCGACTGTGGAATTCTCTTCCACATGACTGCTTCCCCGACGGCTACAATCGCCAGGAGTTTAAATGTAAGGTCAATAGACACCTCCTAACAAACTAACTTCCATTCTTTCAAACACTCTTCCCACCCACCCAACTATCTATTTCCCCCCTTCTGACATTTCCTATATCTAACCACTCTTCCTATTTACCCCCTCCCCCCTATGTAGCCCCAAGCGCAATAATCGCAGTGGAATGACCTTGCTTGGGGTGAAATGATTAAAAAAAAAAAAACTTATCTATGCGCGGACATTAGCAAGAACAAAGATTTCTCTTGTATTCGCTTTTACGTTTCAATGTCAAGTTTTCTATTTGAAAAACAAACACAAATAAAAAACAAAACAAAACAACAAAAACTGAAAAACGTCTTTTTTTTTTTAATCATATCACTCCAAGCAAGGCGAAAACGCCACTGATGCGCAGGGGGCTACGTAAGGGTGAAAAGATTGGAAAAGAGAAAAACCGGAAACCACATCCTAAACAGGAAACAAGAGATGAGCCTCTTCACCTGTTCAATAGACGTGGGTGGAGTGTGAACCGGGTGATAGTTTAGTCTATCTACTCCAATTTAAAAAAAAAATTAAATAAAAAAGAGTGAAAAGATTGGAAAAGAGAAAAAACCGGAAACCACATCCTAAACAGGAAACAAGGGATGAGCCTCTTCACCCGTTCAATAGACGTGGGTGGAGTGTGAACCGAGCGATAATTTAGTCTATCTACTACAATTGAAAAAAAAAAATTAAATAAAAAAGAGTGAAAAGATTGGAAAAGAGAAAAACCGGAAACCACATCCTAAACAGGAAACAAGGGATGAGCCTCTTCACCTGTTCAATAGACGTGGGTGAAGTGTGAACTGGGCGATAATTTAGTCTATCTACTACAATTGAAAAAAAAATTAAATAAAAAAGAGTGAAAAGATTGAAAAAGAGAAAAACCGGAAACCGCATCCTAAACAGGAAACAAGGGATGAGCTTCTTCACCTGTTCAATAGACGTGGGTGGAGTGTGAACAGGGCAATAGTTTAGTTTATCTACTCCAATTGAAAAAAAAGTCTTCTTGCAAAAATTAATGAATCAATGAGTACTTTTTAAAAATGATCACTTTTCATTTTTGTTAGCAGACCTTATCAGTAAGAAAAGAGTCAGTGTTAACTTCGAGAAACAAATGTCCATTATTTGACAAATCGTCACGCGATGACAATAAGGGATGGGTGAACAACACTGAACAGGAAATTCAATCATAAGGTGTCATTCTATCAGCAGGCTTCAAGTACTAAACTAAAGGAAAGGTTGAAATCAACAAAGTGCTATTCTCTCGAACAATCCCATCGAAGACAAAAGCTTTTCTATTGAAAGAGCTGTAAACAGTTGTGAATTAATAAGCGCTTTATTATGAAAGACCATTTAATATTCCACTCTGTCTCCAATGAAGACAAGTCGCGTTTCCTGGATGACTTTTAAATCAGCTTCTGGAAAACACGGCAAAACTGTTTCATTTTCCTTTCTGGAAAACAAAAAAAGACAAAAGAGAAAATCGTATATATATATATATATATATATATATAGTTTAAATTTGACCATGTTTAACGCTTAAGTTGTTTTTTCAGTGGTTTTAATGATAAAATGTATTTGGGCAAGCAAAATTTGTATCGCAAAGTGCTCGATATTAGGGTGGAAACAGAGCATTGATAAGATAGCCATGAGGAGTGAAAACAACATAACGGTGTCCTTATGATACTTTGAAGTCGGCATGAAACTACTCAGTTAAAGAAACAAACTATTTGTACTCATATATGTGTGTGTGTGTCCGCTTGTGTGTGAGTGTGTGTGTGATTTCGTGTATGTGTGTCAGTCAGTTAGTTGAGTGGCATACGTGATTCATGCTTTGAGTGATCATTTCTCGAAAGAGACATGACTGACTGGGCAGAAGATTGTCTCGCTGTAGGCTGCCACTGCTTTCTGCGGTAGACTGGTTGCCAGCCAAGGCTATAGAACCCAATCTGTCCTCTTATTTAAGCCATAACTAGAAGGAAGAGACGGATTAATACTTTTCCCAAGGATGTTTGTGCGTAAGTGAATGCAAGGAATTCAACTGGAATTCGAACTCAGCTACCCGATTTGTCGTTCCGAGCCGATATCCATTGCCCCAAAACGCGCAGTGTGTGTGTGTGTAATAATTTCAAATAGTATATCTATAACAGATAATATGAAAAAAGATAAAAGGAATATTTACGTTAGTCGATGCGTTTCGTCCTCTGTGGGATTTTAGAAGGGCTCATGTAAGGATTTAATTTTGTGGCAAGTATTTGTATGCAAGTTTAAAAATATTATTGGTATTTAGGATTTTAGAAATTCGTGTGCGTAGAGAGGAAATATATTGTTGGTTTTGATAAATCTATCTGAGCATTGAGGAATTACAGTTTCTTCAATGTTATTTTTAAGAAAGTTTTTTTCTGTTTCTGCAGTAATGTGCGGATATTATAGTAGAATTTATAGTCTTTTACATAAATACTTGTCACAAAATAATATTCTTATATTTGCCTTGATAAAGTCTCTCATAGAACGAAACGCGTCGGCTAAGATAAGTCTTTGTTCATATATATATATATATATATATATATATATGTATATATATATAGACTAAACTATCGCCCAGTTCACACTCCACCCACGTCTATTGAACAGGTGAAGAGTCTCATCCCTTGTTCCCTGATTAGGATGTGGTTTCCGGCTTTCTCTTTTCCAATCTTTTTACTCTTTTCTTTTTTTTTTTTTTCAGTTGGAGTAGATAGACTAAACTATCGCCCAGTTCACACTCCACCCACGTCTATTGAACAGGTGAAGAGGCTCATCCCTTGTTCCCTTTTTAAAATGTGGTTTCTGGCTTTCTCTTTTCCAGTCTTTCTACTCTTTTCTTTTTTTTTAAATTGGAGTAGATAGACTAAACTATCACCCAGTTCACACTCCACCCACGTCTACTGAACAGGAGAAGAGGCGGATCCCTGTTTAGGATGTGGTTTCTGGCTGTCTCTTTTCCTATCTTTTCACACTTACGTAGCCCCTGCACATCAGTGGCGTTACTGCCTTGCTCGGGGTGATATTATTTTATATATATATATATATATATATATATATATATATATATATATATATATATATAAATTCTAAACATATGCTGTTAAATATAAGAGACAATGAATGTCTATTATTTTTAATCATGAGCCGTTCTAAACGTCGTATTTTGGCTTTAATTTCAGTTGAAAATAATGACAAAAATTCTCCAACATTTGGATAATTTTTTTTAATAATTTGCTTCTAAGCTTTCGTCTCACATGTGCTATCTTCAGAGAGCTGTTATTTAGACTGTAATACAATAACATCCACCATCACCGACGATTTTATTTTGTGTTGACATAAAACTCCACTTGGCAACGGCAATAGTTACAAAAAATAATAAACGCAGTTCTCAAATTTGCAATGTGGTTTCATGACGTCACACCACGTGATAGCGCGAAATGACAACAAAACCATTAATTAAAATGCAATGTAATGTGTTATGTCCGGATTTAAAGGTGATTTTATTGAGTGTTGGTTGTTTAGATTTGATGTACATGGCCTCCAATATCTGAAGGTTCCTCTTACTGATAGATTGTGTTCTATAGCTTTGGTTAGCAACCAGTTTACTGCAGAAATTAATAGCAACCCAATGCGGGAAAATCTTCTGCCCGGTCTCTTTTGAGACATGATCGCCCAATTATTTATAATGTATGGCTAACTGACTGATTTAATATAGAGAAGATTAATTCATTTTAGTAAAAGTTATTATACAGGAGTAAGTATTATTATACAGGAGTAAGTATTATTATACAGGAGTAAAAGAAGTATGACCATTTTGACCTGTATGCTCAGTTGCTCGGGTGTTTTTTAAACTCTAGCCGCTATGCATCACTATACGGGGATAGGGAGTTGCTTGGCGTAGATTTATAGTGAACGGTTGGCTATTTTTGAAATGACTGAACACGACCTGTTGCAAAGTTATCAGTTTTTTGAAGAATGTAACTGTAAGGATTTTGAACTTGTTTAAATCAACAGCAATCGATTGAAATTTCTCTTTGTTTTTATATCTCATCTCGTGGTGTGATTTCTTTTAGGCTCTTTTTAAAGCGAGTAATATGTTTTTACGCCGTTCACAAATTTCTCGTCTTATTTGGGATTTTATTCTTGGTAGATTTTCACCTGGAGCCTACCGTTTTGATAAATATACGTTAAAACTAATTTTGTGTGGCTTTGGGGCATACCATGGAAATCGCAAGATATTTTAATTACGATTTTTTCCGTATAACCACCCATTCTCTTTTATAGCATTTCTATTGACAGCTATTTACTGTTTACAGCTATCACACGTTGGAACATCAGTTCTTGTAGGATCACCAAAGCTAAACAACTTCGAGCCTTGTCGGTGCCTAGATGGGTAACCGTTTAAGAATCTCATGCTATGTAATCTTGGATGTGTGGTTGGTGTAATAGGTAACGGTACGGAGTTAGAAATCGGATAGCCGATTTCCAATTCTAGTCGAGATTGTTATATACACTTACACGTAAATACCCTTGGGAAAAGTATTAATCCACATTTTCTCTCTAGCTATGGGTTAATCATCAGGACTTTTATATCATTCAAAATTTGAAAATTTAAAACTGTTTTCTGGCTGTAAATAACGTATCATGTCGAGCTAACTTCCGGCTTCTTGCTTTCCAACCAAGGTTAAGCTTCAAAAATTTAAATGCAATGTCAATCGCTATCTGCTGTCATCTTGATTCATTTTCTTGTATTGGTCTCGCTTTCTAATGAAGTTTTTATCTTTCTTATTCTTTCACACTTAGTAACTCCTTGTGTCTTATTGTCTTTATTGACTTGATTGGGGTGAAATAAATTATAAAGATGTCCATTTGTTCTTTATTTAAAATATTTTTTTGTTTTCGTACGCAGAATAGTTACGTACGGATAAATTCTGTAACAAATCGGGGATCGACTTTGCATTGTATCGATATTATGAACAGGAGCGCCACTTTTTCTTTTTATGTACTGTAGGCGCTCATAGTCCTCCACATCTTCTTGACCCTTGTAGAGCTTAATATATTTTGGTTTGTTATTTCTCTCAAACGCCGCTCTGCCATCCATTTGCTTAAGCCCATCAAGTATGTCACGCGCTTTTACCCCTTGTCTCTCTTTCTAGCTATCCGCCCTGTGAGTATCAGATTCTCCAGGCCCTCCTTTCTCATTACGTGTCCTAGAAACTTCAACTGTCTCTTTCTGATGTTAAGTATCCCCACTTCGAAACGATGAAAAAAAAATCAACATTTTGATTCTGACAAAAGCGTGTCTAATGAATGCTAATTTCCAAAAAGTACTCCCCCTCTCCCTATGGTGCAGTGGATATCGGCTCAAAACAAGAAATTGGGGAGCTGAGTTCGAATTCTAGTTGCGTTCACTTATGCGCATTCAAATTTTATTTTAGTTGCAATATGTTAAGTAAGAAATTTCTTATTTTTTACTTCACTAGAATATCTTGTTGTTTTACATTTCCATTGTTTAATAACTTGTCCTGTTCTTTTCCAGGTTTAATAACTTGTCCTGTTCTTTTCCAGGTTTAATATAATCTTAAGAGTATTACTTTTCATGCGCACATTTTTCCATGTAATCCTTGATTTTTCCAGGCATTGCTATTAATTTAATATAAATTTAATACTGAAAACTGCCTTGAAAAATAATAAAAAGAAAAAAAAGATTATATGCAATTGATTAAAAAAAATAAAAAATAAAAAAATAAAAAATTGATTAATTTTAATTAATTCTGATAATCAATTCTGATAAAATGATAAGTGATAAGCAAAGTTTGGCTGACAAAAATGATAAAAGATATCATCAGAATTTAAATGTTGAAAACTCATGCAAAAATATTAAACAGGAAAAAGTTATAAAGAATAAGATTTATTATTAGAAGCGTTAGTCACTTACTCACTTATGTACTTATGTAGTTAGTCTCCCGTTTAGAATTTCACATATTTTGATGTAGCTTTTTTCTACTAAGCCAAAATTCAATTTTTTTTTCAAACTGTACCTTTTTACGAAGGATGTGCGTTGTGGTGCAGTGGATATCGGCTGAGAAATCGCGGAGCCGAGTTCGAATTCCAGCTAAATTCATTGCATTCACTTACGCGCAAATACCCTTGGGAAAGGTATTAATCCGTCTCTTCCAGTTATGGGTTAAATAACAGGACAGATTGGGTTCTATAGCCTTGGTCGGCAACCAGTCTACAGCAGAAAGCAATGGCAACCTACTGTGGGATAATCTTCTGCCCAGTCAGTCATGTCTCTTTCGAGACATGATCGCCGAAGCGTGTATCACGTATGGCACTTAAACTGACTGACCTTGTTACGTGTTAAGGTGTAACAAAAGAAAAAAAAAAGATTGACTAAAACTCAGATAAATCACAGACAAATATTTAATTTACGATAAACACAAAATGATATACATACAAAATTTACAATTTTTTGCGTTCAAAACAGAAACATAGAGTTTATTACTGGTAGGCGAAGTGTTACGAAGGGGAAGGAAAGGTCAGTATCTTTACCCAGTTACGTTAATGAAATAGTTAAAGTGCTATACTTTTGGAAATCCTCAAATGTGTATAGAAAGAATAATTATTAGTTTGGTCAACGAAAGAGTAAAAATTATGTATTTACCCATATAGTTCCATGCGGTTCTCTTTCAGGTTTTAGTTGGTCGGGAACTTCTTAAAGATTCTTTCGGCTGGATAGAAATCCTTGAATCAAAGCCGTAGTTGATAATGTCAGCAAATCCCGGTAACAACTGACTACTCTCTTCCCAAAACCTCTTTGTATAGGGGCTGACACCTAATTTGCATATTCTTTTAGAATTTTCTCGATTTTACTGGAACATTCTGGCATCTTCCAAAACGTTCTATTTCTTTATTTTTACGACTACTTCATGAATTCAAACTTTTGTAATAACAGGTAGAACTCAATAGAATCCCTTACTACAAATTTTTAGACATTATTATTATTATTATTATTATTATTATTATTATTATTATATATAAATGCATCCTCGTAACAACCTAAGGAAGTGTCCTATCTAACTCTGTAAACTGTTTTAAATTTTGTTGAGAACTGAATTAGTGGTGAAGCTTCAAAGCTGCCTATATTCACTCAATATCGGACTTAAAAAGAATATATTCAACCACTGCTGTGGTTGAATCATTAACAATTTTGTGGAGACAATTAATTTTCTAGATACACATCCTACCATTTAATCTATAGCTTTGGGTGAGGACGTATAATAGACAAACTTATACCTCTCCCAAGGGTATATGAGCTGAAGTGATTTTAACGAATTCGACTGGAATTCGAACTCGTCTCCCCGATATGTCACCCCGAGTCACTCACCTACACTAGTATATATATATATATATATATATATTTGTTGTTAAATTGTAATGGTGTTTAGTACCAAAATTGCTGTATTTCTCAGATGTTTACTGGTGGAAAGACATTTTAATCAAGAACTTTTTTGGCATAATGTGTTCGATACCAAGGTATGATTAAAAGGATAAAGCGAAGAAAGTATCAGTTAAAACGTTATGTTAAAAAGAAATAACATTATAAACAAAATATTTTATCTGAGAAATCCAACAAAAACTTAACCCCTACCATAACACTTACCACATCCATATCTTTAATGGAAAAATGAATGGTCGTGAATCTTTTTTAAAAAAATGACAATGAGAAGCCTTTAGAATTCATCAAACTAAATTTCTTCTACTTTATTTGTAAATTCAACTATCTTAAGTAACGGTCGTTCGATAATGCAATGAAATTTAGGGTGAATTTACTTTTTCGAAGTATCAGCTTGCAATCGTCTTAATTGCTGTCTTCTTGTTCAATCAAGGCATAAGAATCTCGACTTTTATGACGTCATTACCGCCTGATTAGGGTCATCTTGTTGAACTCGAACGCCTGGCCAGCATCGCTAAGGCGTTCTCTTTCAACATGAAATTCTCATTCAAAACGCTCCTTATGGAAATGATAATCACAATATATTTAAATGAGAATTACTCGGATAATTTACCATCACAAAGATTTTGCCTGATTCTATATCTTCTCTTTTTCTATGTGTCCTGTCCCTTCAGGACGTAGGCGATCATGGCTCTCCACGTCTCCCTATCCCTTGTGGCTCTTAGTATATTTGCTCCTGGCAACCCCCGTTCCGTCATCCACCTGATCAGACCCTGCAAATATGTTATCCGCTGCCTTCCTCTGTCTCTCCTTCCTTCTATCTGTCCAGTCAGTATCAGGTTCTCCAGTCTCTCCTTCCTCATTGCATGTCCCAGGAACTTCAGTTGTCTCTTCCTGATGCTCAGCATCAATTTCCTTTTTGTTGCTATTCCTTCTAACACCTCGTCGTTGCTTGTATGCCACGATATGCTTTAGATAAAAAAAAAGAAAAAAAAAAGAAAAAATTTAATCGAAAATATTTATTACAAAAGTTAGTTTGTTATAAAAATATTTTTCTCTTCAGCCAATCATCAATTTACGGTAATTCTATAATTTCAGTTTTGAAATCAATTCGTTTACAGCGTTTCGTTGATAATTTTCAATATCTCGATGAATAGAAAATGTCAATCTACTAAGCATAGCTTATATGTGGCACAAAGCAGAAAGTATGGTGTGCCCAGTAAGGACCGAATCAGTCAATTAAGTGCCATACATGATGCATACTTGGGCGACCATATCTCTTTAGAGACATGACTGACTGGGCAGAAGATTATCCCACAGTGGGTTGCCATTACTTTCTGCGGTAGACTGATTGCCAGCCAAAGCTATAGAACCCAATCTGTCCTGTTATTAAACCCCTAATTGCAGGGAAGAGACGGATTAATATCTTTCCCAAGGGTATTTGCTCGTAAGTGAATGCAAGAATTCAACTGGAATTCGAACTCGGCTTCCCAATTACCCATTCTGAGCCGATATCCACTGAACCACAACCCACATCCGAATACTAAGCCGTAATTGATCGAATAATTGATCCTGCTTGTTAGCCATTACGCTCGGCTTGGATAATCTCTCCAACTCCTTCCGATATCATTACAGTCACACACACACACACACCATAGAAAAAGAGTCTTATATATATATATATATATATATATATATATATGTTGTTAAATTGTAATGGTGTTTAGTGCCAAAATTGCTGTATTTCTCAGATGTTTACTGGTGGAAAGACATTTTAATCAAGAACTTTTTGGGCATAATGTGTTCGATACCAAGGTATGATTAAAAGGATAAATAAGAAGGGATCAACACAATATAAAGCGATTAACCACCAACAAACTCTGTACCACTTAAGAAATAACAAAAAACAATGATAAAAATACAACATTCATTAAGCAAAAAAGAAAAAATCCCGTACACACAAAGATATTAAATTACACAAAACTTCATATAAAAATATTGTGAAATAGCAGCAGAGATAAACCAATTGTATTTTATGCCGGTTTCATTAAAATTAACAGACAAGTTTTTATCATTAAGCTTTTTATATAATTTTTCATGTGTTCTAACTACTTTTTTTTTTTCAGAACTCAAATTGTACAAACATTTTTCAAAGGGTTTGTACTTTCGAGCGCTTTCGGCTATGCTTTTAGCCATTTTCAAGAATTAATTTTGTCTTACTTGTAAATAAACACATGTAAAGTTTATATATATAGTGTCTTGTGTATGTTAAGTTCCGAACACAGTCAGCACATTGTTACCGTGTTCATAATTGATATCACTGAGTGTAGGATTTCTTTTTTTGATTAGTAATGCCCCCATTATTTTTAATCTTCTTTTGCATATATACACTGCTAAAAAATTAGAGGTACACTTCGAAAACACATCAGATCTAAACATAATGTCCCAGAGGTGTTCTATTGGGTTTAGGTCAGGTGAACGTGGGGGCCAGTCAATGGTATCAATTCCTTCATCCCCCAGGAACTGCCTGCATACTCTAGCCACATAAGGTTGGGCATTGTCGTGGACCAGGATAAACCCAGCCCCCAATGCACCAGCGTAGGTTCTGACAATTGGTCCAAGGATTTCATACCGATATCTAATAGCAGTCAGTGTACCATTATCTAACCTGTAGAGGTCTGTGAGTTTATCCAGGGATAAACCTCCCCAGACCATCAGTGACCCACCACCAAACCAGTCATGCTGAATGATGTTGCACCTCCAGACCCTTTCACATCTTTCTCATATGCTCAGATTGAACCTGCTTTCATCGGTGAAGAGCACAGGGTTCCAGTGGCGTAGTTGCCAATTCTGATGATCTATGGCAAATGCCAATCGAGCTCTGTGGTGCTGGGCAGTGAGCATAGGGCCCTCTACAGGACGTCGGGCCCTCAGGCCACCATCATTGAGCCTGTTTCTGATTGTTTGGTCAGAAACATTAACATGGAATTCATTTTATAGGGCTCTGACAGTGCTCATCCTGTTCCTCTTTGCACAAAGGCGCAGATACCGATCCTGCTGCGGGTTTAAGGATCTTCTACGGCCCTGTCCAGCTCTACTGGAATAACTACCTGTCTCTTGGAATCTCCTCCATGCTTTTGAGACTGTGCTTGGAGACACAGCAAACCTTCTCGCAACCGCAGGTACTGATGTGCCATCCTGGAAGAGTTGCACTACTTGTGCAACCTCTGTAGCGTCCACCATGCTATCAACAGAGATGTTGATCCAAGACAAATGAAAAACTACAGCAGTAGAAAGTCAGTTAGTAAAAATCAGTCAAAAGAGATGCGAAGGGAAAATAAGTATCAGTGGTCTCAACCATTCCTGTTTTTTTTTTTTTGAGGGGGTGTCTCATTGTTGCCCCTCTGATACACCTGTTGTTGATTTCATAAACTGATTAACAACCCCCTCTGCTACTTAACTGACCAGATCAATATCCCAAAAGTTTGACTGATAGGTTGCTATACTCTGATTAAAAAGTGTTCCTCTAATTTTTTTAGCTGTATATATATATATATATATATATATATTAGTCATCCACATACAAGCTCGTTTCGCTGTATCACAGCTCATCAGTGTGGCTAGACATATCCACTTGTTTCTGGCCGGGATCGAAACTCGACCGATTTGGTGTCAGTCGGAGTTGCTACTATATATATTAATCATTCACATACAAGCCCGTTTCGCTGTATCACAGCTCATCAGTATGGCACCAGCAACATAATATACAAAGCTACCGTGGAAAATAACACCAATACAGGCGAAAAGATTTACATAGAAGCAACAGAAACATCATTTAACGCAGAAAAATTACAAAAACAATACAATGTTATCAAAATAAATATGAAAGGAAACAACATTGCAACCAAAATTAAATGGGAAAAGTAAAAGTAGCACCACTACACAGCAGTTATAGCAAAAGTTGTAAATTATGCTGAGAAAAAAAGCTAGCAATAATCAGTTTTAAAAACCAAAGTAAAATATTAAATAATAGAAACGAGTGAATGAGAAAATGTAGGCATACGAATAAATACCTACTTTACTACGCAAACAACTATGAATAACAACAAAAACAAGCAAAAACGAAGCATACAAACAATATAAATAAAGAACAATAATCAATAAAATAAAAACTAAAAACTAAAATATATAATTACAAATACTAAATAATAAATACGATAATAAACAGAAAAACATAAACAAAAACAAAAAATACAAATAAGTACGAAAAATAAAAGTACATACAAGCACCCAATTACCACAAAAACAAAAAATAATACAACAACCACCAATTGAAAAATAAAATAAAGATAAAAATAAAACAATAAAAACATGTGTAAAGCCTTAAAACACAAATACACGCAACACCCAACCATGACCTAGAAGAAAATAAACTGTAATGCTGCAAAACTTAGGAACACATTAAGAAAAAGTGAAACTTTTAAAAAGAGGTCAATACAACAAAAGATCTCAAGTAAATGAAACAATCACTTATTCACGCATACACTAAGAAAAAAGAAAAATCAACCAATCATGAACAAAAACGAATAACAACTCACACAAAATTACACCATATTGTATATGAACATGAAAAAACCAAGACCTAACAACAAACAGCCCTGACGAGTGAGAACATCATATCAATGTCCTCAGGAAACTTCGAAGTCGGTATAAATCTGTTGTTTTAAAGGGATAGACTATTTGTACTTATTTCTAAAAAAAACATTTTTAAATCATTCGTCTTTAAAAATACCCGAAAAAGCTTGTTAAAGTGAAACATGTTAGATTAAATACACTTTTTCTACCTGTTTTTTACTTATCCCATCCATATATATATATATATATATATATATATATATATATATATATATTGTAAGAAAGTGATAGAACACGTAGATTTTAAACTCACTGTTCGAGCATTTACTTTTATGAAGAGTGCTTGATGCAAAGTAAAGTTTTATATTGCAATAGTTTTTACAACGGTTTATAAAAGCATAGTTTCTTTTTTGTGTCCTTTAATTTCCAAAAATATGCAGAAAGGGATATTTGGTTTCGATACATGTTTTCGAATGAAGTTAAGTGCATGTATCAGCGTTGCTTAAAGGTGTTCTTTGTAGATCCGATGTAGACTTTATTTACAGTTGGGTTTTCAATTAATGTTATATTGCATTGATAGACAATTGAATTTATTTTACACCTATTTTGTAGTGGGCATTTATTGGGGTTTCTACAATTGCATAAGTTTGTGTTGTTGTTCTCTTTATTATTTTGGAATGTATTTTTATTTTGAACAACATACTGATTTAAGATATATTTATTTATGATTTGTAATGATATTTTCAAGGTTATTTGTGCAACTATAACTTAGTTTAAGTGTATTTTTGTTTAGAATTTTACTTAGAGGGTTGTTAGTGGGGAAGTGTTCTTTAATTAAATTGAGGAACTTCTGCCCTAACTTGGGGTTTATCATTTGGTTGAAAGGAGGTATATACAAAATGATTTTTCTATTTCTATTTTCCCTTTATGGTTATAATTTGTTATATATTTGATGCATTGGTTTTTGTAGACACTATTTTTAGGGACTTATTGTAAAGACTTTTCTGTTTATTAAATATTTCTTCACTGGAAGAGTTTTTACTAATTCTGTATTCTATGTAGGAGGGTATGTGTTTGATTATACTTGGGGTGATTTGACTTTTGGTGGATGTCTAATGGATATTCGTTGATATAATGGGTGGATATATAATGGATATTCGTTGGCATAATGGTATATATATATATATATGTATGTATATATATATATACGAATAGAAGTGATATATATATATATATATATATATATATATATATATACGAATAGAAGTGATTTATATATATATATATATATATATATATATACGAATAGAAGTGATTGATATATATATATATATATATCATTGTTTTCAGTGCACGGTTTTGAAATACAATAGACACCAACGGCTCTAATATATATATATATATATATATATATATATATATATATATATATATATATACCGTCAAGTATATATATATATTACCGTCAAGTAGATTCTCAAAAAAGAACGCATTTTAGATAATTTAAATACCCCCCTTTTTTTACTGAAAATTTAGTTCTATTTGTAAGATAATGGCCTAAAGCTAATCTGAATTCAAGGAAAAATTTATTTCCCTATATAAATAAGCTTTTTAGGCATTTTTAAATACTCGCACGTTTTTGCAGTAACTCATCAAGCCGCCATTGTATTCGAAAAATCTAAACAACAAATTTACAATTCTGTTTAAAATCCAATATTTGTCCTAGAGATGAGTTTCGAAGTCTATTTGTAAATAGATAATTACCATTTATTTAAAGCAGAATGAAATAACATTTTATTACACAGGATAGCCTGTGAGGTTAAAAGAACAAATAGAAATTCTACCACTATCCGAAAAAGCACTAGCAAAAGCATAAAAATGAAGAGCAAAATACGAATGCAATAATGAAGAATTTGTTATTTATGTTTAATTGTTTAAAAATACATTTTTTAACCCGTAATTTAAGAATTTTTTTCATTCTACACATTTTATTAAAATTAGTACAATGAATAAGCGGATGTGCGTTGAGGTGCAGTGGATATCGGCTCGGAACGAGAAATCGGGGAGTCGAGTTCGAATTCCAGTTGGATTCCTTGCATTCACTTGCGCACAATTACTCTTGGGAAAGGTTTTAATCCGTCTTTTCCCTCCAGTTATGGGTTAAATAACAGGACATATCAGGTTCTATCGCCTTGGCTGGCAACCAGTCTACTGCAGAAAGTAATGGCAACCTACTGCGGGATAATCTTTTGCCCAGTCAATCATGTCTCTTTCGAGACATGATCGCCCAAAGCAAGAACGAATAAATGCAGTACCATGAGAGAAAACGCGTTACGTAACGTATTTTTTAAATAAAAAAATCTTTCTTAAAGCTTTTATTTTAGTTTTAATTTTAAGATAATAAATTAAATTTAATATTTTCAGTTTGCAAAATACTTTACTGTATTTCAAAAACTAATTTAAATTAAGTATGTTTTCTGTGTGGTTTATTTTATTTTTGCTAAAATAGCTGATTAGCGTCCTTTTTAGTAGTTTTTCATCACAATATAATTCTCTTTATAAAAAAAATATTCCGAAAATAAAATTTACTTTTCTGAAACCTTATTAGAGGAATATTAATTGATTAAAGTGTAGTTAACCTGGTTCGAAACAAATATCATATACTTAAGTTTAAAATATCCGAGAAATTATTATTGAAACCCAACTGGGGTTGCTTCACTCAGCTCTTGACGTATTTAACAATTAGATGACAAATGGTTATTTATTTAATATTGTTCTATGGGATCTTTAGCCGTAAAACATAAATTAATATAATGTGAATACCTTTTATACATTACTTTTAAGTACACAATAATCTTAAAAATTTAGAAAAATCTAAACTTATTTATAAATGGAACTTTGTCTGTGTGTGTGTGTGTCCGTTACCTATAGACTCCGAAACGGTTGAACCGATTTTCTTGAAAATTTACACAGTTGTACTATAAGCGTCCTCGAGTGTTATTAGCTAGATTTTGTGTCGAGGTACCCCCGATAAATATCGAAAATCGATAATCGAAAAAACCGGGTTATAGAAGGAGTGGTCCGATTTTAATCAAATTTGATACACTCATAGACAAAGACATAAGAAACGATATTCAGAAGTTTTAAGGTTGTAGTTCTTACAATAGTGCAGAAAATCGATAATATATATATATTTTCCAAATTAGAAGTTGCTTTACTCTGATTGGTCCACATTGTATATACAATAATGCCTCCCTGATTAAAGGGGTCATGCTCGTTTTCAACCTTTTAAACCATTCATTTCACAATAATCACATCACTTGACAAGACACAAAGGTGTCGAAACAAAATGGCTACTTTTGTAGTGATAGTATAACATATCCATGTTATAATTTATGAATAAATAATATTATTAGCTCTACTTTTGTATTGAGCACTTTTTTAAAAATAGTGTTTCTTTTGACAAGGAATATTATTCCAACAATACTTGGATATCAGCTCCTTCTATAGTTGAGCACTATCTACCCTATTTTTATAATGGAAAAGATAAATTTCGAAATATCTTTTAACAAACATTCCCACAACAAGCAAACGGGATTATTTCGCCAGGTTGGTTCTACAAACCGAAGACCTGGAAAACTCATTTCTTTCTTCTCGAAAAGAACCAAATGCATCATCAGGAAAAATTCAGCTTTTTTTTCTTTTTTTTTTCCTTAATAATTTCACCCCGGGTAAGGCGTAAATGCCACTGATGTGGGTGGGGAGGGGCTACATAACTGAAAGAAAATTAATTAGAGGAGGGAGAAGAGGATTACAAACCAATTAGAAAGAAGCAATAGAAAGATAAAAATGCAGGGGTGATGAGAGTTGTAAAGGGGGAGAGAAAGGGAAGGATATACGGGGTGGAGGAAGGGCTAGAATCAAGTGGTAAGTAGATCAGTATTGACATTGCAATTAAATTTCTGGAGGTTGTAGCCGTCAGGAAAGCAAGAATATGGGAGCGAGTTCCACAGGCGGGAAGTGCGAGAGAAGAACCTGCAGGAGTAGAATTGTCGTCTGCATTTGGCTAACTTAACTGTGAATGGGTGGGACCCAGTTGCCATTCTGGTTGCACGAGTAAACACCTGTTGAGGAGGCACCAGTGACTTAAGTTCGTCTGAGCAGAAGCCATGAAAGTACTTATAGAACAGACAAAGGGAGGCCACATTTCGTCGGTGGGGAAGTGGCTGTAGTCGAGCCGCCAAGTCAGCACCTATCACGTTACTAACTCTCCTTTGGAGCCTGTCGAGAACACTGAGGTGAGCGACAGTGGCGCCTGACCATAAATGGCAGCAGTTCTCCATGCAGGGTCGAATGGTAGACTTATATATAGGCAGGATGGATTCAGGCAGAAAAAAACGTTCTGGATCGACATAGTGACCCAACCTTCTTAGCAGTAGATTTAGCTAAAAGCTTGAAAACGGCACCGATTATTGAAAGACACTCTGGATTCGAAATTGACCTGATGGAAATCGTGAATGGATTAACCTTTTATAAGAGGAAGAACTCCTTCCAAAAGCATCTGGATTATTATTATTATATCATTATAATTTCAGCAGCAAGAACAAAGTAGATATAAGTATTAATTAATAATAATGATCTGACTTCAATCAAATCTTAATAACAATACCCACCAAAATTAATCTTAAGCCTACCCACATATTTTCCAAATTAGAAGTTGCTTTACTCTGATTGGTTCACATTGTATATATAATAATGCCTCCCTGATTAAAGGGGTCATGCTCGTTTTCAAACTTTTAAAACATTCATTTCAGAATAATCACATCACTTGACAAGACACAAAGGTGTCGAAACAAAATGGCTACTTTTGTAGTGATATTGTAACATATCCATGTTATAATTTATGAATAAATAATATATATATATATATATATATATATATATATATATATATATATATATATATAGGAAAGAATATTAAAAGGTTTTGAATTTAAAAATGTATTTTTGGACAGTGTTTATTTTTATTATTCTATTTTATATTTCAGACCGTCCTCGGTCCTTCATCAGAAACAAGTGATTTTAAAATTTGAATTAGAAACGTATTTCGCGAGAGCCAGTAATGTTATATATATATATATATATATATATATATATATATATAAGGCAAGTGTATGTTTTTATCTACCTGTATGTCTGTATTTTTTTCAGCCCTTTTATTTTAGCTTTTGCTTCGGGTTTGGCTCTAAGTAGGTATAATTGTAGTTCTTAGTCTCAGCCATGATACCATTTACTCAGATGACTTATTTACCCTTCAAATTTCAGTTTACGACGAAAAAAACTTATTTGATATCGATACCAGGAAATCAAAATTTGACTTACATCCATTCATTTTTCTTTCAGTCTCCGGATTCTCTTTAACTGGAAACAACTATTGCTTTTTACTCTTTCGTGCCAACGTCCAAAGAGTGAGCTCCAGGACCATGGATTAGTTTTAAAGCTTTCATTACACCCGAGCAACGCCGGGCTATACTGCTAGTTCTAAATAATTTTTGGTAAAAATTCATTATTCATCGAAAAAATATTAAATAGTGTCTTTGATATATCTTATTCATAAAAGCAAATAAAAGCTTTTCTAATTAAATAATGTCATTGTTTTCTTACATTTTTATTCTATGATCCATAGCAGATTTTTGGTAAATGGTTTCACTGGTTGACAAATGATGATTTAAATTCTCCAAGTCTTTTAACTTATATAAATATAAAGAGTGTGAAATTCTAATTTCTCGAAATTTCTTAAAATTAGGTAAATTAGGATAACAGATCCAAAATTTTTCTTAAAATTAAACAAGTTTGAGTAACAAATAATGACTCGATTAAATATGCATATGCGCAGGGTGTACATATGTATAGTATTATTATTCAAGTGTTAATAAAACAGTGCTCAATGTATGAACAGAGCTGAATTATATATATATATATATATATATATATATATATATATATATATATATATATATACATATATACATATTATTCTGCGCCTATGGCACGACGTGGAATTTCAAGCGTTATGCAATCATCAGGTGCATATTTTAAACTGACAGTTTAATAGATTTAAATTTAAATTCAGTCGATGTTCATGTTAATTAAATCTTAAAAAATAATTTTTTTAAGATTTATTTGTTAATAATTTCTGAAAATTTTGTAAAAGTCCGACAATTTGATTTTTGCAAGATCTTTCAAAACTATGTGTTTTTTCAGCTAAAAATGCACTAAAACTTTTAATACTAATCTTTGGTCGTAAGAATAAAAATAATTTTAACCAGAACTTCAAACGTGTTAGAAAGGATTAACAAATTTAATAAAATAATCAAAAGACACTTTGATCTTTTCTCTTAGTAAAAACATATATTTTGTTGATGACAAAACTTTGTTTTTATCAAATTTTGAGTCTTTTTTTTTTATCATAGTATTTTTTTTTTTTTGCAAATTTTTGAAAGTTCCAAATAAATTTGAAGGTATTTAAGCGCTGTCAAAACAAAAGTATACCGCAAATATAATTTGTGTCAAATTAATGTGAAAAGAAAAATCATTTTAGAACAAATTTTTGAAAAAATTAATCACGGTGTAATATATTATTTTATGTGAATGAAATAATATTGTCGTAATTCTGAAAATGTTCTGAGTGGCGAGGGAAACATACTATGCAGGAAAAAAAAAAGACAAATATTTGTTTTTGGAATAATGAAATTTAAAAGAACAGCTTACGTTTCATTACTGAAACAAGTATTGGTTGTTCAAGAATCTGTAAATAAATGCAGGAAAACAGAGACTTGCAAAAAAAAAAAAAAAAAAAAAGAAGGAAAAAAGCAAAACAAAAAAACGAATACCTGTACTGACGAATCGGAAAATAGTTTTTTCAAGACACAAGAAAATTGACTGAACGGGAGACATGAAATTATACTAATTTATAATATTCTTCTGATATTGAATAGTAGTCAGTCAAAGCGAGATAACATAATTACATCTTTTTTATGTATCCATATCAAAAAGCGATGGACCGGATGTTTGCGCTTTCACGACCAAAAAGCGAAATGACCAAAAGTCGTCGCTGTGCAGATGTTCCGGTTGAAAACTAAAAATTAATTAAATATTAAATTTTCAGTTCACAAGCCTACGCGAATTTTATCTATCAGCCAATGGGAAGTCCAGAATCAAATACAAGTGTGAAATCCCAAATAAGCTGCTGTGATCCAAAAAGAAGATATAAAAAGCGGATACAGAAAGCATCGCCAGACAGACCGACGCAGGCAGACGAGAGTAATTAGTAGCTCCCTTGACCTAAGTCGGGCGGCTACTATGCTCGCCTCCCTTTACCTCTCCTTACCTTCTTCCCTGTCTCAAAACTACTTACTGACCTAAGGAGCGAATACACCAAAGAGATTCCTTATTTACACGCTCCCAAATTCCTAAGCATTAATTCTCTTTCAGCATTTTATTGCCACGAACAATTTAACCTCCGTTGGACCTATACTTCATGTATTACTTCAATTGTAAAAACATTAATTGATATGTATATATATAAAATGTTACTTTTCAACTCAATTTATTTTTTTGGTTTATAACCTTTCTTTATGATTTATAGTGGGCTATCTACAACAAGGCCAAATTCCGTTAACCTGCAACAGTATACATCTACCCTTCACTAGAACGGACTCTCCACTACTAACTAACAGAAAGAATAGATAAACAACCCACTATAATCTAACAGTTGTTAAAAGAAGAAAATACAAATATATTTTTTTAAAGGTTCACACTCGTAAAGGTCATTAAACGTTATATTTCTTTTTATTTTTTAAATATGTGTTTATTTAATAAAAGAAGGCCTTGTGACAAACAGCAACGGGATGAATTCCAAAATAGCACTGAAAAATTACAAGTATTATGCGTAGATTTATTTCTGTTCAATCAAGATGAAAATAATGTGTTTTATTAAATTATGCATGCATAAATTTTCAAAAAAAAAAATTAATTAAATATATTTTTAGTTTTATTGAATTATTTTTAGTAATAGACGGTTCTATCATTCAGTTAAGTTCAAACTTGATATTGCACAATTTGCTACTGAAATAATACCTTTAGATTTTTGATACTGAAAGGGGGAGGGAATGAAACACATGCCTCCAATATCTTTCCTAATTTATTTTTAAAATAAATTAAACTTATTCAGTAAAAGAATAATTTACTAATAAATAAGCACTGAAAATGTTTGAATCGGATAATTCTCTGATTTTTGGCAAATATTTTAAAACAGTGGTTACGGTGTGTAATGATATTTGCTTTCATTTCGAAAAAAGCATCAATTTTGGTGATATATATATATACACACACACACACACACACACACACACACACACACACACACACACACAAACCCCATGTTTTTATATATATATGTATGAAAGAATCCAAAAAGATAAAGCAAATATATGTAAAAATGAAGACAGACACGTTATTTCATGGTTAGGCCTATACTTCCTCTTAATCATGGAATAACTTGTCTGTCTTCATTTTTACACACACACACACACACACACACACACACACACACACACACACATATATATATATATATATATATATTGTTTTATGTTTTGTTACCACACCTCACATCCCTGAAGATGATCTTGGAAGGAGATTGAAAGTACTTGGGAGCATCGAGAAATGAATAATAAAATCATCTTTCAAAATTACAGCTCATTTCTTACATCTTTCAATTATAATACGCGAGAGATTATCCGTGAGTATGAAGGGATTTTATTAAAAATAAGCAAACACAATGTTTGCAATTTATTTAATCTGACATGTCTAAAAGAAAATTTGCTGCCTAAATATACAAATTTGACACACACACACACACACACACACACACACACACACACACACACACACACATATATATATATATATATATATATATATATATTCTTGGGCAGCAATCTTTCTTTCAAACATCTTTCATTAGACAGCCATGTGTTTAAGTTTTTTTCTTTTCTTTTTTTAAATCGTATCACCCCGAGCAAGGCGGTAACGCCACTGATGCGCAGGGGGCTACGTAAAAGTGAAAAGATTGGAAAAGAGAAAGCCGGAAACCACATCCTAAACAGGAAACAATGTTTAGCCTCTTTACCTGTTCAATAGACGTGGGTGGAGTGTGAACCGGTCGATAGTTTAGTCTATCTACTCCAATTGAAAAAAAAAAAAAGAAAAAAATGAGTAGAATGATTGGAAAAGAGAAAGCCGGAAACCACATCCTAAACAGGGAACAAGGGATGAGCCTCTTCACCTGTTCAATAGACGTGGGTGGAGTGTAAACCGGGCGATAGTTAGAAGTTTCTGCTAGTATTATTTTTCCACATGATTTGTCTTATGTATCAATTTATTTATTTTTGTTGAAAAAGAAGCTATAGAAATGGCCGAAAGCGCCTGATGCGATAGACAATTTTTATATTTCTTACTTCTAACAAATCGAAAAAAAAAAGGATGCTGAAACTTTAATAAAGATGAATTAAATTTTCCTTGCCCGTCATATTTTAAGTTAAATTTAAAGTTTACGGTAGGCATTGTTAAATGTAGAATCGAAAATACGATCCCAAAATACTTTACAAATTTTGGAAGTCAGTTCCTGTCACTAAAACAAGGTAAAATGTGCATATAAACATGTCCAAAAGACCATCGTTGACCCCAACACAGTAACTTTTACTCATGCATGCGTCCGTCAGATCATTGACTGGTGGATACTTTCAGATACTCTCACACGGTGTTAAATATTTTCGCAGGCTCCCATAACAAGTTGATGAAGCGTCTTTGCATTATTAATGTCATCTGCATAAACCAATTGTTTTAGGTGGCCCCACGGATAAAAATCAAAGGATTGAGTTTGGGGTAACTCGAACTGTTCCTCTCCTACCTATCCGTCTTTAATGACAGATGTCAGCCAGTGCATCGGGAACAATAGGACTAAAATGTCAAAATAAGAAGTTGAATAATTCAGTAGTGTTTTTTCGAGACGAAACAAATTCATGCATTTGGTCGAAAAACAAAACCCCTAGAAAGAGGTCAAAAAAGGTCCGTGACAAGTTTTCAGCCTCTGATGGTCAGTTAGGCTTAGTTTAATTTGTAACTTATATGAATTTTGGGAGAAAAAAAGCAATTTTTGATAAGATAGTGATGGTTCAAAGTACTGGCCGGGCCACCAGTCAATCTTCACCCCGTCATGCGGTTCTGAAGTAATACTCGCTGTGATTAATTATATCAACTACGTCAAGACCTATATATAGGCCTTTACGTAGTTGATATAATTTGAGTTTTGTTTAATGGCATATCAACCTCTGTGGGTTATTTAATGCCAAAAAGGCGTGGTTTTAAGGTATTTTTTAATGTTCAGTTATAGTGAAAAGGTTGATTTAGTCAGATTTTAATGAAAATTTTTTGTTTTTATTCTTTTTTATTTCAGAAAACAACATGTCTTCTAGTTTAAAAATGTGTTATGGTAATAAATTTTTCTTTAAAAATATATTGTTGGTAATATTTTTTTTCTATAAAAGTCTATTTTTATGTATATTTTTCTATAAAAGTCTATTTTTATACTTTCATAGTGTTTTGACCCTAGTTTGGGGGTTAACTATTTGCCCATAGCTGGGACCCTAACAGGTGCTACCACTCCGGGTCAGGGTGAATCTGGGAACAACAGCAATTAAGAGGTGATTACATGCTCCTAACAAACTCCTAATCAGAGGCCTTGCTGCCAGATTCCGTTTAACGTTATGCCCAGGACCCTTGATATAATAAAGTATTTAGAGAAATAATTTTAAACTCTGCCACTGATCTTGCTGACACCCATATCCTGAACTTTGCAATCACTCAGTCTCACTCGCTTCCCCAGTATCCTTGAAGGACAAGCTTCCCTGCTAGATCTGCTTCACTTCTATCCCTGATTTCTAACACGCCATGCAGCTTTGCCCTCTTGGCAGCTCTAACCCTGCTGTAGTTTTCGCTAATATCTCTGTCCACTCACCCACTCCGGGAAACCTCCTAGAAGTAGAATTTCTTACTGCTACCAAAGAGCGATAAATCTGGCTTGTTTCCTTCGCTCTCCCCTCATGTAGACCCCTGTGTACGAGTGGCAGTATTGCCTTTGCTTGGGGTGAAACGATTATTAAAAAAAAAAAAATAGTATGTGTTAACCAGACGTTCGTTCGCTTCTTTCTTTATTTTTCTTTTTTGTTAAGAAACATTTTGAAACCGTGATAATTAATCAGCATTTATTTTATTTCTCTAAGGATATAATAGCCATTGTGTAAAATAAAAATAAATAAATAAATATAAAAACGAAAGGTAACAGAAGAAGTGAAACAGTTTCTTTTGTCCTTGGAGAATTAGCGAGATGTTTATTTAGTCGACATTAGTAAGTCTCTTTGTAATTATAGCTTCTATGTTTCAATTGCTTCAAGGGTACGATTTCATTTTTTCTGTTCTGAATGATCGTTGAGGGCTTAAATGCTTCGTCGACTGCACGTGCCTTGTAGGAAATTTGATGAAAAAACACAAGATATATTTTGGCGGGAAATTTTTCTGCTATAATATTTTTGCAATTTACAATTGTTTATTCTAATGAAGACAGTATAGAGTGCTACTATAACGCGAGGTTTACCTCAATATAGCGTTAAGTCTATCTCTCGTTTCGACTATGCTTTTTTTTATATGAGCAGATCACGTGTTTATAATTTTTTTTTTAATCATATCACCCCGAGCAAGGCAGTAACGCCACTGATGCGCAGGGGGCTACGTAAGAGTGAACAGACTGGAAAAGAGAAAGCCGGAAACCACATCCTAAATAGGGAACAAGGGATGAGCCTCTTCACCTGTTCAATAGACGTGGGTGGAGTGTGAACCGGGCGATAGTTTAGTCTATCTACTCCAACTGAGAAAAAAAAAAGAAAAAAAAATGAGTAGAATGATTGGAAAAGAGAAAGCCGGAAACCACATCCTAAACAGGGAACAAGGGATGAGCCTCTTCACCTGTTCAATAGACGTGGGTGGAGTGTGAACCGGGCGATAGTTTAGTCTATCTACTCCAACTGAGAAAAAAAAAAGAAAAAAAAAGAGTAGAATGATTGGAAAAGAGAAAGCCGGAAACCACATCCTAAACAGGGAATAAAGGGATGAGCCTCTTCACCTGTTCAATAGACGTGGGTGGAGTGTGAACCGGTTGATAGTTTAGTCAATCTACTCCAATTGAAAAAAAAAAGAAAAAAAAAAGAGTAGAATGATTGGAAAAGAGAAAGCCGGAAACCACATCCTAAACAGGGAACAAGGGATGAGCCTCTTCACCTGTTCAATAGACGTGGGTGGAGTGTGAACCGGTTGATAGTTTAGTCTATCTACTCCAATTGAAAAAAAAAAAGAAAAAAAAAAGAGTAGAATGATTGGAAAAGAGAAAGCCGGAAACCACATCCTAAACAGGGAACAAGGGATGAGCCTCTTCACCTGTTCAATAGACGTGGGTGGAGTGTGAACCGGTTGATAGTTTAGTCTATCTACTCCAATTGAAAAAAAAAAAGAAAAAAAAAAGAGTAGAATGATTGGAAAAGAGAAAGCCGGAAACCACATCCTAAACAGGGAATAAAGGGATGAGCCTCTTCACCTGTTCAATAGACGTGGGTGGAGTGTGAACCGGTTGATAGTTTAGTCTATCTACTCCAATTGAAAAAAAAAAAGAAAAAAAAAAGAGTAGAATGATTGGAAAAGAGAAAGCCGGAAACCACATCCTAAACAGGGAATAAAGGGATGAGCCTCTTCACCTGTTCAATAGACGTGGGTGGAGCGTGAACCGGTTGATAGTTTAGACTATCTACTCCAAATGTGAAACAGATATAAATACCTATGTTAGACATCACCTAACCTGATGGTCACGTGAGGGAGGGGCACGGTAGACCTTTCCGCTTCACCTGGGTAGACGATATATTGCGGTAGACCTCGCGCTATAGTAGCACCGATTATAATCATTATTACACCAAACGTTTAAAAACGGTAATTTTTGCTGTAAAGGTTACATTCATATTACACTTTACCCTTTTTTATGAGGAGATCTAAATCTTGATTTAATCGTAATTGATTTTCTAAGCTTAGATGTGGCACAAGGCCGACAATATGGGGCACCCAGTGAAGATCGAACTCTCTATTCAGTCGTAATAGATCTAGCAAGATAACCTTGCTAACCATTACACCACGTCGTCTGTTGATTCAGTCAGTTAAGTGCCATACGTGATACACGCTTTGGGCGATCATGTCTCGAAAGAGACATTACTGACAGAAGATTAGCCCGCAGTAGGTTACCACTGCTTTCTACGGTTGACAGCCAAGGCCATAGAACCCAATCTGTCCTATTATTTAACCCATAACTGGAGGGAAGAGACAGATTAATACCTTTCTCAAGAGTATTTGTGCGTAAGTGGATGCCACGAATTCAACTGGAATTTGAACTCCTCACTCCGATTTGTCGTTGCGCAGTCGGTATCCACCGCACATCCATAGACATGGACACAATGTTCGATTAAATACCCTGTGGTCATCATCAAGTGTCTATAGATTGGTAGATTATCTCGTTGATTATTGCGAAATATCCTGTTCTTTCATGTTAGATTTTTTGTTCTTTCGTGTTAGATTTTTGGTTCGTCACTACCAAGTCCAAGGCTCGAAACCCTAACCACCAGATGATACTAACACATATGTTACCCACTACTATATCCACTACGCCACTCCTGAAGACATTACGTTTGCTCCATTCATTATGCATACGAACAGTGAGAAATGCATGCAAAAAGACAAAAATATAGAAAACATATTTCCAGTTATAGAAATGGATGTCTGTTCGCTGAGCGTAACGTTCACAACTGCAACCTGTCCAAGATAATGAAAACGGGAAACCACTCCACTATTTTTTCCAAGAGGTCATAGTAATTCACAGATAATAAAGAAAATGAGTCCGTGGAGAATCAGGATGACATACTTCCTAACGAAACATAGCATTATATATATATATATATATATATATATATATATATATATATATATATATATAATGTGTGTGAGAGAGAGAGAGAGAGAGACACACACACACACACTGAGACAGAGAAAGAGTGAAAGAGAGAGAACGAGTTAGCGATAGAGAGAGAGAGAGAGAAGGAGAGAGAGAGTTAGCGAGAGAGATAGTTAGCGAGAGAGAGACACACACAGAGAATGAGAGTTAGTGAGAGAGACAGAAAGGAAAGAGAGAGTTAGAGAGAGAGAGAGAGAGTGAGAGAGTTAGTGAAAGGAAGATAGAAAAAATTAGTTAGAGAGAGAAAGAGAGTTAGACAGAAAGAGAGAGTTAGTAAGTGAGAGAGCGAGAGCAGGACAGAGAGAGAGAGAGTAGTTTGGGCGCACCTTCAAAAACTGACAGTCATATATAAAACGCTTTACAATTTAGTTGAGTGCCATACGTGATACACGCTTGGGCGATCATGTCTCGAAAGAGATAATCTTCTGTCCAGTCAGTGATGTCTCGAAAGTGACATGACTGACTGGGCAAAAGACTATCTCGCAGTAGGTTGCCATTGCTTTCTGCGGTAGACTGGTTGCCAGCCAAGGCTATAGAAACCAATCTGTCCTGTTATTTAACCCATAACTGGAAGGAATAGACAGATTAATACCTTTCCCAAGGGTATTTGCGCGTAAGTGAATGCAATGAATCCAGCTGGAATTCGAACTCGGCTTCCCGATTTCTCGTTCCGAGCCGATATCCAATGCACCACAACGCACATCCACAACCACACTTTACAATTACGTTGGTTATATTTTGTGAATGACATCTAGGATTTCTATCGTTACAATTGACACTATTGCTTCATGTAAGAACGGACTCTATTTTTGAATTCATTATAATCACAGATGTAAGAAATAAAGCTAACAAGTCACAAAACTTTAAATATTCATATAATTCATGAGAAACCTGATCTCTTTTACATATTAAAGAGTTCTTCATGTTACCGAAACATTGTGTAAAATAAAAAATAAAAAAATAAAATACATATAAAAACGGAAGGTAACAGAAGAAGTGAAACGGTTTCCTTTATCCTTGGGGAGTTGGCGAGATGTTTAATAAGTCGACATTGGTAAGTCTCTTGGTAATTATTGCTTCTATGTTTCAATTGCTTCAAGGGTACGATTTTTATTTTTTCTCTTCTGAATGATCGTTGAGGGCTTAAATGCTTCGTCGACGGCACGTGCCTTGTAGGAAATTTGATGAACTAGGCGTTTGCGTTGCGTTAAAAAACAAAAAACAAAAAACAAAAAACAAAAAACAAAAACGCAAGATATATTTTGGCGGGAAATTTTTCTGCTATAATATTTTTGCAATTTGCAATTGTTTATTCTAATGAAGACAGTATAGAGTGCTACTATAACGTGAGGTCTACTTCGATATAGCGTGAGGTCTGTCTCCCGTTTCGACTATGCTTTTTTTATATGGGAAGGTCACGTGTCTAGAAAAGGTTAGGCAGAAGTAAATTTCCATGTTAGACCTCACCTGACCTGAGTGCCACATATTTTACCCATAGAAGAAAACTACAGTTTAATAATTAAACGGAGCGTCTACTTAAATTTGAGTATCCATTATCTAAACTTATTTATAAATGGAAATTTGTCTGTGTGTGTGTGTCTGTGTGTCTGTGTGTGTGTGTGTGTGTGTGTGTGTGTGTGTGTGTCCCCGTTACCTACAGACTCCGAAACGGCTGAACCGATTTTCTTGAAAATTTACACAGTTGTATTATAAGAGTCTGCGAGTGTTCTTAGCTAGGTTTTGTGTCGAGGTACCCCTGATATTCAGAAGTTTCAAGGTTGCAGTTCTTACAATAGTACAGAAAATCGATAATATATATATATTATCGGGGGTACCTCGACACAAAACCTAGCTAAGAACACTCGCAGAGGGGTATAGTACAACTGTGTAAACGTTCAAGAAAATCGGTTCAGCCGTTTCGGAGTCTATAGGTAACGAACACACACACAGACACACACACAGACAAAGTTTCATTATAAATAAGTTTTTATATATATATATATATATATATATATATATATATTATTATTATTATTAGTATTATTATTATTATTAATTCACGTAACTATATATTTTTATATATAACTATATCGCCCCAAGCAAGGCATTTTACTGCCACTGTTTTGCAGGAGGTTACATAGGAGGAAAGTTATGAGAAAGAGGGACAGGTTATAGGGGGTGTCAGGAAGTGGGTAAGAGAAGGATGAGAATACTGATGAGAGTGGAGTGGATGGAGAAAGGAGCATGAGAGAGAGAGAGAGAGAGAGAGAGAGAGAGAGAGAGAGAGGATGCTGGTTAATTAGAAAGGAGGTGACTATTGATTTTACATTTAAATTCTTGGAGATTGTAGCTGTCGGGAAAGCAAGTAAATGGAAGGGAATTCCACAGGCTGGAAGTGCAAGAAAAGAAGCTGATGGAGTAGAATTTGCGTTTACAATTGATTGGTTTCGCAGTAAAAGGGTAGGACCTAGTTGCTAATCTTGTGGCTCGAGGAAATTTATGTATAGGGGGCACCAGTGAACTAAGTTCATCGGAGCAGAAAGCCGTAAAAGTATTTGTAGAAGAGACACAAGGAAGCCACATTGCACTGGTGAGAAAGTGACTGTATCTGGGCTGCCAAGTCGGTATCGATCACATTACAGATTCTTCGTTGGATTTTTTTCAAGAACACCTGGGTGGATAGCAGGAGCATCCGACCAGATATATATATATATATATACCAAACAAATAGGCAGAAAAACACTTACACAAAGTTTTATTTTGCATTCTAACCTGAAGTAGCCGAAAGCAACAAACGTTTTTGGCGAAACGCGTCGTTTATAGCTTTCCCACTTCGACATTGCAGTATGACAAAATAAATTTTTTTACAGAAAATCATAATCCACGGGTTTGGCTAGTATATCATAATCCACGGGTTTGGCTAGTATATATATATATATATATATATATATATATATATATATATCGAGAAAAAGAATAAGAGAGAGAAAAAGAATATATATTGAGGTCAACGCCAAGTGGCGACAGTCTGTTTTATGCTTGAACACAATCTTCCAGCCATGAATATTTTGTATTATCATTAAACAGACTGTCACCACTCGATATAGATCTCAGTGTCTACCCTTATATCTAGATACACTCTATCACAGATATTATCCCTTTTACCAATAAAAGTCCAATATATATATTACCATGCATCAAAACTACATTTTTACAATGCATCAAACATACATTTTTATCAACCATTAAAATATATGTATATAAATACATATAGAGCAAATATATGTATAAATGAAGACAGACACGTTATTCCATGGTTAAGCGGAAGTGTAGACCTTTACACGTGTAAAATCTTCTGTCCAATAAAGACGGAAGCTGAGGATGGTTCGCCTGAAATAGGTTTATAATTCCGCTTAACCATGGAATAACCTGTCTGTCTTCATTTTTACACACACACACACACACACACACACACACACACACACACACACACACACACACACATATATATATAGTCATCCGCAGACAGATCTGTTTCGCTGTGTCACAGATCATCAGTACGGTTAGACTCCGATTGCTTTTTAACCCAGGATTGAAACCCGACCGAAGTCGGCGATTCTACCTCTGAACTATGGGCGCTCAGTAGAAGGAGATTTTGAAGACTTTTGAGCGTGTATATTATCATTATAGACGCCCAATAGCTGAGAGTATTCTAATTCATTGCTGAATGAACACGTGTTCTAATTCATTGCTGAATGAACGATATATATATATATATATATATATATATATATATATATATATATATATATATATATATATATATAATCGTTTCACCCCAAACAAGTCATTACTGCTACTGGTGCGTAGTGGGTTACATGTGAAGAGATTGAAGATAAAGGGGAACAGATTACTGGGGGTGTTGTAGAATGTGTAAGAGGAGGACGGAAACACTGGTGCGAAGAGAGCTGCATGAGAGTAGACCGGAGATGAAAGGATGGGAGTCAAAGATATAAAAGATAGCAATTGACGTTGCATTTAAACCCTTGGAGAGTGTAGCTATCAGGGAAGCAAATTTACGGAAGGAGTTCCAAAAGCGGGAAGTGCAAGAAAAGAAGCTGTTTGAATAGAAGTTGCAGTTACATTTTATTGTTTTCACTGTAGAAGGGTGGGATCTAGTTGCCAGTCAAGTAGCTCGAGTAAATTCGTGCAGATGGGGCACCAGGGAGATAAGCTTGTCGATGAGAACGTGACTAAAGTCGATCTGCCAGGTCGGGAGAGATTACATTGCAGATTCTTCTTTGGATTTTGTCGAGAATAGAAGGGGCACCCGACCAGATACGATAACAGTATTAAATGCACGGGCGGGTGGCGGAATTGTATGATTAAGATGGGTTCAGACGAGAAAAACTTGGCCTGACTACAGTGACCCGACCTTCCTAGCAGCAGATTTAGCTATTGATTCATTGAAGTCGTTGCACTTGAGGTCGTCTGTGAGAGTTAGGCGAAGGAGGCGCAGTGTATTGTTTTTAGGGAGACTAGCCTGATCCATGTTGATGGGAGATTAGGAACGACTTTCTATGGTGGTTATATATATATTATCTTACTATATATATATATATATATATATATATACTACCTTACTGATGAGCTGTGATATTGCGAAACAGATCTGTCTGCGGATGACTATATATATATATATATATATATATATATATATATATATATATATATATATCTTAAATTAGAAAAAACGACGTGAAGGTAAATCCCAAAGGATCCTATTAATATTCAATATCAACATTGATCCAGCCAGTGTTTTGTTCTTGTTGATGAGATGGGTGTTAAATTTACTTGTCGAAATGGCCATCCGATTTAAGAAAATTTGAGTTTTTTAGATGTAATAATAATAACAATTATATATATAGTAAAGTTTTGTAATTTGCTTGAAGCATTGTGTAAAATAGTTATATGGGTTATGTCTTGAAGGCTGTCACAATGCGTTGAGTAAAATAAAGGAAGGTAAAGAAGTGTTTAGATATTACCTATTTATTAAACATAATGTCCACTTCATAAACGGTGTAGATAATCCAAGAAGATCAAGTTAATACAAAATATAGAAAATATAAGAAATATTAGGTGTTATATCTTTTTAGAGAGCTCAATGGATGTTATTATAATAACCAATCTTAGTGATATGTTGGGTTTTCCTCTGCAAATATATATATATATATATATATATATATATATATATATATATATATATATTTATTTTTATTTTTTATAATCATATTGCCCCAAGCAAGGCATTTTATTGCCACTTTTTTGCAGGGGGTTACATAGGAGGAAAGTTATGAGAAAGAGTGACAGGTTATAGGGAGTGTCAGGAAGTGGGTAAAAGAAGGATGAGAATACTGATGAGAGTGAAGTGGACAGAGAAAGAAGCATGAGAAAGAGAGGATGCAGGTTTGTGAGATAAGAGATGACTATTGACTTTACATTTAAATTCTTGGGGATAGTAGCTGTCCGGGAAGCAAGTAAATGGAAGGGAATTCCACAGGCGGGAAGTGCAAGAAAACAAGCTGCTGGAGTAGAATTTGCATTTACAATTTATTGGTTTCCCAATATATATATATATATATATATATATATATATATATATATATATATATGGATATGTCTAGCCACACTGATGAGCTGTGATACAGCGAAACGGGCTTGTATGTGGATGACTAATATATATATATATATATATATATATATATATATATATATATATATATATACACATGTATACGCAGCTTATATAGAAGACGTTAAAATTTGCGTTCTCTGGTTACATGCGCTATGGCGACTCCGAATGACACCGAATCGGTCGAGATTCGATCCCGGCCAGAAGCAAGTGGATATGTCTAGCCACACTGATGCGCTGTGATGCAGCGAAACAGGATTCGATCCCGGCCAGAAGCAAGTGGATGTGTCTAGCCACACCGATACGCTGTGATGCAGCGAAACAGGATTTGATCCCGGCCAGAAGCAAATGGATATGTCTAGCCACACTGATGCGCTGTGATGCAGTGAAACAGGCTTGTATATGGATGACTAATAAATATATATATATTGGTAGCAAGGATTAATTAAAGAAAATGTTATCAGAATTTAAACATGACATTATTCATCATTTATGCATTACGCATATGTTTAAATTTAACCTGCGCACAAAAAAATAAAAATTCCGAATGCAGTAAATAAATCTCTTTTTTGTAAACGAAACTGACAACATTTGGTTATTGTAATGGCCGAAACGATCGAAAGTGCTCGAAGGAAAATAGAACAAAAACAGGAAATTAGAAGAGCTTATCAAGTATTTTAATCCGGATTCGAAAAGTGAAAAATAAAATAAAAAAGAAAGAGAGAGAAACATTGTCAATTAAGTTTTATAAAAGTTCTTTTGTTTATGGCGAAGGATTCTGGTTATTTATAACGATGACCTTTAGTCTGCTGTTTTTATATATTGCTTCTTTTATATTCATTGTTTATAAATCAGTATGTTTCATCCTTTTATTTAGTTTGTATATTTTATCGCAATATATATATATATATATATATATATATATTGTCATTCGCAGACAGATCTGTTTCGCCGTATCACAGCTCATCAGTACGGTTAGACTCCGATTGCTTTTTTACCCAGGATTGAAACCCGACCGAAATGGCATCAGTCGGCGATTCTACCCCTGAGCTATGGGCGTTCGGTGGAAGTAGGCAGACTTTTTAGCGCATATCATTATACGCACCCAATAGCTAGAGCGCTCTAATTCATTTCATTGAATGTGCGATGCGTACATGCCAGAGTAGCTACTGTTTATCAAAGTTTACCATTTTCCCAGAGTGCTCAATCAGGGTGTGAGAGCGTAAATATTGTCATCCGCAGACAGATCTGTTTCGCCGTATCACAGCTCATCAGTACGGTTAGACTCCGATTGCTTTTTTACCCAGGATTGAAACCCGACCGATATGGCGTCAGTTGGCGACTCTACCCCTGGGCGTTCAGTGGAAGTTGGCAGACTTATACGCATCGCTTATTCAGTAATGAATTAGAGCACTCTGGCTATTGGCGTACGATACTTGATACGCTAAAAGTCTACTCAGAAATAGAATCGCCGATTGACGCCAATTCGGTCAGGTTTCAATTCTGGGTTAAAAGCAATCGGATGTCTAACCGTACTGCTGAGCTATGATACAGCGAAACAGATCTGTCTGCGGATGACTATATAGTCATCATGTAAAATCCTTTGTAAAATAAAGACGGATGCTGATGATGGTTCGCCTGAAATAACCCCACACTTTCGATTTACCATGAAATAACCTGTCTGCCTTAATTTTTCTTATATAATATATGCATTATATATATATGCATACTAGTTGGTCCGTGTCTTTCAAAATGACGACAAAATATTTATATCGATATGCCGTATAAAATGACGATAACATATTGATGTACCTGCCATTCAGTATGTTACATGTAGACATAGAAAAACAAAATAATCCAAACTCCTGAGCGAGAAAGAACATAATGGTCTTTATTCTAATGGAGAAGATATATATATATATATATATATATATATATATATATATATATATAAGCTATGAACAAATGACAGGACAGGCTGGGTCCTATACCTTTGTATGATAACCGCTCTAGTACAGTGTGGGGCAGAGCAACTTGCCTATTTGAAATAACAATTAAAACAAAATTAATGCAGATATACATGTAATTCTTTAAACAGCATCAATTACAATATTTAAATTTTATGTTTTACAATTTTTAAAAATGACATCAGTCAAATGGCGTCCATTCTGCTCAATACACTGGGTTAATCGTACTCTGAAGTTTCGATCAACTTTTCCCAGCATATCGGTGGGTATGTTGGTGACAGTTTGACGAATGTTGTTCTTCAGGTGAGCCAGGGTGTTAGGACGATCGTTGTAAACAATTGACTTCAGGTAACCCCATAGGAAATAGTCACAGGGTGATAAATCAGGGGACCGTACTGGCCAATGCAGATCGCCCCTCAAAGAGATGAGGGGTCCTGGAAAGTTCTGCTGCAAAATGCGCGCTGTGTGTGCCGTGTAAAGTAAACAGAAACAAACTTTAAATCCCACACTCTCGAGTAAGCCCCTCCCCACTATCCTCGAAACAGCCATCACTTCAGGGCGCCAAATTCAAATAGGCAATTTGCTCTGCCCGACCCTGAAAAAGGACAATCGTGAATTAAAAACCTCCAAGAATAGGTAAATAGTAGTGCAGTCTGTGTTCTGTAGCTCTGGTTGGCAACCAGTCTAGGAGAAGGACAATTCTGAATTTAAAAAAAAACTGGTAAGAAGCGTATTATGCACCTCAGAAAAGGACTCAAGGACTCTATGATTACAATTATGGTCGACCTATCACATATATATATATATATATATATATATATATATATATATATATATATATATATATATACATATTAAAAAAGGATTAATTCAAAGATGTTGAATGGCCATTTCGATATGAAGATCCCCACGGGGGACGACACATCACCTCAGCAACAGAAAAAACCTTTCAGAAACTGGAGAAAAATTAGTCTACTTTTCCTTTTTAAATAGATTGCAAAGAAATTAAAAAATAAATAAATAATGAAATAAAATAAAATAAAAATAAAAATAAAGGGAAAGAAAAAGAAAAAGAAAACGAAAAAGAAAAAGATAGAATAAAATCAAATAAATAAGAAAAGAAAAAAAATTGACATCGTCTGGGTTCGCAAAAAAAAGGGAGAATGTAACTAACACACATCATTCTTCTCATACACATAACTTAAAATTTGTTTTAGTTTAAATTCATCTATGGTTTAAATATGCTTGATGCGTTGAATATTTTTGAAGACATACATTTAAAAAGACATTTATACACACTTACATTTAAAATAGAATTTTTAAAATAAGAAAAGTTTTCTTGAAACTTTTATTTTAGTGTTAATTGAAAGCTAAGTGATTAAATTAACTATTTTCAGTAAGCAAAATATTCTGGTGTATTTCAAACAGAAATTATATTAATTGAAATATAAAATTTCGAAATTTATTTTAACCTTTCAATTTTTTGGCTACTTTTCAGTGATCGACACATTTGTAAACAAAAGCTAATCCTCGGTTTTAAAAATCTTGTAGAAATGAAATATACACCTTTGACACATTATTTTTGAAAAATAAGCAAATTTAATGTTAAATTGATCTGATTTACGCGAGTACTACTTATTTATAGCATGATATTTAGAATAAAACTATTTCATAAACACAGAGTTGAACTTGTTTTTAACTTTTCCATCGTAATTGAAATGTGTTGACAGAATGACAGATAAGTGTATAGCGATCACAAGTGACATAAATGTACAATTTTTTTCCTGTAAATGGAAGAAACAGTGAAACACATGACCTTTTAATGTACACATAGAAATTACCATGAAAACTTCAAATACAAAAATAGAAAAAAATAAAATTATCTTGAAAATACGAAGGCACGACGATTTGTATTAAACTTTTAATTTTCGATTAGTAAATGTAATACTCACTTAGTAAGTTTATAACCTAATCACAAATCTCTGAAGTACTTTTCAAATATTTTTTTAAAATTTATGAATTACTATAATTTTTTTTTTTTAATCATTTCACTCCAAACAAGGCAGTTTTGCTGCCACTGTTGCGCAAGGGGTTACATAGGAGGAAAGTTATGAGAAAGAGGGACAGGTTATAGGGGGTGTCAGGAAGTGGGTAGTAGAAGGATGAGAATACTGGTGTGGTGAGAGTGGAGTGGATAGAGAAATGTATTTCTGAGCAGCAAACTTTCTTTTCAGCATCTTTCATTGAATACGTCCGACAAGTATGATTTAATCCATCCATAAAAGATTGATCATATCATACTTATTCAGTGATATATATATATATATATAAACTATACTGAAAAACTATTATCAGCAGATACATTCTATAACCCAAAATTTACTTTAACTAACAGCGAACACAAGAATAGCAATCAGTCAGTCAGTTAAGTGCCATGCGCGATACACGCTTGGGCGATCATGTCTCGAAAGAGACATGACTGACTGGGCAGAAGATTATCCCGCAGTAGGTTGCCATTGCTTTCTGCGGTAGACTGGTTGCCGACCAAGGCTATAGAACCCAATCTGTCCTATTATTTAACCCATAACTAGAGGGAATAGACGGATTAATACCTTTCCCAAGGGTATTTGCGCGTAAGTGAATGCAATGAATTCAACTAGAATTCGAACTCGGTTTTCCGAATAGCAATAACCTCTCTAAATATTTTTGGCAATTAAAAAACAACAACAACAATCCAGTTATTACCTGAGACATCATAAAAAAAACTGCATATTATTATTGAATAGAAAATAGATACAATCTATGCGTTTAAGAAAAAAAACTGTCATCTTAAAACTCCTGAATAATCCTATTATATTAAACAAAACAAGTGAATTGATGACCACATTAAAAACGTAGATATTAATATCTGATTAAATACATATACTCTCTTCTCACATTTACTTTTTCAGTTATATTTATCTATTTATTTGTTTATTTTTATTGGATGTGGTACAGTGGATATAGGCTCGGAACGAGAAACCGGGGAGCCGAGTTCAAATTCCAGTTGGATCCATTGTATTTACTTACGCGCAAATACCCTTGGGAAAGGTATATCGCCCGGTTCACACTCCACCCACGTCTATTGAACAGGTGAAGAGACTCATCCCTTGTTTCTTGTTTAGGATGTGGTTTCCGGCTTTCTCTTTTCCAATCTTTTCACTCCTACGTAACCCCCTGCGCTTCAGTGGCGTTACCGCCTTGCTCGGGGTGATATGATTAAAAAAAAATCCGTCTCTTCCTTCCCGTTATGGGTTAAATAGTAGGACAGACTGGGTTCTATAGCCTTGGTCGGCAACCAGTCTACTGCAGAAAGCAATGGCAACCTACTGCGGGATAATCTTCTGCTCAGTCAGTCATGTCTCTTTCGAGACATGATCGCCCAAGCGTGTATCACGTATGGCACTTAACTGACTGAGTAGCATCGTAGCGCGGCGTTGCCCGTGCGACTCAGAATATTTTAGTAGTAGCAGGAGAAGATGCAAGACACCTGCCGCCATTACAGAGTCCCATTGATTGTGGTCTTCCAGTAAACTGTGTTTGAAGCAGGCTTCCCTTCAGTAATTATAATGTTTTTAATATTAAATGGATAAATTCCTTTAAAATTCGGTTGTATAAATAAATAATTATATAAAAAATTGTTGTTTCAAAATTGTTAAAAATTTCCATTAAAAAAAAACTATTTTCTTTTGTTTTGCGTAAACAATATTTGATGTTTTGTGTGACATTGTAAACAACATTGCGTTTGTTTTTGTTTCAAAATTACGGAGGAAAATATTTACATTTTTTGTTGAATAAAATAATTTAACGTAAAAATAAAAATTATTTATTTTGTTTTACTGAAATTAGAAATATAAAAACTATTATGCTCTCAGTTCAGAAATTTTCGAAGAATATTTAAAAATGTAGGCATTTAATTTTAGTGGAAAAAGTTACATTAATGCCACACGAATTACAGACAATTGATTTCCTGCATGAAATATTCAGCGAAAAAAAAAGCTTTATTTTTTTTTAAATTTTATTTTCTGAATCATGAAATATTAAATCTGAAAAAAAAAAGACTTCAATAATTAAATTAACCATTGGCACTTTTTGTTTTACATATTTCGTTTTAATTTGAAAAAACACCTTTTTTATTTTTATTTTTATTTTGTTTCAAAATTACGGGAAAAAATATTCACATTTTTTTGTTGACCAAAAAACGTCGGAATAAAAATTAAATATAAAGTCTCGTTTTTTTTTAATAAAAAAAATATATTAGTCGCGTTTGACACGTGTAATTTGATTTCTGTGATGTGACGTAATCTAGCAACCATCTTAGATCTTAGATGTTTTACGGAACAAATGTAAACAATCGGTTCCACTGGCCAAAAGGTTTGAAAGGGAAAATTGCTGAACTTAAACTCAAAAAGTATGTGTCGACCTGGCTTTCCTGTAGATATGCGTCTCTAGAAAGTTTGAATGCCGTAGCTTAAAAAATGTAGGCGTGCATATATTACAGTCACACACCGACTCACATATTGCCTTATATATATATATATATATATATATATATATATATATATATATATAATTTTTTGTTTTTTATTTATCATCTTTCTTTTTCATTTTCCTTTATTAGTAGTAAACTCTATGTGTGTGCGTGTGTGTGTGTATGTGTGTGTGTGTGTGTGTGCACGTGTATGTGCGTGTGTGGGTAAGAAAGCGCGCCACATCCTTTGCTGAAATTAAGAAGTCAGTTTGCCGGCTGCTGTCGCTCCGAAGAGGGAGACTCTCCATGTCTCGTATGTCTCGTGTCTATCACATCCTGTGACTGAAAGAGCAAAAACAGCGAATCCCTGTTTCAGGGCTTATTTCCCGGACCACCGATGCGTTGTGGTGCAGTGAATATCGACTCTATCTAACCCTAACAATAAATCGGAAAGCCGGGTTCGAATTCCAGTTGAATTTGTTGCATTTACTTAATTAATATTTATTTAATTAATACCTTCAGAAAGGTATTAATTCGTCTCTTCTTCCCAGCTATGGGTTAAATAACAGGACAGATTTAGCCTTGGTATGCAACCAGTCACAGAAAGTAATGGCAACCTACTGCGGGAAAATTTTCTGCCCAATCACTTATGTCTCTTTCGAGACATGATCACCTAAGCGTGTATAGCACTTAAATGACTAACTGACCCCACCACTTAGCGCACACTAAGAGAAATCTTCTGGCAGACAAGGTGAAGTAATCTCGCAGCTTCACCATAAATACTTGGAATTTGGATCAATAGAAATAAAATAAACTTTTCCATTACACCCAATGGGGTGTAGGGCAGCGTTTTTGCTGTTTTCATGGGGCAGGGTTGTTAGTCCGGCGCTTAACCCTCAAACCTGGATAAAGGTGATTTTCTAAGCGTAGCTTAGACGTGACACACAGCCGAAAGTAGGGGGTACCCAGTGAGGATCGAACTCACTATCCAGGTATAATGACTTTAGCGAGACAAGCTTGCTAACCACGCTGATGTACCCTTGGATGAATAGACGTTTATAAAATGACCCCACTAAATAATTGGGAAAAAACTAACCCCTAAAATACATAAAACACATTTTAATCTATTTCAGTAATATTTCTGAACCTGTAGAGACATTTTAAAATGAGGTGAACACGGTTTTTGTTAGCGTTTATGTGGGAAGACGCCATCGGGCAACACGACACGCAAAATATTCGTGAAGAAAACCGCTGGACTCCATGGTACTTAAAACTTTTCATTTACATGCCTAAATATTCTGCGACACTCGATATTACAAATACATCTGTCTCTAAATATGTTCACCATATCGAGAATTTTTAACACGCAACTTTCTTTCAACCAGACATAACTATAACACACGATAGAATATTTTCAATGGACAACACGATTTGTCCACACATTCTAAATCAATTTCACTGAATATGTATATACGAGGGTCATTCAGTAAATAAGGTGAATTTTTCGGTATAAAGACTTCTAATACAGATAGAAGCTTTTTTTTTTTTTTCCTTAACTTCTTTTTTCAAAGAGATTTAAATTTTTTTGCAGATTGAAAAATAATTTTGAGAGTTTTGGAGATTAACAAAGATGTCCAACCAAGAAGCATACTCCAGGATTGAACAGAGGTAATTTTTGAAGTTTTTGGTTACTGAAGGGTGCAAACCAGTTGAAATTCATAGGAGAATGTCAACTGTGTATGGTGCCACATGTTTCAGCCCCCCCCCCAAATGTCTACAAGTGCACTAAACTGTTTAAAGATGTTTGAACGTGACGATGAAGTCAAAAGTGCTGTGAGCGATTGGCTAAGACATCAGTCCAAAGATTTTTACGCTGAGGGAATACCGAAGCTTGTGCAAAGATGGGAAAAGTGTGTGACACTGCTGGGAGACTACGTTGAAAAAAAAATAGAAGCTTCTATTTGTATTAGAAAAATTCACCTTATTTATTGAATGACACTTGTGTATCATCAATATCCTTTTATTTCAACACCATATATGGATAATATATTGGGTACAATTTATGTACTGCGGTCCACAATAAAATGTGTGTAACATCACGGAAACTTGCGAAAAATGCCCGGCTGCCACTGAGCGTAATAATGAAAAACCCAGACCCGTTCAGACTCCTCCCCGGACTTTTGAATAGAAGTAGAGGTTCTTCCGTTTTTTCTTGTTTAGAATTAGGTTTCCGGTTCTCTATAATTACTTCCCGTTCACTTTCATTCCCAGAAACCACTTGTATCTTAGTTGAATTATCGCCTTGTTTGAAGCGAATTGATTAAATTAAAAAACAATGGTGCATGCCAATTGATTCATCTTTCTTCTAGATTTTTTATTCCTTTTTAGGGTAGAAGGGAAAATCGAATTAAAATATCACTTTAACATTATAAAGTAAGCAATGTGGTTTTTGTATAAAGGTAATATATTGGGTACAATACTGTCAGCTATGCAACAATGCATAACTGTCAAAATCTAAACTTATTTATAAATGGAACTTTGTCTGTGTGTGTGTGTGTGTGTGTGTGTGTGTGTGTGTGTGTGTGTGTGTGTGTGTGTGTGTCCGTTACCTATAAACTCCGAAACGGGTGAACCGATTTTCTTGAAGATTTACACAGTTATACTATAAGCGTCTGCGAGTGTTCTTAGCTAGGTTTTGTGTCGAGGTACCCCCGATAAATACCGAAAATCGATAATCGAAAAAATCGGGTTATAGAAGGAGTGGTCCAATTTTAATCAAATTTGATACACTCATAGACAAAGACATAAGAAACGATATTCAGAAGTTTCAAGGTTGCATTTCTTACAATAGTGCAGAAAATCGATAATATATATATATATATATATATATATATATATATATATATATATATATATATATATATAAGGCAAGATGTTTGTGTGTGTGTCTGTTTATCTGCCTGTATGTCTGTATTTTTTCAGCCCTTTTATTTTATTTTTGCTTCAGGTTTGGCTCTAAGTAGGTATAATTGTAGTTCTTAGTCTCAGCCATGATATCATTTACTCAGAGGACTTATTTAGCCTTCAAATTTTTTTTTTTTTTGACATCGATACCAGGAAATCATTTTTCTTTCAGTCTACGGTTTCGCTTTAACTGGAAACAACTATTGCTTTTTAGTCTTTCCTGCCAACGTCCAAAGGATCTGAGCTCCAGCACCATGGATTAGTTTTAAAGCTTACATTACACTCGAGCAACGCCGGTCTATACTGCTAGTCTGTTTAATAAAATGCAGCTGGTGATATATCTAAAATTTATTTATTTTAACTTTTTATTTCAGATGTTTTTTATTGCTTCGTAGAATTGACAGTTTGAGTTGAAAGTAGCCTTATTAGTACCTATTTAGGTGAAAGCAGCCCAAATTATTACCTATTTAGACGAAAGCAACCCAAACTAGTACCTATTTAGATGAAAGCAGCCCAAATTAGTTCCTATATAGGTGAAAGCAACCCAAGTTAGTCCCTACTTAGGAAAAGCAGTCGAAATTAAACCCTATTTAGATGAAAGCAGTCCAAATTAGTCCCTATTTAGAGAAAGCAATCGAAATTAATCCATATTTAGGTGAAAGTTTTGTTTTAAAAGTAGTCCCGAAAGACGTTAAGTAACAAAATTCCAAATTTAGGAACGCTGGGCTTAAAAAGTAGTCTGTCATTAATTCTGTTGTGAATTTTACGCGAGTATCTATTTTACGCGAGTATCTATTTTACGCGAGTATCTATTTTACGCGAGTATCTATAAGGTCATACACATGTCTCCCCGGACTATAGTACTTAATATGTACAACATATATTATATGACAAAAGTTTACGGTACCATGTGGATTTGAAAGAATGATCAACAAATTGAAGATTGCCTTCAAAACGAATTTACTCACTTTCGGCCAGATAGAGTTTCTCTTCCGAAATGATTTTATCATATATTCAGTAATAATAATATTATTTATAATAATAATAATAATAATAATAACAGCAACAACAACAACAACAGAAATAATGTTTTGTTGCGTTAATTATTCGGACAACTGATTTGCTGAAGGTAAGCAGCGATTGTAAAAAAATCTTTATGATGTAATGATTTAATTTCGTTATTTTTCATCATAATCCGATTTCTGCTATGATTGCACCACCTACACAGTCTGCGGAAAGACTTAAACCAGGTCGTGGTGTGTTGTTATGATTCCGTTTCATGTTTTTTCTACCTCCTATATCATCCTAGCGTTACATAGACAAAGTTTTCCTTAGTGTGTGGGCTGTACTTAACAAGACAATTTTTGCATATCTCTTAAGCTGGGTTTTCCAGGAATTCGTTCAATGTGTTTTTTTTTGTTCTATTTTTTACCATTCCAAGTTCACCCACTATCACTGATGTGATACTTGTTTTCAATTTGCACATTTTTTCTATTTCAATTTCCAGGTCTTTATGTTTCAATAGTTTTTCGAATTCCTTGGTTGCTATGTTACAATCCGTTGAAAAAACCATATCAATTAATAGGCAAGTTTTTTCTTTCTGGTTTTTAACAATAATGTCCGGCCTATTTACTTCGATTTTCCTGTCTATGTAGATGGTGTAATCCCATAGACTGGTGAGATCTTCTATTTCTGTAACCGGTGCTAGGTGATGTTCACACCAGTGTTTGTTTACATATTTTCCATAGTGTTTGCACATTGTCCAGTGTAAATTTTGCCCCACTCTTTCGTTTGTAGTGAAAAGACTTTGATCTTGTGCTGCAAGAATAAAGTCTTCAGTTTCAGATTTTAATCCAGGTGCACGTAACCATCGATGAGTATTAACTTTATCAACATTGGGTTTATTCGCCCGTTCTGGCTTTCCAGCGTTATTTCATCTGTTCAAGAGCTTTATCCTTGGCTTTTTTTTCGTAATTTTGGCTGCAATATTTGGTTATTGGCTTCTGTTGTTATTATTATTATGTCATTTTTCATCATATTTCGATTTCTGCTTTGGTCTCACTACCAACCAAGTCTGCGGGGAGGCCTAAGGCAGGTCGTGGCGTGTTGTTATGGCTCCATTTCATGTTTTTCTATCTTCACTATCATCCCTAGCATTACATAGATAAAGTTTTCCTTAGTGTGTGGGCTGTACTTAATAAGACAATTTTTTGCATATCTCTTAAGCTGGGGTTTCCAGGGATTCTTTCAATGTGTTGTTTCGTTCCATTTTTTATCATTCCAAGTGCACCTACTATCACTGGCACAACTCTTGTTTTCAATTTCCACATTTTTTCTATTTCAATTTCCAGGTCTTTATATTTTGACAGTTTTTCAAATTCCTTGATTGCTATGTTACAATCCGCTGGACAAGCCATATCAATTAATAGACAAGTTTTCTCCTTCTGATTTTTAACAATAATGTCTGGCCTGTTTGCTTCAATTTTTCTGTCTTTGTAGATGGTGTAATCCCATAGAATGGTTACATCTTCTATTTCTGTAACCGGTGCTGGGTGATGTTCATACCAGTGTTTGTTTACAGATTTTCCATAATGTTTGCACATTGCCCAATGTAAATATTGCCCAACTCTATCGTGGCGATTTTTATATTCATTTGGAGCAAGCACAGAACAGCCTGAGATTAGGTTGTCTATTGTTTCTTGATGTTTACCACAAAACCTGCATTTTGGATCCATATTATTGTGCATAATATTTGCCTGAAAGTTTCTAGTGAAAAGACTTTGGTCTTGTGCTGCAAGAATAAAGCCTTCAGTTTCAGACTTTAATCCAGATGCACGTAACCATCGATGAGTATTAACTTTGTCAACATTGGATTTATTGGCACGTTCTGGATATTGGCCATGCAGTGGTTTGTCTTGCCAGCGCTGTTTCATCTGTTCAAGAGCTTTATCTTTGGCTTTCATTTTCATATTTTTGCCGCAATAGTTGGTTCTTGGCTTCTGTTTTGCTTTTCTACAGAATCTACTAACTGTAAATCTTGTTTGTATTTACTGCCTTCTTTTATTATTGAATATTTTTTCTTTCTTTCTTCATGTTGCCTTACTAATTGTATCATCCAATCCTTTATTGTTTCTATGTATGTTAGTAAGCCAATAGTTGTTGTCTTGTATGACAATTCCAGCTGAATAAGACCTCTTCCACCTTCTTTACGGGGTATGTATAGACGGTCTACATCAGCCTTTGGATGATGCATCTTATGCTTAGAAAGAAGCTTTCTTGTTTTAGAATCCATTCGCCTGATGTCGTTTAGAGTCCAGTTTAAGATGTTGAAGCTATATTGGACAACTGGGATTGCAAGGCTATTAATGGCCAGAACTCTGTTCTGAGAATTCAATTCAGTTTTTAATATCATTCGTAGCCTTCTATAGTACTCTTTACACACTATTTCTTTCATTTTTTTATGGTGAATGTTTTCGCTCTCATTTACACCTAGTTATTTATAAGCTTCTTCTGGTTTCAATTCTTTTATTGTTACAGCAGGGTCTAAGCTAATTGAGGATGTTTCTTGTATTGATCCACGTAAAACTGTAGCTTTAGCACATTTATTCAAATTGAATTTCATTCCAATGTCTTCGCTGAAGCATTTTACTGTTTGCAGAAGACCTTCCAGCTCATTATCATTCTTAGCATATAACTTTAAGTCATCCATATAAAATAGATGGCTTATTTTCTTTTGGCCCATTTTATAACCACATTCTGTTTTATTAAGTTGACTGGTTAGTGCTATTAATGATATGCAGAATAGTAAGGGAGATAAAGAATCACCTTGAAATATACCTCTTTTGATGTTTATTTCATCAGACTTATAGGTTCCATTTATATGATTGAGGTAAAGGGTTGTTTTCCATATAGACATGCACTGTTTGATGAAATTGATGATGATGGGCGATATCTTGTATATATTTAAAGTCTTTAAAATCCAGGGATGTGGCACACTAACGAATGCCTTTCGATAATCTATCCAGGCAGTACTAAGATTTTTCTTTGTACTGTAGCAGTTTTCCAGGATCATTTTGTTAATTAGCAATTGGTCTTTACATCCATAATAGCCACGTTTGCACCGTTTTTGTTCAAGCGGTATCATGTCATTTCTTTCTAAGAATAAATATGTCTGTTTTGTTAAAATAGATGTTAATAGTTTATATGTTGTCGGAAGACATGTAATTGGTCTGTAGTTTTTCGGATTGTTTGTGTCACCATTCTTGGGTAGAAGAAATGTAATTCCTTTGGTCATCCATGCAGGAATTTTAGTGGGATCGTCAACCATTTCTTGAAGTTCTTTGGCTAGTTTTTTATGTGCTGTATTTAAATAATATAGCCAAAAGTTAGGAATTTTATCTATACCTGGGAATTTCCAATTGTGTGCTTTTTTTAGTGAAAATTTAACATCCTCTTCTGTAATTCCAGCCCATGTCTGTTCTGGTTTATTTTTCATTCGTTCTATCTCTTGAGCAATCAAATCTACTTCCTTGCTATGTTCTTTAGGGCAAGCCCATATCTTTTCCCAGAACTGTGTGACTTCTTCCATTCTGGGGGGGACTGTCACTTTAATTCTTTTTTTACCTATTTCCCTGTAAAATCTCTTTGTATCAGTTTGAAAAATCTCGTTTTGTCTGTAAAATCTTACTCTTTTCTCATAGTGCCTTATTCTTTGAGCCTTCAGTTGTATTTTTTGCTTTATTTTTTCTTTAGTTGATAAGACTTCATTTTCATTTCTAATGTTGTATTTTCTTTCGGCTCTTCTGCTTTTCCTAGTTCTTACATTTATTCCTCTACTCAGTTCATCCAGTACTGATAGTTCACTTCTAAGTTGTTCGATTTCTTTTTCTATTTTTCTTTTCCAAGGTGGATCTTAATGTCTGCGAGACTGCCTTGTTTTTATTTTGATGTTCAATTTTTTTGTTGCTGCTATTGCTGATGCATATATTGCTTCATTGAGATTTGTATGAGTGTCTTCATCCAAGATTAATTTGAGTGCTGCATTGTAGAGTTTAATAGTTCGGAGGTTATGCTTTGTTGGTTGTAATTTTGGGAGCTGTTCTCGTTCCTCCATTGTAATATTTTGTATTTGACTTAGATGGTTCTTTATTTCTTCCTTGGCTTCCTGTATACTGTTCTTATTTTCCGTCAAATAATTATGTTCGATGTGTTCTGAACTCGTTTTATTTTCGTCTTTTAACTGACTCAGATCACACATTTCCAGCACTTTTAAACTTACAGCATTATCTTCGCAGTGATTTGTGTGTTTCACGGTTTCTACATTATGACCTGTGGCTTGTTTGATGTTATTACTTTTTATTTCTGATTCTGATTCCGGTTCCTTTTCATATTTTGTTGATTCGTCTCTTCTTGTTACAATTCTTTTAATTTCATTAATTTCAGCCTCTGTCAATCGGTTATTACGAATAATCTACCTTCGTACATTGGCTAATTTATTTTCGTCAATATACTTTCTATTTGCTTGACCAACTTTTTCACGCCAAATGTCATATATTTGGCGAGTCATGTTTTTTTGAGGATTGAGTAACGCTTCATGAAATGCAGTCATAACGACTTTGTACTCTTCACGAGACCATTTTATTTTTTCTTTCTTTAAATATACGGTTGTAGATCTAGCTGGAGAATTTTCAGGACCATCATTAGGATTATCCTGGTTGTGGGGACCTGAAGATTCATTCTTTGTGTAGGAGTTTGTTCCTATGGCAGATTTTTCGACCTCAGGTAGGTTCCCTCCTGAAGGACGGGCTCCCTGTTTATCCACTGGAAGAGCCATACTGGACTTTTTATTTCTATTTGTATTTCTCATGTTTTTCCCACGAGTGACGCACGGGTCCAAAAGTCCATCCAAAGTTGCCCGGCACGTTGGGTAACGGTCTTTTACAAACAGGGTCCCGAAGCCTGTAGGGGATCGTTTGTGACCTCATAACGCAGTAGCCATTCACTCCTCGGCACGATTAACACCTTGAGTTGCGGGTTGTTGTTCGGAGTTTTCCTTCTCCTAAATGGGCTGCCAAGCGACAGCTGACATAGACGCGATTGGAATTCAAGGAGAAAGACGCTGGTTAAAAAAAAAAAAAAAAAAAAAACCTTTGGCGTAGCAACGGCTCAACGAAACAAAACATCACTACTAGAGTATTTTGTTAAAAAAAAAAAAATAATGGAAAAAAAAGTTGACATACGTTTAAGTTTATTTGTGCTGTGAGATTAAAAAAAAAAATGTAATAATTTGTTCGTCCACTTTATATTCATTTATTTTCTCAATAAAGTCGTTGGTCAAAAATACAGACAGAAAAATTGAAGCAAACAGGCCAGACATTATTGTTAAAAATCAGAAGGAGAAAACTTGTCTATTAATTGATATGGCTTGTCCAGCGGATTGTAACATAGCAATCAAGGAATTTGAAAAACTGTCAAAATATAAAGACCTGGAAATTGAAATAGAAAAAATGTGGAAATTGAAAACAAGAGTTGTGCCAGTGATAGTAGGTGCACTTGGAATGATAAAAAATGGAACGAAACAACACATTGAAAGAATCCCTGGAAACCCCAGCTTAAGATTTATACAAACAATTGTCTTATTAAGTACAGCCCACACACTAAGGAAAACTTTATCTATGTAATGCTGGGGATGATAGGGAAGATAGAAAAACATGAAATGGAGCCATAACAACACGCCACTACCTGCCTTAGGCCTCCCCGCAGACTTGGTTGGTAGTGAGACCAAAGCAGAAATCGAAATATGATGAAAAATGACATGATAATAATAATAATAATAATAATAATAATAATAACCATTCTGTGGGATTGCACCATCTACACAGACAGAGGAATTGAGGCAGGCGGGCCGGACATTATTGTTGAAAACCGGAAGGAGAAAACTTGTCTGTTGGTTGATATGGCTTGTGCAGCGTGTTGTAACATAGCGATCAGGGAGTTTGAGAAACTGTCAAAATGTAAAGACCTGGAAATTGAAATAGAAAAAATGTGGAAATTGAAAGCAGGAGTTGTGCCGGTGATGGTGGGTGCACTTGGAATGGTGTTGAAATGGAACGGGACATCACATTGAAGGGATCCCTGGAGGCCCCGGCTTGGGAGATATACAAAAAATTGTCTTGTTAAGTACAGCCCACACGCTAGGGAAAACTTTGTCTATGTGATGCTAGGGATGATAGGGAAGATAGAAAAACATGAAATGGGACCATAACAACACGCCACGACCTGCCTTAGGTCTCCCCGCAGACTTGGTTGGTAGTGAGACCAAAGCAGAAATCGAAATATGATGAAAAATGACATGATAATAATAATAATAATAATAATAATAATAATAATAATAATAATAATAAAAGAACAGTCAAAGACCTTACACCTCCGCCAAGACAATACCAACATCATCTCAGCGATTAGCAAGAGATGATTATTGAAATGGGAAAGAATAACTGAAATTATCTTGACCGTTCACAAAAGGGGGGAAAAAAATGAACAGCTCTCAAAATTAAATGCACACTTAAAATTGAACAGGGGAAGTAATACAGCATTTAAAATGATCTAGGGAGGTAATTCAGTATTTGGCATTTGAAAGGCAAAAATTAAATTTTATTAATAAATCCGAAAAACAAAAAACAAAAAACAAAAAAAAACAGAGACTTTATTCCGTACCGGATCGAACCCCAAATCTAATCAGTTCATGCCAGTCATCCCTGAGTGTTTCATCCGGATCTATCTAGCGTGTCTTGAGATATCTTGACAACTGACAGATAGACAAACAAACAAAAAGACAAACGAGACCGAATACAATTATAATGATAACGAAATTAACGCATTACTCCAAAGAGTGTCATAAAGTTTTTATCCTTTTGTAGCTAATTTACCATTCTGGCTAATGGTAACGTTAGAGTCAGCGGTATTTATATTATTCGGACTATTGTCCTCATCTTTGTTGCCATTTGTACGACGTTTCGGCTGTTGTACGCTCCGGCCTTCTTCAGGTACTAGGAATTTCTAACCGAACCCTTTATTACAATCACTGGAGTATATCATTCTCATTCCTTGAGTAAAGCCTTACTTGTTCACCAATGCTGTAGCCTGGTATTGAACTCACAACTCTAAGATTCAAGTCACGAACTAACCAATGTATATATCCTTAAGAACACATGGCCCTGGGTATATAGATGTTGGTTAGTTCCTTGGTTGGTTTTATTTTTTTCATTCAACTTTATTTATGATGCGTGCTGAATTTTGTCAAAATGTTAATTTTCAAAAGTATTCCCAAACTGAGTGAAGGAAATTAATTATTTGTACCCCGTTTTTAATCTTTGACCTGATGTCTTCACATATTAACCTGAATACGATAAGTAAGAAGGACGGTTCTCTGTGCAGGGCCAGGGAGTTTTTCCCGTCTGAAACCATCCTGAAATCAAAGCTTACAACATTTTTTATTCACAAGCGTTCACCAGTCTTGTAATGAACAAAATAAGTTCTAGATTTAAAAATTCAAACTAAGCACTGAGTCATTGAATTTGTTAGAAATCAACGAATTTTCTCGAACTTACAAACTTTGCTTAACACACATAAAACTCGTGAAATTTAACACCTCGATGCGAAATGTTTTTCGGTCAATAGAAAACTAGGAAACATCTTAAAACAAAATAGAAAGGCCAGAATCACATCCGGGAGTGAATTCCCAAATGACCTCCACAAGATAAATAAAGACGGAGTAAGCTCGACCGTCGCAAGAAAAAAAAAGAAGACAAAAGTAATTAACACGTCCCTCGACAAAAGTCAAGCGATCGTTATTATTATTATCTCTATCTTTCTCTCTCACCTCCTTATTCTCACGGTTCACCCGTCTGCCTTTTCTTATACTTGATAACCAGACGGAACACTTTAAGACTGAGCGAATACTTCAAAAACACTCCTACCTAAAAAAACGTTCACACATACATACACACATACGATCCTGCCTACGTACACATAAACTAATTCTTGCAAGGACTGCTACAAACATTTTAACGACCTTGTATCAACCAAAATACATATTACTTATATTTGTAAAAACCTTATATGTACAAAAATTGTTGTTTCTACTTACAATTTGATTTACTTGTTTTATCTTCTTCTATGTGCCCTGTCCTTTCAGAATATAGGCGATCGTGGTTTTCCACGTCTCCCTATCTCAGGTGGCTCTTAGTATGCTTTCTCCTGTTACACCAAGCAACACTCGTTCCATCATCCACCTGATTAGGTCCTTCAAATATGTTAACCGCTGCCTTCCTCTCTCTTTTTTTCCTTCTATCTGGTCAGTCAGTATCAAGTTCTCCAAGCCCTCCTTCCTCATTGCATGTCCCAGGAACTTCAGTTGTCTCTTCCTGATGCTCAGTATTCATTTTCTTTTGGTTGCTATTCTTTCCAAGACCTCATCTTTGCTCGCATTCTCAGTCCACGATATCCACAGCATCCTTCTGTAGAACCACATTTCCGCTGCTTCAAGTTTTTTCTTCATCTTCCATCATATTGTCCAGCATTCACTGACGTATTGAAGAACTGACAACTCATAGCAATCTAGCACTCTCTTCTTTGTTTCTAGTGAAAGTTTCCTGTGTCTTAATACTTTACTCAGCTTCTGGAATGCGTCTTTTGAAATGCCAATTCGTCTTCGGAGCTCTGTGTCGCACTTTCCATCTCCTGTTAGAACACTTCTTAGGTATTTAAATTTTTGTACTTGCTTGATTCTTGTTTTGTACCCCTCTTATAGTGGGCTATCTAACAAACAAGGCCAAATCAAACTAATCTGTTTCAACACACATACACTTCACTATAACGGATAACCCACCATAATCTAGTTACTAACCAAGTTCGATTGTTGCTTAATATCGTTAATCGGACGAGAACCGGTGTTATAGCCTGAATAGTCATGGTGACAGTAAACATTTTAAAACACTAGTAGTGTGAGGCTTAGCCTGTCACAATTTCTCAGCTTCAAATTAATATTTGATATTTTTATTATAGGCTTAGATTTCAGATATAATAAAATGTTTGCCTGACCTAACACTTTTTCGGGAGTGACATAAAACCGAATATTGACAGTTTTATATCAACAGGACCTGCAGGGCGACACACAATTTAAAGTGAGGGTGGTGGCGGCAAAGCTAGATGTTAAGTAGTCGGAATGTAAATCTGATATTAAGTTTTTTTTAAAGAGTACTGTTTCTGTATTATTTTTTAAAAAATCTGATCCTCTCATAAAATAAACAGTTGTTTTTTTGAATTTACAGGATCGACTGTAAATTTTGTGACTGTGATTTTTTTGTTTTGATTTTAAATAGATTTTTTTTTTTTGCCTGAACTTATTTTCTGCAATGTTTTGTTTTTGTTTTGATTTTCTTTAGCGACATATCAACACCTCTGTGTATCTAGTTAGATATTTTCACGCAATTGCCGAAAAACAGCATAGCCTGATGATAAAAGGGCTCAAACTTAATAAAAACAAAATTTTATCATCAATATTTTTATTATTATTGTTAAGAGAAAAGATCAAATTTTGTTGTCATTATTTTCTAAAAAAATTTTAATCCTTCCTATCACGTTCAAAATTTCAGTTAAATTTTTTTATTTTTTTATTTTCCGACAGCGATTCACGCCATGTTTACGTAATGTTACTACTAAGAAAAATGTAACACTCCGCAAATCGTTTTTTGGGTGTTGAAAGACACATTAATTTGAAAATTCTTGCAAAAATCAACTGATTTTGATGAAACTTTCAGGACTTATTCACAAATGAATGAAATTACTTATGCCCGGGGTTTTCAAACTGTGGTCCGTGGACCACAGGGGGTCCGCAAGGATAAAATAGGGGGTTCGTGGATTAACTCATCACGTGAAATTATTATCAGCAATATCACCAAGAATCGACAATTTGTGTAAAGCCAAACAAGCACATCTTACTCACTAAGTGTGTTTTAAAAAATCCTGTGTGTAATTGACAATAAAACTATTTGTAAAGTAGTATTACTGTTTCCATTAACACGAAATTTTAATTCTTAAATAAAGCAAAATTTAATTTTGCTACATTTTGCATCAACATGTAGTATTGATTTATTTTATTTGAACACTTATGTCTAAAGTAAGCTTAAAACCAGTTTTTACTACGTTAATGCAAAACTATAAGCTATTTTTAGTAAAGATTTATCTATAAATTTCATAAGCGTTTATAGTGGGTCCCTAGACTAAAACTTGAAATATAAAAGGGGTCCGTAAGTCAAAAAGTGTGAAAACCCCTGACTTATGCAATAATTATTTTTAGAAAATCTTGGTGAAAATATTTTTTATATCTGTTACCAAACCCACAAGTAATTGCATAAAACTTCCAGAAATGCATTACGTATACCAAGTTTTTTTCGGGTTTTGAGCCTGGGTTATGTAGCAATCGGAGTCTAACCGTACTGATGAGCTGTGATACAGCGAAACAGATCTGTCTGCGGATGACAATATATATATATATATATATATATATATATATATATATATATATATACACGAGACCATCTTTCCAAAAATCTGCTTCGAATAATAAAATGCATTAAAACTAAGCCATTTTTTAATTTAGATAAACTTTTGTTTGATTTCATAAATAATATAATTTATGGATATATTCTAAAGAAGAGACAATTCGATGAATAATGGATTTTTATAAGAATTGTTTTGATTTTTTTTTCTTTGCTAATTAACGTTTCAAACATTTTAAAAAATTTCTTGCAATTACTGAGTGTCTTCTCATCTTGAAAATCACTTAGAATTAATACCTGCCATCTGAAAATAGGGTTACATAACTACCTTCACGATAATATTTATTGTTTTAAAAACTGCTGATTAAAATTATAATGAAATATAAACATGTGATCAAAGTGAGTTTATACAATTTTTGTTCTTGGGAATTTACAACAAAAATAGTAAACATTATTTATAAGATTGTTTAGTTACAAGAATATTTTTATTTCGCAGTTCGACTTTAGCCTCTTTCCCATCGTTTGGATGTGGTTTCACACTGTCCTTTCTATAAATATTTTCACGGCTTCTGCTTTGACGAGCTTACCTCCCTGGTGCCCTTTCTACACGAATTTCCTCGTGCTACTAGACAGGTAACTAGGTACCACCTTTTTAGGGAAATTATTTTATTCACTTACGCATAAATACCCTTGGGAAAGGTATTAATCCGTCTCTTCCTTCCAGTTATGGGTTAAATAGCAGGATAGATTGGGTTCTATAGCCTTGGTCGGCAACCAGTCTATCGCAGAAAGCAATGGCAACCTACTGCGGGATAATCTTCTGCCCAGTCAGTTATGTCTCTTTCGAGACATGATCCCCCAAGCGTGTATCACGTATGGCACTTAACTGACTGACTGAATATAATAGTTGAACATAAGATTAAGGCCTCTACTGGGCATAAAGTGGAGGATCAGTTTTATATTGTTATGAAGTAATGAACTGATCCCCCACTTATTACTATATAATAATATAATACATATCTTCCCTTTCTAGCTATGAGTCAAATAACAGGACAGATTGGGTTCTATAGCCTTGGTCGGCAACCAGTCTATCGCAGAAAGCAATGGCAACCTACTGCGGGATAATCTTCTGCCCAGTCAGTCATGTCTCTTTCGAGACATGATCGCCCAAGCCTGTATCATGCATGGCACTTAACTGATTGGTTAAATGTAACCGCCTCTTTTATTCTTCCAGTTTCTTTTCTCGCACTTCCCGCTTTTGGTGCTTCCTTCCAAACACATGGCTTCAATCTCCAAGAGTATAAGTGCAACGTCAATTGTCATCTTTTATCCCTTTGATTCTCATTTTTCTCTTACCCTTCACACTCTTCACACATGCACCTCACTTCGCACCAGTGGCAGTACTACCTTGCTTCGGGGTGAATCGATTTAAAAAAATTATAAAAACTAATACAATTAAAATAAATGCAATGCAATATTTATCATGTGCCAATTGTAAAGAAACACTTATTTATTCATAAATTTATAAGCATTTAGTAAATTATTAAAATATGTGAAACAAAAATAAAGAAATCCTTATTATTTAAAAATTTAGCATTTAGTAAATTATTAAAATATGTGAACCAACTATAAGGAAATTGTTATTATTTACTATTTTATAAAGTTAGAATCGATTAGCAATTAGCCGATGCTTTGCTAACCATTCTAATAAACAGTATAACAAATAAATAGTGTAAATAAACAATCTATCTTATTGTCACTTCTCAAGGACAAAAAAGATATGAATTTACTTTCATCATTTGTTTAAGTTTTGTTACAATTCTCATCACCGTTTTGTAATAAACGAGGATGGAACGTAGTTAAGAATAATAGCGGTGTCAAGAGAAAAACAACGTTTTTTTTTCTTTTTCAAGGAAGCCCATCGAATTAAGCGACCCACTCCAACAAGGAGGACCGAAATACTTGAAATTGTTTCAAATTAGTTCATGAAATTTGAAAATAAATAAATATCCCTTCTTATATTTTTAGTTTTATCAGGGGCCCAATACTAGAGGACTCTGGTCCTGGGTATGACGGTAAACTGCATTCGGCTGCAAGGTCTCTGATTGGGAGGTTGTGAGGATCATGGAACCATCTCTTAATTGCCGTTGTTCTCAGGTCCACCCTGACCTGGAGTGGTAGCACCTGTTAAGGTCCCAAGTATGGGCAAATAGTTAATTCCAAACTTTGGTCAAAATACTATGAAAGTATAAAATTACACATTTATAATATATATATATCTATATAAAACAGACTTTTAATTAAAAGAAATACATTTTTGAAGGAAAAATATTATTACCATAACACATTTTTGAAGAAAAAAAATTCTTGACATAACTCATTTTTGAAGGAAAAAAATTGTTACCAGCAATACATTTTTGAATACAAAACTAGAAGACATCTTCAGTTTTCTAAAATAAAAAAAAACATTAAATTTTATTTATCAAAATCTGACTAAATCAACCTTCTCACTATAACCGAACATTAAAATAAATACCTTAAAACCCTACCTTTTTGGCATTAAATAACCCACAGAGGTTCATATGGCATTACATAAAACTCAAACTAGGGGGCCCGCTTTAATCTAGGGTCTCTTGGGCAGCAGCCAATATATAAATCCGGCACTGAGGACATCAAAGGTTAACTCTAGCTCTTCCCAATTTGAAAATATACTGTCTAGGAAGATAGCTACTCGGAATAATTCAATTTAAATTCGAAAACAAAGTTAAAATCATTAGGAGTTGAAAACATCTGTTCTCATGTGATCACCGAAATTAAGTACCTGTTATGGGGAAACACACCTATTCCTCAGATAATGGACTCTCCCTCCTGTAATAATAAGAGTTAACAGGAAGTTCATTTGTTCTTAGAAGTTCTAGAAAGTTCTTTACTATTGGAGTTCAGTAAAGCTACTAGGCAGTTGATATTAGTCGGCAGTTAGCCGAATACTAAGGAGTCAGCTTACAGTGGAAGATTACCAAGTTCCTAACATTTGGGTACGTTAAGTCGATTAGCAACCGACATAGCACGATTATAACCTTCAGTGCGAAAACTACTCTACAACAGTATCGTTGAGCCTCGCCAGTACCTAGATGAGTGATTGCTAGGAATACCAAGTGCTGTAAGCATGGATAAGCGGGGGGGGGGGGGTGTAACGGAGTGTTAATCGGGGAGTGGAGTTTCAATTACCGTTGGGTTTGCTGTATTCACTTTCACACAAATACCTTTGGAAAGGTATTATTCTCCTGTCACCTATTGGTTAATTAGTAAGAATTATATGACAAAACTATTATTGTCTAAAATTTAAAAAAAAAAACTTACAATGTGAGAATATTTCCTGGCTTTAAATAACCTGTAAAGTGTTGCTGATAAACTGTAAAAAAACAAATCAATCAATCAAGCAACAATTATTAGTCACCGAGTGATGGACTCATTACACAGATTAGCTCGTTAACTATTACTCGAGATTACGTCGAGCCAACCTGTTGTAATCTTTATTATTGCTGGCCCCTCGTATCCAAGGATGCTTGTCTATTACGGTGGCTAACTAATCCCCGTTTGTTAACCTCACAGAGCCGACTTAAGCAGACCTTAGTTACAGTTTCTAGGAGAGAGCGAGTTATCTAGTCTAAACAAGGCCAGGATGCTCAAACCCTCGGTCACGATCAGTTGAGACTTCGTGCTTGCTCAACCATCGGCTCCCAAAGAGTCCCATCTACCCAATCTCATTCACAAGGCTTGGGTCAACGCGTGGTATGGTTTTTCAGGCACTTTTCAAAGGTGCCACATGCTGGGATCGCCTATAACCGTTGATATCAAGAAGTCCAAGAAATCGACCCTGATGAGGTTCGAATCCGAGCTTCATGTCGGAAAGTGAACGTTCTAACCCCTCGGTCAAGCGCCCATAATTTACTAAGTTGTTAGTTTCTTTCGTTCACTAATTTATCTAAGAATTTGTTTTCAATAAAATATTTCTGAATTTATCATCAACACCGTGTTATCCACGTAATTTGATGCTGTTAAGATGATGTCTATTGATAATGCGTCTATTTCTTTTAGGATCATCTCGCGGTAGCGGTTAAATAAATATGGTGACGTCCTGAAAGAACAAGGCACATAGAAGAAGAAGAAGAAGAAGAAGAAGAAGAAGAAGAAGAAGAAAAAGAAGAAGAAGCGAAAACGCTCTCCTGTTCCCTTCTCTTTCCATCTTTGTGTCCACATCTAAGCGGCGTTTAGCAAATCAGCTCGTTCGATCTTTGTATATTGGTTTAACTTGTCTTCCGCCTGCATGCAGATGGTTTACACATAATTTACTTATGTGGTTTGCTATAGACGTAATGTATTTTGTTGAGTGTTGGTTGATTGGTTTTGATATAGAGAGCCTTAAGAATTTAAAGCTTTTGTTTATTATTTTTATGGTGAAGTATATTGGTGTTGTCAACAAGGATTTTTTTATTGTGAAGGGGGATTGGAATGTGTTTTTAGATATTGTGCAATGGAAGTTTATCCGACAAATGAAGTGTATAAAGTCTTGATAATATTGTGGTCGTCAAGCCATCATATGTACTTACTTTTTTTTGACAGTGATACAATCTCCCAAAAGACATTTAAACTGATATAAAATATTGCTTTTTTTTGTTTGTTTATTTTTTCTGGAGAAGAGATATTGCGTATGATTTAGTTGATTGTGTTAAATCTGGTATAATATATAACTAGTTTTCGTTTTTTTTACTGGGATCAGTAAGGAGTGTATAAGTATTTATTTGTAATTATATATTGCTTATACATGTTGTAGTAAATCTTACATATACTTTTTTAAAACAATGTTCATCTTGTACAAACCCTAAGAGCCACTCAATGTAGTGGGTTACAGAATAAAAACGTAAAAGACGCAGGATATATGGGGATGATAACGGTTAACCTTAAATTTGAAGAGGTTAAGATTGTAGTGATCAGGGAAGTATCTTCTTGGGAGTCGGTTCCACAAAGTGGGAAGTAGGGAGCATAGTTTATGAGGATATGTGAAGATGATAACGGTTGACCCTAGATTTGGACAGGTTAAGATTTATAGTGATCAAGAAAGCATCTCCCTGGAAGTAAGGAGTATAATTTATGAGAATATGTGGGGATGATAACGGTTGACCTTAGATTTGGACAGGTTAAGATTGTAGTGATCAGAGAAGCATCCTCCTGGGAGTAAGGAGCATAGTTTATGAGGATATGTGAGGATGATAACGGTTGACCCTAGATTTAGACAGGTTAAGATTGTAGTGATCAAGGAAGAATTCTCCTTGGAGTAAGGAGCATAGTTTATGAGGATATGTGAGGATGATAACGGTTGACCCTTAATTTGAATAGGTTAAGATTGTAGTGATCAGGGAAGCATCCTCCTGGGAGTAAGAAGCATAGGATATGTAAGAATGATAACAGTTGACCCTAAATTTGAACTGGTTAAGTGATCAGGGAAGCATCCTCATGGGAAGCCGGTTCCACAAAGTATCGGTTCGTAGAAAGAATCTGTTTGAGTGGAACATACATTTTACCAATGGAGTACGAAGAGAATGGTTGTGGTTTGCTAAAATGTGTGTGGCATGGTTGGTCTTAGCAGTGAGGGTTAGAAATGGCGGAACTAAGGAATGTAGTTCGTCTGAACATTTTCTATGGAAATAGCGATAGAGCAGCGAAAATTTAGCAACGTTTTGCCTTTAGGAATGTGATTGTAGGGTGGAATAAATTTCCTTACCCACGATGCCGCTTAAACGCTGTGCAGGTCGATAGACGTAAATTTAGACTGTTTAAAAAAGAAATGCCAATTCACACACGTGTCTCCAATTCATATAACGTTTAAAACATTCCAAAGTTGATATACATAAACGGATGTGTAGGTTGATTGTTGTGGGTGTATATTTTTACTAGTAAACAGTCTTATTACTTGAAATAGAAACATTAAGTTCATACATTTTAGTAAATGTCATAGAGTTTACAAGAGAAAAGTAAGTAGACGCGTATTAAGAGAAGCTGTTATATACAGTGTGATTAAAAAGTAACTCCCTATTTCATTTATGATAGATTCCCTCGTCCCGTAGAAAACATAGTTAGCCAGGATAGTCCAAAATGCATAAAATAGGTAGTTACTTTTCAATCACACTGTAGTCTGAAGTTTGCACTTCCCTCTTTCATAAGATGGGATCGCCGTAGATTACACTAAATTTCTGTAGACGTGTTGACATATTTCAGTTGGCCAACTACGACCTGTTGCTAAGTCTTGTATTTATCTTCTTTTTTTTTTTTTTGGAAGCTGCTTGAAGTTAAGTTCCTGAAATCAACAAGAATTGGCTAAAATTCGTCTTTTTTATACCAGGTGATTTTTTATCTAATTGATTTTATATAGATTAATATATCTGTCATGGTGGCTTCACCCATTAAAACGGATTGAACTCTTCTCACAACTACATATACTTCCCCTCACAAGAACAAGAAATGGCAGGGAGTGAGAGATCCGCAGGAGATCAGCATAAACAGAGAGAGCGATAGGGAGAGATAGCCTACCGTATGACTATTGCGAGTCCCAGTTCTAGTATTACTTCATAACCCCTATTTATTGTTCTACTAACACAGTTCCACGCATTGTATTTTGCTGTGTTTAATATATATATATATATATATATATATATATATATATATATATATATATATATCGTTATTTCCTATTTTGGTTGTATTTCTTGCTGGACATCTTAACCGGCTCCACGACAATATCTTTATATACTATATATATATATATTAGTCATCCACATACAAGCCCGTTTCGCTGTATCACAGCTCATCAGTGTGGCGAGACATATCCACGTGCTTCTGGCCGGGATCGAAACTCGACCGATTTGGTGTCAGTCGGATAATTAAAGTTATTAGAAAGAATGCCAAGGATTTGCTCTGCAGTAATAAAGGCTCGTGGTGGTTTCTTTGATGAAAAGAAAATATGAATTAACTTTAATTAAATTTGAAATTACTCTATGTTAATTTTGGTTTCGATTATTGTACAATAGTGAACAACAATGAAATATATCCATATTTCTTCTTCTAAGACATATAAAATTGTTATTTCTTTCTCTTAGAGAATAAATCAGAGTGGTTCCAAACTTATGGTCGGTAGTGTATATCTTAGTAAGAGTAAGAAGAAATGGAGTGAAGATCCATAGTTCGTTGCATTTACTTTTTAAAAGTGCTCAATACAAAGTAGAGCAATATTATCATTGCGATATTTCTATTAAAAGTAGTTATAATAAAATATTTTACATCGTCGCTACACAAAAGTTATCGCGTTTCAGTATTATTAATTATACTGCATCAGGCGATGGTTGGAACTATTCCTGACGAAGTACAGTTAATAGTACTGAAACACAATAGCTTTTGTATAGCGATTTAAAATGCTTTTATTCTAACTACTTATAATAAAGATATTACAATATATATACATTACCGGCCACAATTATTAGGCCATCTTAGTGTTTTAAAGAAATTATGCATTTCATAGTATTTTTAGGATTTATTGCCAAGTGAATAATTGTAAATGGAAATAGAATGGTTCTTTTGTTAATACTGCACAATAACATGTGCATCAAATGAATTTATAAATATGTAATAATTTGCCTATATTGCAGTTTTATCAATAACAGAATGAAGAAAATTTACGATGATTCGGACAACTTCAGCTTTGCTTCTATGCCTTGTAAAATTTTGCAAAGTAATAATAACAAAACAACCATTCAATTTTCTTTTAGAATTATCCACTTGGCAATAAATACTAAAAATAGTGTGAAATACATGTTTTCTTTTAAAAAAGAGTTGAGTGATTCTAACCGGTAGTTTGCATATATATATATAGTCATCCGCAGACAGATCTGTTGCGCTGTATCACAGCTCATCAGTACGGTTAGACAGCCGATTGCCTTTTACCCAGGATTGAAACCCGATCGAATTGGCGTCAGTCGGCGATTCTACCTCTGAGCTACAGGCGCTCGGCAGAAGGAGGCAGACTTTTTAGTGCGTATATTATCATTATACACACCCAATAGCTGAGAGTGTTCTAATTCATTGCTGAATGAACGATATACATACATACATACATACATACATACATACATACATACATATATATATATATATATATATATATATATATATATATATATATATATATAGTTGACATTGTAAAACGTTTTTCTTCTGTTTTGATAGTGTAGGCTTTGAGCATTTTTATTTACCACGTATGTATGGCTCTGCCTTTTGGTCAATTTGTTATTGTTTTACCTTGTTCGGTAATTTTTTTCCTTGTCTGGGATATTATGTCCCTTGGCAAAGTGCCTTGCTTCTATGCCTTGTAAAATTCTCCAAAGTAATAATAACAAAAGAACTATTCTATTTTCAATTCGTGTTATCCATCTAAAAATCGTATGAAATACATAATTTCTTTGAAAATTGATGGCATCGAAACCTTTCTCATGCAACCTCAATTGCGATGGGCAACTCAGAATGAGGCGACAATCGAATACCAAAATGTCCTCATGTGCAGCCAACTACACAGTGACAAAAGAAACGTCAGTAGATCTTGGCTCCGCTACAATAGCAAGCAGAAGAAATATCTTCAAGCTACCGGGATATCATATCTGAATTTTAAGCCCTGGACTGATAAGAATGGAATGGTGAGTATGCTGACACAAAGACATTAAAGGATTTAAATTTAGACATCACTAACATTCTGTCTCTCTTTGTTTATTCATTTTTTTCTTGATCTCTGAAAAAAGCTTTAAAGGACGCGTTCCAGAAGCTGAGTAAAGTACTAACAAACAGGAAAATTTCACTAGAAACAAAGAAAAGAGTGCTGGATTGCGATGTGATGTCAGTTCTTCAATACGGCAGTGAATGCTCGACAATATCATCGAAAATAAGGACAAAACTTGAAGCAACGGAAATGTGGTTCTACAGAAGGATGCTGGGGATATCGTGGACTGAGCATGCAAGCAACGATGAGGTGTTGGAAAGAATGGCAATAAGAAGGAAATTAATACTGAACATCAGGAAGAGACAACTGAAGTTCCTGGGACATGCAACAAGGAAAGAGAGCTTGGAGAACCTGATGCTAACAGGTCAGAGAGAGGGAAAAAGAGACAGAGGAAAGCAGCGGATAACATATTTGAAGGGCATGAGCATGTGGATGACTGAACGGGGGCTGCGAGGTGTAACAGGGGCAAACATACTAAGAGCCACAAGGGATAGGGAGACGTGGAGAACCGTGATCGCCTACGTCCTGAAGGAACAGGGCACATAGAAGAAAACGAAGAAGAAACTTTAATAAAAAGTAAAACATGATAGATTGAGATAGGTTTCTATTTGTTCTTTGTTCATTTTATCAGATTATCCGATTCCGATCCATATATTCAATTACCTAAATCATCTTTCAGTTGTGTCTCTCTCCTCGAAGACAGAGCGCGGCTCAGTTGTAGCTCCGTCCGCGAGGGCATGGTTACTTCTGAAAAGAATTACAGTGTGCAGATGCCTGGCCCCGGGGGACAGTGTCCTGCGGCCGCGCCACCCCATTGCAGCAGAGTGGTGGACCAGGTGCTCGTCACCGGGGCCAACACAACCGGCGGTTGGGGGGGGGGATGGAAATTTTTTGTTCCTTCACCCGTCTGGGCGTGGTCGGGCTCCACACGTTAAAAATGACCCTGTGCCACATCTCGCTCCAATGGGGGAGTAGGGTAAATACCTATATATGTATATATATATATATATATTTATTTAGAAATTATAAATATGTTATAATATCACTACAAAAGTAGCTATTTTGTTTAGACACTACTCGTGTCTTATCAAGTGATGAGGTTTATTTCAAGTTGTAGGGATTTAAAAGGTTAGAAACAAGCCAAACTCCCTTAATCAGGGAGGCATTGTTATATAGACAGTGTGGACCAATCAAAATAAAGTAATTTCTAATTTGAAGAATATGAGAACAGACTTTAAAAACAATTTTTTGGGCATTAATATTAATATTTGATTAAATTGAGATCAGCATTATTAATCGACTATTAGATTCACTTTATTTTTATTGCGAATTTTAAATACTAAGTTTAACAAATCATTAGATAGAGAATATTATAAAGTTATATATATATATGTGTGTGTGTGTATGTGTGCGTGTGTGTGTGTTTGTGTGTGTGAAATGTGTATGTATATAAATTGTGTATGTATATAAATATATATATATATATATATTTATATATATGCAATTTGTTGTATATATTGTATTATTTATATATTATATATGCGTGGTACTTATTTGAAGTGCTCAATATCAGTGACAGAGCTGACATATTCATATAGATAGGCGTGAGTTTGTGACCCTGGGTTTCACGCTCTTGCGATCGTAGCGTGAAACCCAGGGTCACAAACTCACATCTATCTATCTATCTATCTATCTATCTATCTATCTATCTATCTATCTATCACAGTCTTTTCCTATCTATCTATCTATCTATCTATCTATCTATCTATCTATCTATGTCTGTTCATATCTATCTATCTATCTATCTATCTATCTATCTATCTATCTATCTATCTATCTATCTCAGTCTGTTCATATCTATCTATCTATCTATCTATCTATCTATCTATCTATCTATCTATCTATCTTCAGAATAATATGTGTTCCTAATATGCATGTTTACATTCGGATACGAAATCAAGCAGGTGTGAAGTTCCGAGAGTCTTTGACAAGAATGATTTAGCTAAAAGGCACGATTCAGCTTCGATTGATTGTCATATGTCTTTCGTGGCGGTGGTGGCATGAACACGTCGGATCTAACAAGTGTTTCTCCTACCAAGGGGGACGCATGACCGAATCCTGTGGGAAAATGCATATTTTTCTCTAATAATTTTTTTTTAATATTCAAGCCGGTAACGGGGCGTCTATTCAAATATGGGTAGCCACTAAAAAAACGCTTAAGTAATAAAAATTGTCGGATTAATGAACTGAAAACAATGCATTTTCTTGAAAATTGCTTTGTTTTCGCTCGGATACAAAACTCATCAGGTATTTCTATTTTTAAGTGTCAGACAAAAATCTGTGTTGAAAAGGTTATTGAGCATTGCTTGGTAATCAACGCGATTATTTAGCTGAGAGGTCAGATCTAATGGCTGTTCCTTCTGAGGGATCATACGAATCCTCCCGGGAAGCGGATATTTTTCTCTCATAAGATTTTTCAGGTTTCGACGAAAATAAATTAATATACTGTTTGATAATTAAACGGAGCATCTACGTAAATACAAGTAACTAATAAAAATAACGTTTAAGTAATACTATCTATCTCGCAATCGCTTCACATCTATCTATCTATCTATCTATCTATCTATCTATCTATCTATCTATCTATCTATCTATCTATCTATTCTGTTTGTTATGTATGTATGTATGTATGTATGTATGTATGTATCTAGCTATCTATCTATCTATTCCATTCTGTTCGTTATCTATCTATCTATCTATCTATCTATCTATCTATCTATCTATCTATCTATCTATTCCATTCTATTTCGTTATCTATCTATCTATCTATCTATCTATCTATCTATCTATCTATTCCATTCTGTTCGTTATCTATCTATCTATCTATCTATCTATTCCATTCATTTATCTATCTATCTATCTATCTATCTATCTATCTATCTATCTATCTATCTATCTATTCTGTTTGTTATGTATGTATGTATGTATGTATGTATGTATGTATCTAGCTATCTATCTATCTATTCCATTCTGTTCGTTATCTATCTATCTATCTATCTATCTATCTATCTATCTATCTATCTATCTATCTATTCATTCTGTTCGTTATCTATCTATCTATCTATCTATCTATCTATCTATCTATCTATCTATCTATCTATCTATCTATTCCATTCTGTTCGTTATCTATCTATCTATCTATCTATCTATCTATCTATCTATCTATCTATCTATCTATCTATCTATTCCATTCTGTACGTTATCTATCTATCTATCTATCTATCTATCTATCTATCTATCTATCTATCTATCTATTCTGTTTGTTATGTATGTATGTATGTATGTATGTATGTATGTATGTATCTATCTATCTATCTATCTATTCCATTCTGTTCGTTATCTATCTATCTATCTATCTATCTATCTATCTATCTATCTATCTATCTATCTATTCCATTCTGTTCGTTATCTATCTATCTATCTATCTATCTATCTATCTATCTATCTATCTATCTATTCCATTCTGTTCATTTATCTATCTATCTATCTATCTATCTATCTATCTATTCATTCTGTACGTTATCTATCTATCTATCTATCTATCTATCTATCTATCTATCTATCTATCTATTCTGTTTGTTATGTATGTATGTATGTATGTATGTATGTATGTATGTATGTATCTAGCTATCTATCTATCTATTCCATTCTGTTCGTTATCTATCTATCTATCTATCTATCTATCTATCTATCTATCTATTCCATTCTGTTCGTTATCTATCTATCTATCTATCTATCTATCTATCTATCTATCTATCTATCTATCTATCTATCTATTCCATTCTGTTCGTTATCTATCTATCTATCTATCTATCTATCTATCTATCTATCTATCTATCTATCTATTCCATTCTGTACGTTATCTATCTATCTATCTATCTATCTATCTATCTATCTATCTATCTATCTATTCTGTTTGTTATGTATGTATGTATGTATGTATGTATGTATGTATGTATCTATCTATCTATCTATTCCATTCTGTTCGTTATCTATCTATCTATCTATCTATCTATCTATCTATCTATCTATCTATTCCATTCTGTTCGTTATCTATCTATCTATCTATCTATCTATCTATCTATCTATTCCATTCTGTACGTTATCTATCTATCTATCTATCTATCTATCTATCTATCTATCTATCTATCTATCTTAATCTGTTCATATGTATATATCTATCTATCCATATCTTTCTTTTCGTATTTTATTCTGTTTATATCTATCTGTATATCTATCTATCAATGGGCACCTCGGCGTGGTGTAATGGTTAGCAAGCTCGTCTCGCAAGAATCATTAGTGAGCACGATCCTCATTGGGTACCCCCTACTTTCGGTCGTGTGTCACGTCTAAGCTACGTTTAGAAAATCGCCTTCCTCCAGGTTTGGGGATTGGGCGCAGGGCAATACGTATTACGCTGTTAAATTAAATTTTTACATTGAGTTCTTTTGAGTTCGTCTCTATCGGAATTTACCAGACTTATATACCAAGTATTCTTATATATATATATATATATATATATATATATATATATATATATATATAGTGTTACGTTGTGATAATGCTTAGTGCAAAGATTGCTGTTTTTTTTCTGTAGCTTACTAGTCGAAGGCATTTTAGCAAACAGGTTTATGTCTTAACGTGCTCGGTATTAAGAAAGAGATTAAGCGATAATAGAATTAATGTGGAGAAGTTTGTCACTTAAAGTGTCAAACTTTTCCACATGAATTATATATGTATATATATATATATATATATATATATATATATATATATATATAAACTTATTTATAAATGGAACTTTGTCTGTGTGTGTCTCTGTGTGTGTGTGTGTGTCCGTTACCTATAGACTCAGAAACGGCTGAACCGATTTTCTTAACAATTTACACAGTTGTACTATAAGCGTCTGCGAGTGTTCTTAGCTAGGTTTTGTGTCGAGGTACCCCCGATAAATATCGAAAATCGAAAAAATCAGGTTATAGAAGGAGTGGTCCGATTTTAATCAAATTTGATACACACATAGACAAAGACATAAGAAACGATATTCAGAAGTTTCAAGGTTGCAGTTCTTACAATAGTGCAGAAAATCGATAATATATATATAAAGGGCAAAGTCTGTGTGTGTGTGTGTGTGTGTGTGTGTGTCTATTTATCTTCCTGTATGTCTGTATTTTTCCAGCACTTTTATTTTAGTTTTTGTTTCGGGTTTGGCTCTAAGTAGGTATAATTGTAGTTCTTAGTCTCAGCCATGATACCATTTACTCAGAGGACTTATTTAGCCTTCAAAATTCAGTTTACGACGAAAAAACTTATTTGATATCGATACCGGGAAATCAAAATTTGACTTACATCCATTCATTTTTCTTTCAGTCTACGGCTTAGCTTTAACTCGAAAAAAGTATTGCTTTTTAGTCTTTCGTGCCAACGTCCAAAGAGTCTGAGCTCCAGGACCATGGATTAGTTTTAAAGCTTTCATTACACCTGAGCAATGCCGGGCTATGCTGCTAGTATATATATATTTTAGAAATAGTACAAACAAATGGGTTAAGTGTCCACTGTTCGTAGTAATTTACTCGTTTGAGGAGTGCTCAATACTTAGTAGAGCATTATTTATGGAAATATTTTTCTTAAAGGTGTTTATAAAAAAACATAGTTTACTGCAACACAAGAGCTGTCATGTCTCGGTACTACTTGTTAATACCTCATTGTGTTTCGGTGTTACATCTTAGTACCTCACATGATTATCTCACCTACCTCCCATTAGCATGGACCAGGCTTGTCTCCCAGAGAGTAAAACACTACGCCTCCTTGGTCTCACACTTTCAGCGGACCTCAAATGGAATGACTATATCGAATCCATTGCTAAATCCGCTGCTATGAAAGTCGGTTCTCTGTGTAGGGCCCGGAAGTTTTTTCCGTCTAAATCTATCCTGCACATTTACAAATCTACCATCCGCCCGTGCATTGAATACTGCTGCCATATCTGGTCGGGTGCCCCTGCTGTTCTCCTTGGGCTTCTCGATAAGGTTCAGAGGAGGGTCTGTAATGTGATAGATACCGACTTGGCAGACCGCCTGCAGTCTCTCTCCCACCGGCGAGACGTGGCTTCCCTGTGTCTCTTCTATAAATACTTTCACGGCTTCTGCTCCAATGAACTTAGATCACTGGTGCCCCCTAAATACGAATTTGCACGAGATACTAGATTAGCAACTAGATCCCACCCTTTTACAGTGAAACCGATAAAATGCAGCCGTAACTTCTACTCCAACAGTTTCTTTCCTCGCACTTCCCGACTGTGGAATTCTCTTCCAAACGATTGCTTCCCCGACGGCTACAATCTCCAGGAGTTTAAATGTAAGGTCAATAGACACCTCCTAACACACTAACCTGCTCCCATTCTATCAAGAACTCTTCCCATCTGCCCGACCCTCATCCTCGCTATCCTTACTCATGTGTCACCTTTCTCCTGACATTCCCTATGTCTATCCACTCCTTCTCTTTACCTTCCCCTATGTAGCCCCATGCGCAATAGTGGCAGTGGAATGCCTTGCTTGGGGTGAGATGATTAAAAAAAAAAAAAAAGTACTAACACGTAGTATCGAAACACGACAGTTCTTTTGTTGCAGTTAATTATGTTTTTATTATAAACATTTATAATAAAAATATTGCTATATGCATAAATATAATTTTTGTGAAGAAGCTTTTCACGTATTTGACAAACTTAACCATGTTATTCCTATGAACGATCTAGCATATCTCGACATCGTTATGACATAAACGTATATATATATATAAGTTAAATTAATTTACATTGAGCTTTCTATTGGATTAGTGTTAATATTTTAACGATATTACTAGGATCCTCCTGGATTATTTACTAATACTATCCTGGATTTTTACAGCCTATATATATATATATATATATAATTTTTGTGGAGACATTTTTCACTTCTTTTACAAACTTAACCGTATTATTTCTATTAACGATCTAGCGTATCTCGACATCGAGCCACACTGATGAGCTGTGATACAGCGAAGCAGGCTTGTAGGTGGATGACTAATATATATATATAGTCATCCGCAGACAGATCTGTAACTTAAATTAATTTACATTGAGGTAGCTATTGGATCAGTTTTTATTGAATATTTTAACGATATTACTAGGATCTTCCTGGATTACTTACCAACCTTATCCAGAATTATTTACCAATCCTACTCTGAATTTTTAACCGCCTATATATATATATATATATATATATATATATATATATATATATATAAAGAAGTGTAGGTTATATTGGTGCGTAAGTAAAGTCAGATTTTGTTTAAAAATCTCAAAAATTCCTTTATTGTTTTCTTTCTCTTTTTTTCCAAGCAGACGTTTACCCTTTCAAAGACCTTTTTTTATTGTTTTTCTAACTTGTATGTTTTTTTATCTTGCATAAAATAACGCTGAATCTACTGCCCCCTTTCAAATCGCCGTTTCCCACGCAGAGTCAGACATGTTCTATGATATGGCATTTATCTCCAGGCCAACCAACGAACGAGAGCTGAGGTCAACCATGTCGGTGGGCTGATGGGAGGAAGCTTCGTGCGATAGACAAGCGGTTGTCACACACGCATACTGGTCAGACAGAATCTTGGGGAACTAAAAATGTGTTTTTTTTGTTTTTTTGTTTTTTTGTTTTTTAAACCAGAGAAAATTTTCGGTTGGATTTGACTTTGGACGCTTATGGGGATGTGCCTCAAGTCTTCCTACTGATTTTCTGATGTCAATCTATGATGTAGCAAAACGAAATCTATGCAACAAGCTGTAAATATGAAAAAAATAAATTATAGCAAGTTAAAAAAAAATGGCGCAAGAGGCGGTTAGAATGAGGCCAACTGAAATAATTTAAATGTGGTTTGCGTTTAATCGGTAACTTAAGCAAGAGAGTGGGTCAGGCAGATAGATTGAGAGAGAGGAGGTAGAGAGAGAGGAGGTAGAGAGAGAGAGAGAGAGAGAGAGAGAGAGAGGCAGAGAAGCAATACAAAGCCCCGATGAATGAGTTCAAATATCGGGTTTCATTCTGCATTTCATTCTTCAGAGGGGATCAATTATTATTAATTTTAACAGTGGGGGGGTCTATTTTAGCGTGACAGCAGGACAAGCCGCTGAGAACTCCGTAATTTCTTTAGCTATAATTTTTTAATTATTGTGTGTAATCGCTATTTCCATGGCAAATGTTTAGATGAGCTCAGTTCTTTAATTCATACTTTTTTTTACAGCTAGGTATCGTCATGTTGTGGTGCGTTGTGGTGCATTGAATATCGGCTCGGGACGAGAAATCGGGGGGTGTATCACGTATGGCACTTAACTGACTGATGTCATGTTATGTTTTAGTCAGTTAAGTGCCATACATGATACACGCATGGGCGATCATGTCTCAAAAGAGACATGACTGACTGAGCAGAAGATTATTCCGCAGTAGGTTGCCATTGCTTTCTGCGGTAGACTGGTTGCTAGCCAAGGCTATGGAACCCAATCTGTCCTGTTATTTGACAAATAGCTAGAGGGAGAAGAGATGTATTTTATTATTATTATTATGTAGTAATTAGTGGGGGATCAGTTTATTACCTCATGACAATAGAAAACCGATCCTCCACTTTATGCCCAGTAGACGCCTTAATCATGTTTCCAACTATTATATTCAGTCAGTTATTTAAGTGCCATACGTGGTACACGCTTTGGGTGATAATGTCTCGAAAGACACATGACTGACTGGGCAGAAGATTATCCCGCAGTAGGTTGCCATTGCTTTCTGCGGTAGACTGGTTGCCGACCAAGGCTATAGAACCCAATCTGTCCTGTTATTTAACCCATAACAGGAAGGAAGAGACGTATCAAAACTTTTCCCAATGGTATTTGTGCATAAGTGAATACAAGGAATTCAACTGGAATTCGAACTCAGCTCCCCGAATTCTTGTTCAGTGTTGTTCAGTTATTGCTTAATCCTTTTCCATTGAGTCCAAATACAGGTTGCCCGACCCAGGGATTAAACTCAATTAATATGTCTTCAAAAATTAGACGAGATAACCTTGTGGTGCAGTCTCCTTTCAGTTATGGGTTAAATAGCAGGACGGATTGGGTTCTATAGTTTTAATCAGTATACCGCAGAAAGCAATGGTAATCTACTGCGAGAAAATCTGCCCAGTCAATCATATCTCTTTTGAGACATGATCGCCCAAGCGTGTATCACATACGGCAATTAATTGACTTACTAATCCTTAGACATGATCAGCGGAAGAAAAATAATCTACACTCTTAGATTAAGTGCTCAGTTAGAAACTCTCTGAAGGCTACCAGGATAAGCACCTGATAAAGGCTGAAGAGTACAACGACTGAAACTTCGTGATAAAAACAACAAAGATGAGGATATTAGTTCGCATGTAAATAAATTGATCTTATTTTGCCGTGGGTTTCGTTCGGAAAATCCCGCTTTTTTCCCCCTGGGTTGTTCAGATTACATTATTTATTAATCATGATATAATAATTCTGCTTGTTCCTTCCTTAGTTACTTAGTTCGTCCGTCCGTCCGTCCGTCCGTCCGTTACACCACTGAAGAAAGAAAACACACTTACTCTCTACAGGAGCTTCTCCTTCCTTTTATCTTTTTACTCACCTCAACCTTTCTCTCACCTTTGCCAAACGGAAGGGTAGTAAAGAGTGAGAGAGTAGGAGGAAAGAGCCTATAGCATTACCGTATCAGTAGCAGCTTAAGCTGGTGGTTGTAGCAGTAATTGCGTGTTTAATGTGCAATATAGTAAAAATAAGTAGGTTTGTTGTCGTACCCCGCGACCTAATAACGAAATTTCTGGCCTCTACACCCTTGACTATTACTCAGTTGGTCTTTTCTGTTTACAACGGACACAGGAGCCATGATTTTTTAGTAATAAAAAAAAAATTCTTTTTCAAAATCTCTCACGAAATCGTGTACAGTATTTTGGTGATGGTCTGTGCATACGCCGCTTAATATAATATAAGATTACAGTAAAGTAACTTCTATGGATATACCTTTTATAGATATTTTAATAAAATTACACTTTGTGATATCGTTAATTTATTATCCAATACATTTATGTTTGAAGACGTTACTATCATTTGTAATATGACAAAGTAAATTTCTTCCAGGAAATCATAATTATCCTTCCGTTGAAATTCCACGGGTTCCGCTAGTTAATATGATTAAACAAAAAAAGATGCTTCAAACAAGGATGGAACTCACGTTTGCACCTTCATTTAAAAACATCCGTCATCAGAGAATCAAATAAACCATTAACTCTCAGATTTCCTCCGCCCACACATCAGTCTGTATTTGTCTCTTGTCAATACGACTGACTGTGTACACTCATATGTTGAAAAGATTTCAGCGCATAAGTTAGAAATCAGCCCCTAAGGTTAAAAACATTAAGAGAAGTCGGGAAGGGTGGGAAAATGGGGTAGAGGAAACGATAGAAATGTGAGTGGGAGAGAAAATGGGGAGGAATAAAGATGAAGAGAGAGATAGAGAAAAAAAAAGGAGAGTTACTGGAAGGGGTAAAGAGAATAGAAAAGGGAGAGAAAGAGCAAACGGTAAGGGTAAAGAGAGAGAGAAAGAACAATAGTAGGGAAGGGTTGAGTATGAGATAAGATGGGGAAAAAGGGGTACGGATAAACGATGAAGCGTGAGAGGGAAGGAAAGAGATACGGTGAAAGAGGAGAAAAGGGAAAGAAGGAGTAGAGAAGATATAAATAGATAGAAAGAGAGAGACGAGGAGTGAGAGAGAGAGAGAGAGAGAGAGAGAGAGACAGAAAACGAAAAAGTGATAAGAAGGAGAGTGAAAAAGTGAACGAGAGAGAGGTAGAGATAATCGTTAGAGTAGGAAAGAGAGAGAGAAAAATACAGAAAAATACAAGAGAGACAGAGAGAGAGAGAGAGAGAGAAATTGTCGAAAGGTTAAAAAGGTCATCTTGATAATTTAGTGACAAGAAAATTGTAAATTCAGGCAGTCAGACCGAATAATACATAAAAAATGAAATTCTCTTTTCATTGCTGTTTTTGTCGATTAGACGTTTTCCCTCACGAGCGAACAATGTTGCTATGTTTCGAAAAACTATGTCATTTATTAAGCTTAATCCAGTCCTTCTTCTATGTGCCTTGTCCTTTCAGGATGTAGATGATCATGGCTCTTCACGTCTTTCTATCTCTGGTGGCCCTTAGTACGCTTTCTCCTGTTACACCACGCAACCTCCGTTCTGTCATCCACCTGCTCAGGCCCTTCAAATATGTTATCCTCTGCTTTCCTCTCTCTCTTTTTTCCTCTATCTGGTCTGTTAGTATCAGGTTCTCCAAGCCCACCTTCCTCATTGTATGTCCCAGGAACATTAGCTGTCTCTTTCTGATGCTCTGTCTTAATTCCCTTTTCGTTTCCATCATTCCTAAGACCTCATCATTGCTCACATGATCGATCCATGATATCCACAGCATCCTTCTGTAGAACTACATTTCAATTGCTTCAAGTGTTTCCTTCATATTGTCATATTGTCTAGCATTCACTACCATATTGAAGAACTGACATCACATAACAATCCAGTACTCTTTTCTTTGTTTCTAGCGAAGTTTTCCTGTCTCTTAATACTCTACTCAACTTCTGGAATGCATCTTTGGAATGCGCCTCCGGATTTCTTTTTCACTCATTCCGTCTTCTGTTCGAACGCTTCCCAGGTATTTAAATTTTTGTACCTGTTTGATTTTAGCACCTTTATTTGGCATTTTGAGCCGCTCTTTTTGCTCATTACCATGCATTTGGTTTTCTTGCAGTTTATTTGTAGTCTTTTCTTTTCAGCTACCTTCTGTAGGAGGTCTTGTAGTTTCCTTTCTATGTCTGCTATCAGCACTGTATCATTTGTCTACCTCATGTTATTCAAATTGTGGCCTCCGATGACAAATCCTGGGATAACATCAGAATAAGTCTCGCTGTACAAGTTTAATAGATCCGGTGAAAAGACACATCCTTGTCTTACGCCCCTTTCTATCTTTGTATATCTTCTGAAATCGTTACCTGTCCGTGTGCAGGTAGTTTGCTGCCAGTAGAGATTCTTGATTATTCTGATGTCTTTCCCAAATATGTCTAAGAATTGGATGTCTTTCTTTCCTGTTATCTTGCCCTTTCTTACTTTAATACAACTTCACACAGTAACCTCTACATTGAGAGGTTCCTGGGCCTTGTATTGGATGAACATTAGTAATGGCGTGCTTGTCTTTCCCAAAGGAGAATCAGTAATGTGATAGGTACCGACTTGGCGGCTCGACTACAGCCACTTCCCCACCGACGAGATGTAGCCTCCCTTTGTCTGTTTTAAAAATACTTTCATGGCTTCTGCTCCAACGAACTTAAGTCACTGGTGCCTCTGCAACAGGTGTTTACTCGTGCAACCAGATTGGCAACTGGGTCCCACCAATTCACAGTTAGATTAACCAAATGCAGACGACAATTCTACTCCTGCAGCTTCTTCTCTCGCACTTCCTGCCTGTGGAACTCGCTCCCATATTCTTGCTTTCCTGACGGAACAACCTCCAGGAATTTGAATGCAATGTCAATACTCATCTATTAACTACTTGACTCTAGTTTTTTCACCACCCTGTATACCCTTTCCTTTCTCTCCACCTTTGCAACTGTCATCACACCTGTATTCCCATCCTTCTCTTGCTCCTTTCTAACTGGTTCGTCTTCCTCTTCACTCTCTTCTCTTTTTACTCTTATGTAGCCCCCTGCACATCAGTGGCATTACCGCCTTGCTCGGGGTGATACGATTAAAAAAGATATCGTATCTAAACTCAGGCACCAATCAAATGCACAAACATTTCAGCTATAAATAAGTTATTACTGATGGGATTAATTCCAATAGTCAATTTAACTCACTCATCTGACAAAATCTTTACACATCCAATTCACTGAATGGCACTCATAATAGCGCGATTGAAACCCTAACAGAGAATGAAATGTCGATGAATAAAGTCATGAATTTCGTGTAACAAGCAATTTTGATGATTACCTTTAAGTTTCAGAAGAATTTTCAATTTCTTCTTTTCATGAACTTCTAATTAATATTCAGATGAGTTCCATTCTTTAGTTCCACCCTTTTTACAACAAGGGCATTCTATGTTACTTCAAGGGAATCGAATAACCAACATTTCCCCCGTATTCCAAATATAAGCAGAAAGTTCGACTCAGGCAGCTTTTTTCCAAGAATTGCTATTTTGGGGAACAAAATCCTGCGTGGATACTTCACTGAATACTAGAATCTTTACCACTTTAATTCAAAAATTAAATATGTGCGTTGTGGTCCAGTGGATATCGGCTCGGAACGAGAAATCGGGGAGCCGAGTTCGAATTCTAGTTGAATTCATTGCATTCACTTACGCGCAAATACCCTTGGGAAAGGTATTAATCCGTCTCTTCCCTCCAGTTATGGGTTAAATAACAGAACAGATTGGGTTCTATAGCCTTGGCCGGCAACCAGTCTACCGCAGAAAGCAATGGCAACCTACTGCAGGATAATCTTCTGCCCAGTCAGTCATGTCTCTTTCGAGACATGATCGACCAAGCGTGTTTCACGTATGGCACTTAACTAAAAAAATCTTCCTTTCTTACCACCTTTTCTTTCATTCATATCACAGGCCTCACTAATCATAACCATTTTAAAATGACCCTCATTGTTTGAGTTGACCCTGAACCTAGTGTTGCAAGAACATTAGTATAAAGAAGAAAGATGATTTTTTTTTAATCGTATCACCCCGAGCAAGGCGGTAAAGCCACTGATGTGCAGGGGGCTACGTAATAGTGAAAAGATCGGAAAAGAGAAAGCCGGAAACCATATCCTAAACAGGGAACAAGGGATGAGCCTCTTAACCTGTTCAATAGACATGGGTGGAGTGTGAACCAAGCGATAGATAGATCTACTCCTCATGTCATTCAGCGGTTAATCAGATATGAGAATGGTGGTAAGGAGTGAGATATAGTCCGATTTATTTATGGCCGATAACATGAAAAAAAGGTAGGTTTCTTCTATAAACAATTATCGATTTGAGTTTAGCATATACATTTGCACGGAAATAGGGATGTTTTGGAAAGATTTTCAAAGGTAAAGACCTTCGAGTCCGAAAACGAAAATTTACCGATTTTCCAAACCCTCCTTCCTCATATGTGTCCCAGAAGTCTCAGTAGTCTCTTTCTGATGCTAAGTTAATAATTTATAAGTTAATTAGTAATAATGTTACTCCAAACTGAATCTTAGTAAACATTTTTTTAATGTTTCGACCGTTGTACGCTCCGACCTTCTTCAGCTGATTGGAATTTTGAACCGAAAACTTTCTTTCAATCTTCTTTAAATGCGCTCTCTCTTCAGGACCTAGGTGATTATGGACTTCCACTCGCCCCTGTCTCTTTCCGCTCTTAATATTTTTATTGTAGGTAAACCCTGCAGCGCCATCCATTTGCTCCAGCCTATCAAGTATGTCAAGCGCTGCTTTCCCTTGTCTCTCTTTCCCTCTATCCATCCTCTGATTATCAAACTCTAGTTTAAATACCCGAAAACAAACTGCTGTATATACGCACTCGTATATAGTAAGGATTTTTTAGGTCGCACTATACGCAGGTAATTTTTTAAAGAGTTTAAAAATCGTGTATTTTTGGCGAGCGAGATTGCACCGTTCGCAGATAATATTTTTTCTCAAAGGGTTAAAATTCATGGCAAATCTTCAGTATTGCACTATATACAAAGTCGGTTTATACAGAAGTATAGGCGGTATTCAGAGGTTCTCAATTAAATAATAAAGATACAAAATTTATTTAACGTTTCAGTCAGTTAAATGGTAAGCGTGAGACGCGCTTGAGGCGATCATGTCTCGAAAGAGGCAAGACTGACTGGGCAGATGATTATCCCTCAGTAGATTGCCATTACTTTCTGCGTTGAAAGGATTCCTCGTAGCCCATGCCTTTAAAGAAATATGAAAAATTGGACACACAAGTACAGCTCACACATTGCAAAGAGCTTTATCCATGTAAAATCCATGTAATTTTTTTTCTTTTTGCTGATGTGTTAATGTTGTAACCTTGAAAAGGGGCCGCGAACGAAGGTTTATTGAAATGGGGTTTCCCTTGGTAAGTACGAACACCTTCGTCGCCAATTTGATGTGGATCCGATAGTGGGGCCACGAAAAAATAACTCAGACAGCGGATAATAGGTTTAACATATTGTATTTAACAAGGAAAATGATAACAACAAGAGTGACAGTCAGCCACGCCTACGTGGCGGGCTGCTCCCGGAACTACTACACTGAGAGTATAAACCTTATGGTTTAAATAATAACTAGAAGAGTCCATAAGTGTCAGTGGGTACGCGCCCACAACATTTACAAAATTGATCAGTAGAAAATGTCATGAAGCCATTTCTGACCTTAGGTCGCTGGTTGGGACCCGGAAGGAAATGTGTATCCAACAGAAATCAAAATAAATAATAATAATAATAATAATAATAATAATAATAAACAGATGTGCATTGGAAATTATTAGAACCTTTTTTTCTCTCTTTCTACGTACAAGAATCATAAGACTTCGCTATGATTTACAAGTAATTGGTTTGTATTGTACATAATAAATTAAGCTTTTGACAAATGAAGTTCTCTTCATCACAAAGTCTTACAGTTGGCTCCTGGCCAGAGAGTGTTTAGATTAGGCTATATCTCGCGTTAGCGACAAACAACGCCTCCTTATATCCCATTATCTGATATTAACAAGAAAACCAAACAAATCAGATCACTACGAAGAGGTTTGTCAAATTCTTGCTTCACAGAAATGCGTAGATACAATCTGGCAAAATTTTTTGACTTTTCGGCAAATTGAAAAAGAAATTTTCACATGCAAAAATAAAGAAAAAACAAAAAACAAAAAAAAACAACAAAAAACAAAGATAAACATGATGTTGACCAATCATCAACCCTCTGGAGCCATTTGAAAATTGATATACACTGTACATTTTTCAGATCGGTATTACCCCACGCAACACAATAAAGCCACTAAAACACAAAGTATGAGAGGCTGTGAAAGAATTAGAAACATATTTTTATATAATCATATTGTCCCAAGCAAGGCATTTAACTGCCTCTGTTTTGCAGCGGGTTACATAGGAGGAAAGTTATGAGAAAGAGTGACAGTTTATGGAGGGTTGCCAGGAAGATGACTAAGAGAAGGATGGATAGATGTGGCCATCAATTTAGATATTGATTGTACTATAAAAGTGATCCCCCACTTTATATTTACATAATAATTGCTTGTCTGTTGATAAGCCGTAGAAAACGAATCAGTCAGTCAATAAAATACTGATTAGCTACACATGCATGTCTTTTAGATTTATTTACATTCTATGGAATATAAATGTATAATTTTTTTTTTATAATCATATCGCTTCAAGCAAGGCATTTTACTGCCACTGTTTTGCAGGGGGCTACATTGGAGGAAAGTTATAAGAAAGAGTGAGAGGTTATAGGGGATTTCAGGAAGCGGGTAAGAGAAGGATGAGAATACTGATGAGTGTGGGGTGGATGGAGAAAGGAGCAGGAGAGAGAGGATGCAAATTAGTGAGATAGGAGATGACCATTGACTTTATATTTAAATTCTTAAAATTCTAAGCTACAATCTCCAATCTGCAATATATTATGCTCTCATTATGATTGAGCTCTCTGGAGAAGAAAATTCTAAAAACAATTTTCCACTTCTGCTATATGCGTGACTCTTCAGAAATGAATTGAGTTCTTTCGGTGACTGGCATGTGTATACACTGCTTATATACAACACGTTAAAATTTCCCTTCTCTGATTCCATGCGTCGATGGCTTAGGGAGTAGCGACTCCCACTGACACCAAATTGGTCGATTTTCGATCCCGGCCAGAAGCAAGTGGATGCGTCTAGCCACACTGATGAGCAGTGATACAGCGAAACAGGCTTGTATGTGGATGACTAATATATATATATATTATAATTATATCGCCTCAAGCAAGGCAGTTTACTACCACTGTTTTGCTGGGGGTTACAAAGGAGGAAAATTATGAAAAAGAGTGACAGATTATAGGGAGTGTCAGGAAGTGGGTAAGAGAAGACCGAGAATACTGATGAGAAGGGAGTGGACGGAGAAAGGAGCATGAGAGAGAAGATGCAGGTTAGTGAGATAGGAGATGACTATTGACCTTACATTTAAATTCTTGGAGATTGTAGCTGTCGGAAAAGCAAATAAATGGAAGGGAATTCCACAATCGGGAAGTGCGAGAAAAGAAGCTGAATCGAGTAGAATTTGCGTTTACAATTTATTGGTTTCACAGTAAAAGTGTGGGACCTAGCCTTTAATCTTGTTGCTCGAGTAAATTAACATATAGGGGGCACCAGTGAGCTAAGTTTTCTCCCAGGGGTGAACAAGTAACTTTCAGTGTTAGAGGGAGATAACTCATAACTTCTAATCGATGCTTTACGCAAGGAATAAGGAATGAAGATGATATACACCAGTGATTGTAATAAAGGGTTCGGTTTGAAATTCCTCCTTAAGTAGGCCGGAGCGTACAACGGCCGAAAGGTTGCATAAATGGCAACAAAGATGAGGACAATTGTCCGAATAATGTAAATACTGTAAATACTACCTCATCTCAGAAATATAGACTAATAAAATGATCTACTATTAAACGTCGTACAAATGGCAACAAAGATGAGGACAATAGTCCGAATAATGTAAATACTGTAAATACTATCTCATCTCAGAAATATAGACAAATAGAATGATTTATTATTAAACGTCGTACAAATGGCAACAAAGATGAGGACAATAGTCCGAATAATATAAATACTGTAAATACTATCTCATCTCAGAAATATAGACAAATAGAATGATCTATTATTAAACGTCGTACAAATGGCAACAAAGATGAGGACAATAGTCCGAATAATATAAATACTGTAAATACTACCTCATCTCAGAAATATAGACAAATAGAATGATCTATTATTAAACGTCGTACAAATGGCAACAAAGATGAGGACAATAGTCCGAATAATATAAATACTGTAAATACTACCTCATCTCAGAAATATAGACAAATAGAATGATCTATTATTAAACGTCATACAAATGGCAACAATGATGAGGGCAATCGTCCGAATAATGTAAATACTGTAAATACTACCTCATCTAAGAAATATAGACAAATATGTATTTTTCTTGTCTTCTCGCTTTCCTTCATCACATTTGTTAAGATTGTGGCCGCCAAAAGTGAAGCTGAGTAGAACCTATGGTTTTTTGAGGATCGCTTCGCTATATAGGTTGAATAAGTCCGGCGAGAAAACACATCCTTGTCCTATACGCCTTTTGTATTTTTTCTATATCTACTGAACTCATTTTATATTTATATGTAGGCCGTTTACTGACAGTGTTGTTACTTAATTATTCTAATAGCCTTCGCAATTATATCAAGGTTTCTGACCAGTTCCAACAGACATTTGTCTCATACTTTATCGAACGCCTTTGCGTAATCTAGAATAACACAGGTACACGTTCTTCCACATTTGTATTGCTCTTTCTGATAACATTCTAGCATAAATATTACGTTTCTTGTTCCAGTGTTTTTAACAAAACCGAACTGATTCTGCTACGCACGTTATTTACCAGAATTCGGATGATCAGTTTCGTTCTGTGACTCATTAAGATGATTCTCCAATGGAGTTTGCATTCGTTTCCATCTGGCTTCTCAGGTAGTGCTATGAAAATCTACTTAGGTTTTTCCGTATATCACCACTGTTGGAGATTTCAATTATTATTTCTGTGGTTTTGTCAGTGCCAAAACCGTCTAGTCCTCCAACATCTCTCTTACAATTTCGTCTCACCCTGAAGCTTTGTTTCTAATCTATTTTGCCAATGCTGATTCCACTTTACAGTGCTGATTGTAGACATGGAAAGATAACTACAAGACCTCCTCCAGAAGGTAGCTGAGGAGGGTGACAAAAAAGGATACAAATAAACGGCAAGAAAACTGAATGCATGGTCATCAGCAAAAACAGCAACCTAAAATGCCAAATACAGGTTGAGGATACTAGAATCAAGCAAGTAGAAAAATTTAAATACCTAGGAAATGTTCTAATAGGAGATGGAAAGTGCGACACAGAGATCCGAAGCTGACTTGGCATGGCAAAGGACATATTCCAGAAGCTGAGTAAAGTACTAAGACACAGGGAAATTTCACTAGAAACAAAATAGAGAGTGCTAGATTGCTATGTGATGTCAGTTCTTCAATACGGCAGTGAATGCTGGACAATATCATCGAAGATGAAGAAAAAACTTGAAGCATTGGAAATGCGGTTCTGCAGAAGGATGCTGCGGACATCGTGGATCGAGCATGCGAGCAATGATGAGGTTTCGGAAAGGATGGAAACGAAAAGGATATTAATAGTAAGCATCAAGAAGAGACAACTGAAGTTATTGGGACATGCAATATGGAAGGACAGCTTGGAGAACCTGATACTGACAGGACAGATAGAAGGAAAAAGAGACAGAGAAAGGCAGCGGATAACATATTTGCAGGGCATGAGCATGTTGATCACGGAACGGGGATTGAGAGGTGTAACAGGAGAAGGCGTGCTAAGAACCACCAGGGATAGGGAGACGTGGAAAGTCATGATCGCCTACGTCCTGAAAGGACAGAGCACATAGAAGAAGAAGAAGAAGAAGAAGAAGAAGAAGAAGAAGAAGAAGAAGAAGAAGAAGAAGATTCGACTTTAAAAATTAATACTTCCGTCCCATCGATCTTTCTATGTATTGCTAGTTGCTCTGTTTCTTTTGTGGAAAAGCTCTCCCATATATTCGTTCTATCTCTGAAATATCTTTTCTTTCTCTAATATCAGCGTTCCGTCCTTGGACTTTATGAATCCTTTTGATCAGCATGCCTTTTACTCCTTTATACTTCTTTTAAGACTTTTAAATTTTTATTCCTTTAAGAGCATATTGCAAAACGATAGCAGCCTGCACTCTAATAATGAACAAACACGCCAACACCAGTTGGTGGATCAAAAATTTCGCAATCGTAGATTTATGGTCTGTCAAAACTTTCCAATACCATAGATCGGTTTTGTTTATGTAAAATGGACTAAATACTGATTTAGTTCGGTCACAACTCATTTTAAGAATGATGTTGAACTTGATGCGCCTGTTAAAAGGTAAATGTTTTGCGTCTGTGAATTAAGCTACTGTGATCATCTCGTTCAGATTCGCTTTCTAGTTGGGCATATAACCTTTAGGGGCTCTAGTGGGTGCTGATGCACTGTGAAAATCTGCTCATCAACGAGAGTAGTGGCAAACAATCATAGCTAAGTGACGAGAGTTTTTGTTTTAGCCTAAAGGATATGGCAGCCAAAGAAACTTGGGAGCCATAGCTAGATACTTGGGGACACCATCAAATAGAGAACGTCTCTGCGGACTTCGTTACTTGATAGTTTGGTATCTTTTACGGTATGTCAACCTGTTGGGTCATTTAATACCGAAGTTTTTTCTAAATAAAATCTTATAGTTAAACAGTCAAAAATATTTTAAATATTAAAACTGCTGTCATGACCATAGTTTTCTTTTTAATTATATTTTTATATTTTTTATATTTTTAAAATTAGTTTAATTTCCTTTAGGAACAGGAATATGTAAAAAGAGTCAGTATTTTGAAAAAAGTTTTTTTTTAAGTTTGTTGATTGGTAGTATTTTAAGCGGATGGATTACTCGATCTGAAGATATTTCTAATGGAAGTCTACCTGCAAAGGTTATGCGCTGCTTCTATCAAAACCAGTCACCATATCACACAAATTTGGCTGTGATGCATGTAACCAATATACATTTATCAGACTGCGTGTAATGGTAAGTGTATATAGGAATTTATATATTGGTACCCCTTTATTTTTGACGTACTACTCTCACTCAATAATAATAATAATAGATTGGAAAAAGTTTCAGTAGACTAATTTAAGGGATTCTTCGTAGTTCATGCCTTTAAAGAAGTATGAAAAATTGGACCCACAAGTACAGCTCACACATTGAAAGCTTTATCCATGTAAAATCCATGTAAATTTTTTTTTCTTTTTGCTGATGTGTTAATGTTGTAACCTTGAAAAGGGGTCGCGAACGAAGGTTTATTGAGGTGGGGTATCCCTTGGTAAGTACGAACACCTTCGTCGCCAATTTGATGTGGATCCGATAGTGGAGCCACGAAAAAATAACTCAGACAACGGATAATAGGTTTAACATATTGTATTTAACAAGGAAAATGATAACTACAAGAGTGACAGTCAGCCACGCCTACGTGGCGGGCTGCTCCCGGAACTACTACACTGAGAGTATAAACCTTATGGTTTAAATAATAACTAGAAGAGTCCATAAGTGTCAATGGGTACGCGCCCACAACATTTACAAAATTAATCAGTAGAAAATGTCATGAAGCCATTTCTGACCTTAGGTCGCTGGTTGGGACCCGGAAGGAAATCTGTATCCAACAGAAATCAAAATAAATAATAATAATAATAATAATAATAATAATAATAGTAAACAGATGTGCATTGGAAATTATTAGAACCTTTTTTTCTCTCTTTCTACGTACAAGAATCATAAGACTTCGCTATGATTTACAAGTAATTGGTTTGTATTGTACATAATAAATTACGCTTTTGACAAATGAAGTTCTCTTCATCACAAAGTCTTACAGTTGGCTCCTGGCCAGAGAGTGTTTAGATTAGGCTATATCTCGCGTTAGCGACAAACAACGCCTCCTTATATCCCATTATCTGATATTGACAAGAAAACCAAACAAATCAGATCACTACGAAGAGGTTTGTCAAATTCTTGCTTCACAGAAATGCGTAGATACAATCAGGCAAAATTAGTAATATTCTATTTCTGCCCATTTTTTGTTGACTCATTCCTTTTTAGCCTTCCTATTTCTTTTCTCTTTATGTAGTGGCCTATATTCTGTTCCGGGTCTTGACAATGATTTTGTTTCCTTATCATTATGTCGAGAATTTTGTCTGTCATCCCTTCATTGTTTTTTTCTTCATCGACAATCCTTTTGAATGCTGTCGATTGCTGCTGTTATTAAAAAGCTTTTCTTAATGTGCTCCACTTATAGTTTTCATTTCCCTTTTGTTTTGTCGTCTGCTTCTCTGCAAAAAGCTACTCACTTTCACATTTTTGTGGTCTCTTTTCTGTAATCCTAGAATAAATGAATGCTACTTTTGAATCATATATCGTTTTGTTATCCCTTTACGTGAAGAAGAATATAACCCAGATATAAGAGACCAAGATATAAGAGAAACTCGGATATAAGATAGATTTTCTCTGGTCCCGAATTAGGGCCTGTGGTAATGTATATAAAATAGACAAAATCCGGATATAAGAGAAACCCGAATATAAAAGAACTTGTATCCGGTCCCGACAACTCTCTTATATCAGGGTTACACTGTATTTATTCCTTAGTTTAATGAGTTTTCAAAATTTTCGGCAGGAAAAGCACGGATTTGTCTTAAGCATTCCATAACAAGTCAATCTTTTCAGAAAGTGAAGAAAGAAATCCATTATACAGCATCGTATTTTACATGGACCACCATATTTAATAACATCTTTATATTAAAATGTTGCGACCACCCGAAAAAGTCAGTATGGATTGCTTATGCTCGATGACCCAAATAAACGGAGGACATTTCTTAAATGAACTCGTAGCCCGTTTAACCAGAATTCAAAAGTAAAAATGAAAGAAAAAAAAAAAACAAAGAGAGAGAAAGAGAGAAAACAAAGTTTTAAGTATTGCTTTTTCCACTGCAGTTAAAACTGGGTCTTACGAATCAATTTGTCACGGTTCTAGATAAGGAGTCGACAACCTTCAAGTACCTTCAATACTTTTCCCTCAAACTGTCTGTGGCAAAAGTGAAAGACGGTGTTTTCGTCGGACAACAAATGAAGATTATAGAATGCAAGAAGCTTACCAAGAAGCTCACTAGAACGAAGAAAGCACCGTGGAACAGCTTTCTTGCAGTTGTTCGGGGATTCCTGGGGGAAGCTGTGGAGGGTGCTGAAACCTTAGTGAAAAAAAATACGGGAAAATGGGCTGCAGAATGTCCGTCAGTCGATGTCCTTGACGCTCACCTTAATACATTCAAGAACAAGTTGGCGTACTCTGAGAAGGTTAGGTGAGCGGTTCCCCCAGGATATATTGCTTTTTTAAACGCCGCTACCAAGGATCGTATAACGAAAACATGGGAGACTATATTTGGCGGTTGATTCGTAAAAGCAATTTACACTATAAACGTAAATTGCAAAAAAGTAATCACTTCTAAACTTTTTCTGGTCTCTCTTGTGTAATCCTAGAATAAATGAATGCTACTTTTGAATCATATGCCGTTTAGCTCCTACTTTACGCGAACGAGAATGTTCACATTCGCCAGTTTTCACAATGAAAATCGGCAAATTTCGGAAATATCATTATCCTAGTAACAAAAGCAAAAATTGAAAGAAAAATATTAGCCGTTTTTCACACTTTCTAGGCGTAAGAAAAAAAGAAATAACAGTTGCTACCCGAGGACAAAATTCGTGTTACTCAGTGTTATCCATCAATATGTCTTCATATGCTTCCAGAAATCACCCCCACTACCAAATTTTTACAATGTTTTAAAAAAGCTTAAATAATTATGACTTATTTAGAAAAATGCAGATATCTATGATGTAAGCTGTTTGTCTGATAGAGTTTTCATTCGTTTGCACAGTGCTATGAAAATAGATCTACTTAGGTCTTCCCGTGTATCACCACTGTTGTGGATTTCATTTATTATTTCTGTAGTTTTGTCTGTTCCCAACCGTCTAAAACCTCCAGCATCATATAATAATTCTGCTTGTTCCTCCTTTAGTTAGTTACTTAGTTCCTCTGTCCGTTATGCCATTGAAGAAAGATAACACACTTACTCTCTACACGAGCTTTTCCTCACCCTCTATCTTTTTATAAACGCTACTCTCCTCAGCCTTTCTCTCACCTTTGCCAAACGGAAGGGTAGTCAAGAGTGAGAGAGTAGGAGGAGAGAGCCTATAGCATTACCGTAGCAGTATCAGCTTAAGCTGGTGGCTGTAGCAGTAATTGTGTGTGTGTATATGTGTGTGTACTGTACGATATAGTAAAAATAGGTAGGTTTGTTGTATCCCGCGACTTAAAAACAAAATTTCTGGCCTCTACACCTTTGACCATTACTCAGTTGGTTTTTTTCTGTTTACAATGGACACAGGAGCCATGATTTTTCAGTAATAAAAAAAAACATTTTCTCTTTCAAAATCTCTTACAAAATAACGTACAGTATTTTGGTTATGGTCTGTGCATACACCGTTTAATATAATATAAGATTACAGTAAAGTAGCTTCTATGGACATTACTTTTATAGATATTTTAATAAAATTACACTCTGTGTTATCGTTATTTTATTATTCAATACCTTTATGTTTGAAAACGTTACTATCATTTGCAGTATAACAAAGTAAAATTATCCTTCCGTTGAAATTCCATAGGTTCCGCTAGTATTTATTACGATTCCGACTGTCCCTGCCGCTTTGTTTTTCTTCTGTTTGGCCAATACTGATTCCACTTCAGAAATTAATATGTCCCATCCGCTGATCTTTCAGTGTATTGTTGATTGTTCGCTTTCTTTGGTGGAAAAGTTCTCCTATATATTCATTCTGTCTCTGGGGTATCTTTTCTTTCTCTAATATCAGCGTTCCGTCCTTGGACTTTATGCATCTTGTTGATGAGCATGTCGTTTAGGTTTTTTTTGTTCTTTTATCTTTTATGCATGTCTGCTTTATTTTTGATACTCGTTCTTTTTTCTATTGAAAAGTGCTAATCTCTATAATATAAGAAGTTTCAAACTTGACATTTGGAAATTACAACTAAGTTCAGATATCCCATTAAAATGACAGGAATTAATGACACTGGGGAACAGGTATTTTATTGAACGATATCTGGCGTTTGATGACAAGTAATTTGGGTTCGTTGAATACGAATTTCAATTCAGTTTGGCTTTATCAGATCTTGATTCTTGTCAATAGCCATTGGGCCATTTTTTAGATTTTTTAAAATTAGGACGCAAAAATGAAATCACGTGTTTACATTTTTTAAAGTTTCGTGAATAAAATCAGTTCAGTTAACATTACATTATAACGATAAAAATGACTTTAAAAAATAGACAAATATGAAGATTTTATTGTAGATTTTTTTTTTTTTTTTGCAAAGTAGAATAATCAAGACTCTTTACTGGCAGCAAACCGCTTGTATAGACGTGGGTGGAGTGTGAACCGGGCGATAGTTTAGTCTATCTACTCCAATTGAAAAAAAAAAGGGAGAAGATTGGAAAAGAGAAAACCGGAAACCGCATCCTAAACAGGAAACAAGGGATGAGCCTCTTCACCTGTTCAATAGACGTGGGTAGAGTGTGAACCGGGCGATAGTTTAGTCTATCTACTCCAATTAAAAAAAAAAAGGGAGAAGATTGGAAAAGAGAAAACCGGAAAGCACATCCTAAACAGGAAACCAGGGATGAGCCTCTTCACCTGTTCAATAGACGTGGGTAGAGTGTGAACCGGGCGATAGTTTAGTTTATCTACTCCAATTGAAAAAAAAAGGAGAAGATTGGAAAAAAAGAAAACCGGAAACCGCATCCTAAACAGGAAACAAGGGATGAGCCTGGCAGCAAACCGCTTGTATACAGACAGGTAATGAATTGAGTAGATATACAAAAATAGAAAGAAGCGTAAGACAAGTATGTGTTTTTCACCGGATCTGTTCAACTTGTACAGCGAGAATAATTTGAGGAACCTAGAAGTTATGCCTGGATTTGTTATCGGAAACCACAATTTACACAACCTAAGGTACGCAGATGATGCAATGCTGATAGCAGACATGGAAAGGAAACTACAAGATCTACAGAAGGAAGCTGAAGAGAGTGATGAGAAAGGACTACAAATAAACTGCAAGAAAATGCTCACCAGTAAAAAGGGTAACCCAATATGCTAAATGCAGATCGAGGATACTAGAATGAAGCAGGTACAAAAATTTAAATAGCTGGGAAGTGTTATAACAGAAGACGGAAAGTGCGACACTGAGATCCGAAGGCGAATTGGCATGGCGAAGGAAGCATTCCAGAAGTTGAGTAAAATATTAAGAAACAGGAAAATTTCGCTAGAAACAAGGAAGAGAGTACTGGGCTGCTATGTGATATCAGTTCTTCAATATGGCAGTGAGTGCTGGACAATATCATCAAAGATGAAGGAAAAACTTGAAGCAGCTAAAATGTGGTTCTACAGAAGGATGCTGCGAATATCATGGATCGAGCTTGTGAGCAATGATGAGGTCTTAGAAATGATGGAAACAAAAAGGAAATGAATACTGAGCATCAGGAAGAGATAGCTGAAGTTCCTGGGACATGCAATGAGGAAGGAGGGCTTGGAGAATCTGATACCAACAGGCCAGATAGAGGGGGAAAAGAGACAGGGGAAAGCAGAGGATAGTATATTTGAAGGATCTGATCAGTTGGAATATAGAACGAGGGTTGCGTGGTGTAACAGGAGAAGGCGTGCTAAGAACCACCAGGGATAGGGAGACGTGGAAAGCCATGATCGCCTACGGGACAGGGCACATAAAAGAAGTTTTTCTCGTTTATGTGGAAGTGTAAAATTTCCACAAATAAAACTAAAACGAATCACGGTTGTTTGTGTATTCTAACTTTATAATGCTTGATTGTTATACCAATTTGTAAAGGTATTTAAAGCCCTTAATGCATAAAAATATGAGAAATTCTTAAATATAAACATAAAATATTGTTTAAATATTAATCTATGAAATCTTGCAATCTCTGAAATGAAACCAAAAAGCGGATGAGTAGGTAAAATATAAATGACGTCTAATTAAATCAACTGTTAAATTGTGAACACAGAATTACTCAGTAAACCTCATGCCAATTCCAAATTATGTTTCTTGAAATTTTTGGGTAGCGTTGTATACTACTGAGCCAGCCATGAGCTGACTCATTTTATAGTTCAATAATGGAAATTTTAACCAATCAGAAGGCTCAAAATATTCAATACGGCGTATATGAGTCGACCATATTTTCCCGAGTATTGGCGATATAGTCCAATTCAGTAGAGTTTCTATCTCGTGAGTGTTAATCTTTGACGTTGTTTCATTGAACAAATTACGTACTGCGCTGTATTCTATATTCATAAACTATGGTGAACATGGTCAACACGAATCCTATATCTAGCTAAACTGGGTAATTATGTATACTAGTGAGCCAGCAATAGACTGATTCATTTTATAGTTCACCAATAGATGGGTTAACCAATCAGAAGGCTCAAAACATTCAATGCGACGTGTATAAAAGGTGGCCGTATTTTTCCGAGTATTGGCGATATAGTCAGATTCAGTAGAGTGTCTGATTTGTGAGTGTAAATCCTTGACGTTGTTTCATTACATACTGCGCTGTATTCTATATCCATAAACTATGGTGGACATGGTCAACAATGTTAAGGCATGAACTTAACTGACTGACTGACTCATTAAATTCGCTTTTATATATTTTAGTTGTTCCTCTAGAATATTCTACAGAAAAGAGGAACACTCAAGAAAATTCTAGAATTTCATATTTTTAGCTTAATTTACTAATATTAAAATGGGTTCAAATGACAAAATTAAAATTAGTTTTAGACTTTTACATGTATAACTCAGCATAACAACAGCTACAAATAATTAGATAAAAACCTGGTTGCATAAGAAGTAACTGCAGAAAGACTTAGTAACTACTGACGAAAAAGCTTTTTATGACGAAAGAGGATATCTACTGAACTCATATTTATATGTAGGCCGTTTACTGACAGTGTTGTTACTTGATTATTCTAATAGCCTTCGCAATTATATCAAGGTTTCTAATCAGTTCCAACAGACATTTGTCTCATACTTTATCGAACGCCTTTGCGTAATCTAGAATAACACAGATACACGTTCTTCCACATTTGTATTGCTCTTTCTGATAACATTCTAGCATATTTACATTTCTTGTTCCAGTGTTTTTAACAAAATCGCACTGATTCTGCTACGCAGATAATTTACCAGAATTTGGATGATCTGTTTCGTTCTGTGGCTCATTAAGCTGACTATCCAATGGAGTTCTCATTCGTTTTCGACGAAAGCGAAGGGGTCTTGAGAAAAATCAAGACATGACTAAGCGAAAAATAGTAAATCTATTTTGATTGGCAAAAATTGAAATTTATTCCCCATTTTCATACACACTTTATAAATACGAACAGGAAACTTTAAATTGATAAAAATTCAGTATTTTCCTATTCTAAAAACTGTCGTGGCTCAAGGAAAGTTTAATGAATGCTAATCCCTCAACATTAGGGTGTACGTTGTGCAGCGGTGAACATCGGCTTGTAACGAGAAATCAGAGAGCCGAGTTCAAATTCTAGTTGAATTTGTTGCATTCACTCTCGTCCTGGGTATGACAATAAACTGCATCCAGCAGCAAGACCTCTGATTGGGAGGTTGTGAGGAGCATGGGACCACCTCTTAATTGCTGTTGTTCTCAGGTCCACCCTGACCCAAGGTGGTAGCAAGGCCTCTGATTGGGAGGTTGTGAGGAGCACGGAAACATCTCTTAGTTGCTGTTGTTCCGAGGTCCACCCTGACCCGGGGTGGTAACATCAGTTAGGGTGCTAGCTATGGGTAAATAGTTAACCCCGCCAAACTGGGGTCAAAACTCTATAAAAGTATAAAACTAGACTTTTATAAAAAACAAATATACATTTTTGAATAATAAATACTACCAACGATACAGTTTTGAAGAAAAAAATATAATCATAACACATATTTTGAAGGAAAAGAAAAATTATTACCAGCAATACATCTTTGAATACAAAACTACCTTAAACCCCACCTTTTTGGCATTAAATAACCCACATAGGTGTTGATATGCCGTTAAACAAAACTCAAACGCAAAATGCATTCACTCATGCGTAAATATCCTTGGGGTTGGGATTAATCTGTCTCTTCTCTCTCCAGCTATGACAGGACAGATTGGATTCTATAGCCTTGGTTGGCAACCAGTCTACAGCAGAAAGTAACAGCAACCTACTGCGTGAAAACTTTCTGTCCAATCGAAAGAGATATGATGGTCCAAGCGTGTATTACGTACGGCACTTAACTGACAGACTGAATATAATAGTTGGAAACATAATTAAAGCTTCTACTGGGCATAAAGTGGGGGATCGGTTTTCTATTGTTATAGAGTAAAGTAATAAAGTAGTCCCACAATAATTACTCTTTAATAATATCATTCATCTCTTCTCCCTCCAGTTGTGGGTTAAATAACAGGAAAGGTTGAGTTCTATAGCCTTGGTCGGCAGCCAATCTAACATAGAAAGTAAAAAAAAAAAATTACTGTGGGATAATCTTCTGCCCAGTCAGTCGTGTCTCTTTCGAGACATAATCGCCCAAGAGTGTATTACGTATGGCTCTTAACTGACTGACTAAATATAATGGAAACATAATTAAATCTTCTACTGGGCATAAAGAGGAGGAGTGATTTTCTATTGCTATAAAGTAATAAACTGATCCCCCACTAATTACTCAACAATAATATAATACATTACCTCTTCCTTCAGTTATGGGTTAAATAACAGGATAGGTTGGTTTCTATAGGCTTGGTTGGCAACCAATCTACCGTAGAAAGAAAAAGAAATTACTGTGGGATAATCTTCTGCCCAGTCAGTCGTGTCTCTTTCAAGACATAATCGCCCAAGCGTGTATTATGTATGGCACTTAACTGACTGAATGAATATAATGGAAGCATAATTAAAGCTTCTACTGGGCATAAAGTGGAAGATTTATTTTCTATTGTTATAAACTAATAAACTGATCCCCCACTAATTACTCAATGATAATATAATACATCACTTCTCCCTCCAGTTATGGGTTAAATAACAGGATAGGTTGGGTTCTATAGACTTGGTTGGCCATCAGTCTACCGCAGAAAGCAATCGCAACCTACTGCGGGATAATCTTCTGCCCAGTCAGTCATGTCTCTTTCGAGACATGATTGTCCAAGCGTGTATTACGTATGGCACTTAACTGACTGACTGATTGAGGATGTATAAAATGTGTAGAAAGGCTTAATAATATCATATATTGGGTAATTAATATCATGGCTCTGTCACCTATGTAAAGGGGAGTGGTTTATTGAAGAAATGATTTATTCTCTTCGTTTATATTCCGCCCCACCCCCGCTTTGGACATTATTATATCCGTGATATAATAACACCGTACTTTACGGATGGAACATAATGACGGGGAGGAAAAAGGAATGACAAACATATTTTGTTCTCAGAGAGAATTTGATACGACTAAGACGTACACTAAATTATTTATTTTGTGTATCGAGGCAGCAAATAATTTTCTAAATATATGCTGTTAAATATAAGAGACAATGAATGTCTATTATGTTTAATCATGAGCCGTACTAAATTTCGTATTTTGGCTTTAATTTCAGGTGAAAATAAAGACAAAAATTTTCCAACATTTGGATAATATTTTATTAAGTTGGTTCTAAGCTTTCGGTTTACATGAACCATCTTCTGAGAGGTTACAAGGACGTTAAGATAAAAACATCCACCATCAGCGACGATTTTATCTTGTCTTCACAGAAAACTTTGCTAAGCAACGATATATATATATATATATATACGTATCTCGCGGTAAGAATAACATATCATTTTTACTCAGACAAGCAGAGTGTAAGTAGAAACAAAACAGAAGGGTCTTGCATATAATACGGAGATACTGCTGTTCCTTTAGGACTTCAGATTAAAACATGCTGGATATATCTGCTATTTCCCCGGCAAGAAAAAAAAAAAGCAACTCATATATAAGCGAAATTTTTCTTGAAACTATTGTTTCGAGCGTTAAATTTGTCCATGTTCTTCCGAAGAAAATATTTCCACCAGTTATAGTTTTTTTTTTAATAAAAAATGATAAGTTGTTTACGAAATTTGCATGACGACAATTAATAACAAAATTGAAAAACAAAATTCTCAGACGCATTGAATTAGAAATCCGAAAAGTTCATTTACATAGTTACCGACTTGGCGGCTCGACTCCAGCCACTTCCCCACCGACGGGATGTGGCTTCCCTTTGTTTGTTCTATAAATACTTTCATGACTTCTGCTCCAACGCACTTAAGTCACTGGTGCTTCTGCAACAGATATTTACTCGTGCAACCAGACTGGCAACTGGGTCTCACCCATTCACAGTTAGATCAACCAAATGCAGACGACAATTCTACTCCTGCAGCTTCTTTTCTCGCACTTCCTGCCTGTGGAACTCGCTTCCATAATCTTGCTTTCCTGACGGCTACAACCTCCAGGAATTTAAATGCAAGGTCAATACTCATCTCTTAACCACTTGACTCTAGTTCCTTCCACACCACCCTGTATATCCTTTCCTTTCTCTCCACCTTAGCAACTGTCATCACACCTGTATTCCCATCCTTCTCTTGCTCCTTTCTAACTGTTTCGTCTTTCTCTTAACTCTCTTCACGCTCTCCTATCTAATCTTTTTACTCTTATGTAGCCCCCTGCACATCAGTGGCGTTACCGCCTTGCTCGGATTGATACGATTAAAAAAAATAAGTTAATGAGTTTCAAAATTGTCAATTTGCCAATTTCAAGCTGTACTATTTGCGGATGCGGATTGTGTTAAAGTGTATGTGGGCTCGGAACGAGAAATCGGAGGGTCGAGTTCGAATTCAAGTTGAATTCGTTGCATTCACTTACACACAAATAACCTTGGGAAAGGTATTAATCCGTCTTTTACCTCCAATTATGGGTTAAAAAACAAGACAGATTGGGTTCTATAGAAAGTAATAACCACCTACTGCGGGACATGATCGCCCAAGCGTCTATTATGTATGGTACTTAACTGACTGACTGTACTAATTGGCCAGAAAAGATTTTGAATCAGACCATTAATTCTACTGATCCAATGTCTGCAAAAATAAATAAAGATTTACCGGAATAAAATGGGACAACGACTTCAGTTCTGACCCGAGCAAACGTACCTCAAATCAGATGCTAAAACTGTAAACACGATCAAAATGATTGGCAGGAATTAGTGCAGTATTTTTGGGCGTCTTGCGATTTTTTTGACATTTTCAAATATTTTGATGATAAAAAAAATATATATGCTTTCTCTTTTTTCTTTTTCTTTTTTTAAGGACCTGAGCAAGTTGATTTCTTTACAGCTCTCTTTTTGCTGTTTTTTTCTCCTCTGGTTGATTCAGTGAAAAAGAATCGATTTTCTTTGAAATGAATTATTTTTATTTAGTAATGTTCACCCAATACAAGGCTCAAGAGCCACCTATGGTAGAGTATGACTGGATGATGTCGTTAACATAAACGTAAGAGAATAAATTAGGAAATGAAGATTATGTGTATATAACGATATGACGATTAATTCGTTTTTTTACGGCTTATCAACCTATTTAAAATCAGAGAATATGTTTAGATTGTAAGAATTCATTTTTTAAAAATAATAATGGTTTCAGGATACAAATCTTACTAATTAACCCATAGCTATGAGATAAAAGATGAATTCATACCCTTCCCAGGCTATTTGCGCATGTAAATATAACGAACCCAACAGGAATTAGAGCTCTGCTCTCTTATTAATAATCCATTATACCACCCGCACATCTAAGCATACAGCATCTGGCTTGAGCAGGTGGTTGACAGAACGGGGGTTGCTAGATGTTACAGGAGAAAACGTGCTAAGGGCCACCAGCGATAGGGAGACGTGAAAAGCCATGATCGCCTAAGTCCTGAAAGGACAAGGCCCATGAAAGAAGAAGGACTAAGACGTTCAGTTTATGAGGATATGTGGAGAAGATAAAGGTTAACAAAATATTTCTAAAAATTAAGATTGTAGTGGTAGGGAAAGCATTCTCTTGGGGGTAAGCCAATATAAAAGTGTGGGCATCACTGTACTTATTTGGGCACAAATTCACAAGCGATCACCCAACTTGATACTGACCAGATTCAACGTTGCTTAACTTTGGTGATAGTACTAGAACTGGTGTTTGGTCGTGGTAAGTCTTAGAATTAAAGAAGTGTTTTATGAGCGGTAAGAGAAGGTAGTGCTGATTGTAGACACGGAAAGGAAACTAAAAGAAATCCTCGAGAAAATAGCTGTGCAGAGTGACATAAAAGGATTACAAATAAACAGCGAGCAAGCAGAATTCATGGTCGTCAGCAAAAAAAAAAAGCAGCCCAAAATGCCAAATACAGTTGGAAGATACAAAATCAAGCAAGTACAAAAATTTAAATACCTAGGAAGTTTTTTTAACAGAAGACGGAAAGTGCGACACAGAGATCCAAAGGCGAATTGGCATGGCGAAGGGCGAGTTCCAGAAGTTGAGTAAAGTATTAAGACACATCAAACTTTCACTAGAAACAAAGAGAGTACTAGATTGCTATGTGATGTCAGTTCTTCAATATGCCAGTGAATATTGGACAATATCATCAAAGATGAAGGAAAGACTTGAAGCAACTGAAATGTGGTTCTACAGAAGGATGCTGCGAATATCATGGATCGAACATTTGAGCAATAATGAAATGTTGGAAAGAATCGAAACGAAAAGGAAATTAATATTGAGCATCAAGAAGAGACAATTGGAGTTCCTGGGGCATGCAATGAGGAAGGAGGTCTTGGAGAACCTGATACTAACAGGTCAGATAGAGGGAAAAAGAGACAGGGGAAAGCAGCGGATAACATATTTGAAAGGCCTGAGCAGGTGGATGACAGAACGGGGCTTGCTAGATGTTACAGGAGAAAACGTGCTAAGGGCCACCAGCGATAGGGAGACGTGAAAAGCCATGATCGCCTGAAAGGACAAGGCCCATGAAAGAAGAAGAAGAAGAAGAAGAAGAAGAAGAAGAAGAAGGACTAAGACGTTCAGTTTATGAGGATATGTGGAGAATATAAAGGTTAACAAAATATTTCTAAAAAATAAGATTGTAGTGGTAGGGAAAGCATTCTCTTGGGGGTAAGCCAATATAAAATTGTAGGCATCACTGTACTTATTTGGGCATTGCTCAGTAGCTGAGTGCCTACCAGCCCCAATAGTCAGTGTTCCGACCTGACTAAATGTCAAATTTTTGAGTCATGATTTTTTGAAGTAGGTTGTCCTCAGTTACAAAACTGGCGCAACAACTTCTTCTCTAACAGTTTCTTTTCTCGCACTTCCCGCCTGTGGAATTGCCTTCAGTTTACTTGCTTCCACGACAGCTACAATCTTAAAATGTAAAGTCAATAGCCATCTCCTATCTTACTGACTTGCATCCTCTCTCTCATGCTACTTTCTCCGTCCACTCCACTCTCATCAGTATTCTCATTCTTCTCTTACCCACTTCCTGACTACTCCTATAACCTGTCACTCTTTTCTCATAATGCTCCTCTTATATAACCCCCTGCGCACCAGTGGCAGTAAACTGCCTTGCTTGGGGCGATATGATTATAAAAAAAAACATGCTGCTATCTTTCATTTTCCATCATGTAGATTTATGATTATCAGCAAAGGCATGAACCCAAAATGTCAATACAGGTTGGGGATATTAAATCAAGCCCTTACAAAAATTTAATTTCTTGGGAAGTGTTCTAACGGAAGACGGAAAGTGCGACACTGAGATCTGAGCCTCTTCACTGGCCATTTTCAAGGATGTTATTTTTCCGCTGTTGTTATGTCCTCATGTTTGACTGTAATGTAATTTTTCTGTTTTTAGTGGGTTTTTTTTTATTTTCTGAAAAGGAGAGCTCTTTAAAGCTGTCACGTGATGCGCGCGGCGGGCATCACGTGACAGCTTTAAAGAGCTCTCCTTTTCAAAAAACAAAAAACGAAAAAAACTAAAAACAAAAAATTACATTAAGTGGAACGGCGTAATCAAAACACTCTAATCTCTATGATATAGTATATATATATACAATCCTGCACATATATAAATCTATCATCCGCCCATGCATTGAATACTGCTGCCATATCTGGTAAGGTGCTCCTGCTATCCACCTAAGGGTCCTTGACAAAATCCAACGGAGAATCTATAATGTAATAGCTCCCGACTTGGCAGCTCAGATACAGTCACATTCTCACCAGCGCAATGTGGCTTCCTTGTGTCTCTTCTACAAATACTTTCACGACTTCTGCTCCGTGAACTCAGCTCACTGGTGCCCCCTATATATAAATTTACTCGAGCCAGAAGATTATCAACTAGGTCTCACTCTTTTACTGTGAAATCAATAAACTGTAAATGCAATTTCTACTTCAACAGCTTCTTTCCTCGCACTTCTCAATTCTCTTCCATTAACTTGCTTCTCCGGCAGCTACAATCTCCAAGAATTTAAATGTAAAGTCAGTAGCCATCACCTATCTCACTAACCTGCACCCTTACTCTCTCTCATGCTCCTTTTTTCGTCCTCTCCACTCTCAACAGTATTCTCATCCTTCTCCTACCCATTTCCTGACACCCCTATAACCTGCCACTCTTTATCATAACTTTCCTCCTATGTAACCCCCTGCAAAACAGTGGCAGTAAAATACCTTGCTTGGGACGATATGATTATATAAAGAAAATTCTATACATTTATATTCCAGAGAATGTAAATAAATCTAAAAGATATGCATGTGTAGCTAATCAGTATTTCATTGACTTAACAATCGTTTTCTACGGCTTAACAACAGACAAGAAATTACTATGTAAATATAAAGTGGGGGATCAATTTTATATTACAATCAATATATAAATTGAACCCTCAATTTATGGTCACAGTCATCCCTCTCTTAGCCATTTCCTGACTCCCCTTATAACCTGTCAATCTTTCTCATAACTTTCCTTCTATGTAACCTCCTGCAAAACAGTGGCAGTAAAATGCCTTGCTTGGGGCGATATGATTATAAAAAAAAATTGTTTTTAAATTATAGATATATAAAAATTAATACAAGATTTAAATAAATATGTATACATATGCAGTATTATATTGTAGTTCGATGCTGCGGTAGACTTTACGCTTCAGTCGGACCAAATTGTAACTATTTGAATAATAAACATTCAATTTTGAAGCGAAATAAATTACATTATGTTGATACTAATTTCATTTTTTTCCCCGAACAGAGAAATTAATACCAACACAGTCAAACACCAAATGAAAAAAAAAAAAAGGTTTTCTGAGTTGGAAGATTGTGCATTCTTCCAGTTAATGAATTAAATTGAACAGGTGAAGAGGAACATCTCTTGTTCCCTGCTTAGGATGTGGTTTCCGATTTTCTCTTTTCCAATCTTGTCACTCTTACGTAGCCCCCTGCACATCAGTGGCGTTACCGCCTTGTTCGGGGAGATATGATTAAAAAAAATCCTTTGATAAGAAATATTTAACGTTTTTCAAAAAACGGGTCTGATTCCTGCCAATCATTAGAAAAAAAAAACAAAAAAAAAATGCTTCATGATCCTTTTGAAGGGTATTTAATTAAAGTCTCCAGAAGGTCAAACGAATCAGGAAAGACATACGGCAAAAGATGAGAAAAGTTCAAGATGGTTCGGCTTAAGAGAAATTCTCTTATTTATTTACCTATCTTCACTCAAGAGTAAGAATTGCTAAGAATTTATTTTCACTGTTAAAGAGGAAAAAAATTCTTGAGAATATTCTTTACCCTGAAGTCGTAAAACATGAAGTTAAATGAAAGAAATTATTAAATTGCGAAATAGGGTTTTTGTAAAAGAATTTTTCTAAACCAGTCATGTTACTTAAATTTGATTGATTGGTTTGCGAAATTGAACAAAACTTAGAGTTTGTAAATCTTGACAAAAAAATATGAGTAATAACTTCATCAATACCAAATAGTGTGAGGATTTCAACAGGCGTCGTTAAAAAAAAATATTCTAGTCGTAAAAATAATGACTTGGGAACGTAGTCATATTGGACCGAGTTGTGTCTAACGAGTTGGAGAGAAAATAAATCACAAAGGAAAAGGAAGCGAAACAAACTAGAAAAACATTCTCAACAAAGGAATTATTTCGTCCATTAAAAAACGATTAATTCGTTACCTAATCGAGCTCATTACAATTTCAAAACTTCGTCCATTTGAAGAGAAATAAATTGATTTTATTTTTATATATTCATTATTTTGTCTGGTCAAAAATTTATGGAATTAGAGACCTTACTTACCAATCAATTATAATTTTTAAATTTATTTAAGAATTTAATTATTTTATTTGCTCTAAAACTTGTTTTACAAGATTGGATACTATAGTTTTGAATCTAGTCATTGTAGTTTGAAATTAAATAAAATGATTAAATTTTGATCTCACTTTCATTTTTATCTCTGATGTAAAACGTGTATTATAAAACTGTCATTTTTTCACGTCATTTAACCCCAAGCAAAACAGGAACGTCAATATGACACAATGGGTTACAGAGTTAGAAAGAAAAAAACCTAAATATTGCTTAAAAGTTACATAATAATTTAGTATAATTTACAAATATTATTTAATTTATTTAAATAATTATATAAGTTATAATTATTATATCCATTTATAGATATATATGGTGCTTTTCTAAACATAGCTTTGTAGCCGTAAGGGAGCTGGTTAAGGTTTATTGGTTTAGCCTTGTGTCAGACTTAACCGAACTCCCTACAGCTTACAAGTTTTATCCAGAATTATCAGAAGGTTTTCATCATCAGAAGGTTTTCATCATCAGAAGTTTTTCATTGGTTGCAGGATGGAATGTGTGAATTAGTGTAGAAAAGTGGGATAGTGTAAGAATAAAAAATCGACGATCATCCTTAACCTTCTTCGGAATGAGTTATGGTTCATTATTTACAAATACGACTTAAAGAATAGCGTTTGCTATTTTTGGTAACTGTTATCGTTGCTTAGCAAAGTTTTATGTCAACACGAGATAAAATCGTCGCTGATGGTAGATGTTTTTATGTTAACGTCCTTGTAACCTCTCTGAAAATGGTTTATGTGAGCCGAAAGCTTAAAACCAACTTAAAAATTATCTAAATGTCGGAGAGTTTTTGTCTGAAATTAAAGCCAAAATACAATGTTTAGAACGGCTCATGATTAAACATAATAGACATTCATTCTCTCTTATATTTAACAGTATATGTTTAGAAAAGATATATATATATATATATATATATATATATATATATGTGTGTGTGTGTGTGTGTGTGTGTGTGTGTGTACAGTAGCGAGCATAAAGATCAGAACGATGTTAAGAAAAAGTCTAAATGTAAAATAACTTTTTATTTCAAAGCTTCATTGAACATTTTATCAAGGAAAAATAAGGATATGAAGGTAGATTATATAATTCTAAAATATAAAGTTCATTAAACTTATTTTGATAAAGTTATAAGAATAATTATATAACATTCGAAAAAAATAGATGATCAACCTTAACCTCCTTCGGAATGAGTTATGGTTCATCATTTACAAATACGACTTAAACTTCTCCGGAATTAGTTTTGTTTTATCATCTACAACAACGACTCTTCACTGGAAAGAATTGTAGATTCATCATCTACAACGACGACTCAATCTTCTCTGGAGTGAGCTGTTGTTTAATTATCTACAACAATGATTCAATCTTCTCTGTAATGTATTATAGTTTTATCATCTACAACTCATGACTCAAAATTCTCTGGAATGGGTTGTAGTTTCATTATCTTCAGCCACGACACAAACTTCTCTGAAATGAATTGTTTTTTTGTCTACTTCTTAAACGACAACCAGAACTTCTCAGTATGTAATTTAATTACTTTTATCTTCAACTAAGTCCCGACGTTTTCTGCAACGAGTTATGATCTCATCATAATCTTCTACTAAGACTTGTCCTTATCTTGAATGAGTTATCTTTAACAACGATTTGTCCTTCTCTGTAACGAGTTGTGGTTTCATCATCTCAACGATGCCACGTCCTTATCTTTAACGAATTATATTTTCATAAATACTGGACAATATCATCGAAAATGAGGACAAAACTGGAAGCGGCCGAAATGTGGTTCTACAGAAGGATGCTACGGATATCGTATTGAGCATACAAGCAACGACGAAGTGTTAGAAAGAATGGCAACAAAAAGGAAATTGATGCTGAGCATCAGGAAGAGACAACTGAAGTTCCTGGGACATGCAATGAGGAAGGAGAGCCTGGAGAACCTGATACTGACTGGACAGATAGAAGGAAGGAGAGACAGAGGAAGGCAGCGGATAACATATTTGCAGGGTCTGATCAGGTGGATGACGGAACGGGGGTTGCCAAGAGCAACAGGAGCAAACATACTAAGAGCCACAAGGGATAGGGAGACGTGGAGATCCATGATCGCCTACGTCCTGAAGGGATATGGCACATAGAAGAAGAAGAATCTCCAACGTAGCTTTGTCCTTTTCTGCAACTAAGTGTAATTTCATTATCTTCAATGAGGCCTCGCCCTTCTCGTAAGGTCTGTTGTGCGTGGATATATATATATTTGTGGTGATACCACCGACCGAGCAAAAGCAAGCTAACCGGATGTTGGCTCTATGCCGACCAGAAAGCGAATGAATAAAAATCACCCCTGCGCCAGTGGATTCGCAAAGATGTTCCGGTTGAAAATTAAAAATTTATCAAATATCAAATTACCATTTTTATTTACCAGCCAATGGGAAGCCCGAAACTAAATACAAGGATGAAATTCGAAACTAGCTGCGTTTGATCCAAAATGCCGATATAAAAAGCGAAGACACAAACGCTTCGTCAGACAGGAAAATTTTTGAGGAAAATAGTGTAATTACTTTCTCCCTTGACCTAAGTCGAGCGGCTACTAAGCTTGCCTCTTTCTTCTTTCCCATGAGTACTATTCTGACCTTTTACTTTCTCCCTGTTCTCAAAAGTACTTATCGACATCTTCAAAGACCTTCCACACAAACCAACTTGCTGACCTACTGACCTTTGAAGTGTCAACTTCTAAATGAACATTCTTTACCCACAAGACGCTTCTACATTTCTTAGCCTTAATCTCCTTCAGCTTATTATTTTGCCATGAACTTTTTACCTCCGTTGGACTTTTATTTCAAGCATTACTTATTTTGTAAAACATTAATTGAAATGTATATATAAATAAATGTTATTCTATACGCTAATTGCCTTTCTTGAATTTATAACCATTTTATGAATTATAGTGGGCTATCTTCCCACAAGGCCAAATTCCGTTAACCTGCTACGGAATACTACTACCCCTCACAACTAGAAAAGGAATAAGAGATACCCGCTATATACTATTGGTTTTATTCACAAAACGAATAATTCACAACAGAAACATCTGAAAAATGTTCAATAATCTGCAAAAGTCTTCATATAAAACCCTTGAAAAAAAAATATACATATATTGTAATGTTTGTTACAATGGTTTATAAAAACATAGTATCACTACACAAAAATTTTCGCATTTTGAAGCCATATATATATATATATTCTCGTTAATATCTATTTTTAGTTCTTAAAGGATTAGTCTCTCGCAACAGGGCAAATATGCTTTTCTGCAAACAGATATCAAAACATTTACATAGCTTTTTAGCATGCTGTTTCCTCTAACATTTTAAATTTCCCTCGTCTCTCTCTCTCTCTCTCTCTCTCTCTCTCTCTCTCTCTGTTTACGTGGGCGGTGCACCTGCACGTAACAACAACGACGACAAAAATGAATGTCGGTAAAATTATTTCTGGAAGATAGCATTTTAAAGCCAAGTAACCTTTTCACTGAGAATGAGCCAAAGCAAATCTGATGAGGGGGTTGTAAATTCCGCGGAACTCAGAGTAATAAGGGTAACATAATTTCTCTTATTTCCAAAAATGAACACCCTTCCTCCATGAATGTAGAACCTGACACACACACACACACACACACACACACACACACACACACACACACACACACACACACACACACACACACCATAGTCGTGGCTCTGGGACGCACAGTCCTATGGTACAGTTGGTATGACATTCACTTAATAACGCAACTGTCTGGGTTTCAATTCCTGGTAGTGGATGCGCACTGCTGATGAGTCCCAAATATAAAACGAAACGGCTGTCCAGTGCTTTCTGCATTCTGTTGAGGTTGAATAAAACTCGATGAATTACATACTTAAATGAGTAGACATTTTTTATTTGACAACTATCTATGAGTTCATGGGATAGGTAGTTTAGGTCAGAATTTGGGTTGAATGATTGTAGTATTTTTTTTTTTTTTTTTTTTTTAATCATTTCACCCCGAGCAAGGCAGAAACGCCACTGATGTGCAGGGGGTTACATAAGTGTAGAAAGATTAATTAGAAAAGAGTGAGGAGTACAAGCTAGTTAGAAAGGAACAATAGAAAACTGAGAAAGCAGGTGCAATGACAGGTACATGGGCGGAGAGAAAGGGAAGCTTATACAGGGGAGGGGAGAGAGAGCTAGAGGCCAGTGGTTAGTAGGTGAGTATTAACTTTGCTTTTAAATTTCTGGAGGTCGTAGCCGTCAGGAAAGCAAGAATACGGGAGTGAGTTCCACAGGCGGGAAGTGCGAGAGAGGAAGCTGCAGGAGTAGAATTGTCGTCTGCGTTTGGCTAACCTGACTGTGAATGGGTGGGACCCAGTTGCCAGTCTGGTTGAACGGGTAAACACCTGTTGAGGAGGCATCAGTGACTTAAGCTCATCCGAGCAGAAGCCATGAAAGTATTTATAGAAGAGACAGAGGGAGGCCACATTTCGACGATGGGAAAGTGGCTGCAGACGAGTCGCCAGATCAGTACCTATCACATTACAGACTCTCCTTTGGAGCTTGTCAAGAACACTGAGGAGAACGGCAGGGGCACCTGACCATAAATGGCAGCAGTACTCCATGCACGGACGGATGGTTGACTTGTATATATGCAGGATGGATTCAGGTGGAAAAAACATCCTGGATCGACATAGTGACCCAATCTTCTTAGCAGTAGATTTTGCTATGGATTCAATATAGTGCTTCCATTTGAGGTCTGAGGACAGGGTAAGTCCGAGGAGGCGTAGTGTATTACTCTCCGGGAGAATCATCTGGTCCATGCTTATGGGAGGCAGAAGAGGTTGCCTGTAATGGTTGACAGACAACAGCTTGGTCTTAGAGGAATTAAAGTTGACAAGCCACTTCTTGCCCCAGTTCACCACAGAGTGTAGATCCCGCTCAAGGTCAGCAGCGAGATTATGTCTGTCCGCCACGACAGGTTTCTTACTGGAGCGGGAGTATATTGTAGTGTCATCTGCGTAGATGCCTACTTGGGACCTGATCTCATCTGGGAGGTCGTTGATGAAAATAAGGAAGAGCGTTGGGCCCAGGATAGAGCCTTGTGGGACACCAGCATTCGTGCTGTAGGACGAAGAGGCACGCCCATTCAGAACGACCTTCATTTTGCGGTTATTTAAGAAAGATTGGATTAGGTCAAGCAGGCGACCGGTAATACCATAACCGCGTAGTTTGCATAGGAGGCCAGGGTGCCAAACCCTGTCGAAAGCCTTGGAGATATCCAGAGCAACCGCGCGAGCCTCGTCAGACTCATCAAGGGCCTGTAGCATGTACTCCGTTACAGTAGTTAGCAGGTCGGCTGTGGACCTGTCAAATCGGAATCCATATTGCCTGTCGGAGAACAGCTTGTGGGCGGTGAGATGATGAACTATTTCAGCATTTATTATAGCCTCGAACACTTTCCCGAATATTGGTAGGAGACTGATAGGGCGATAGTTGGATGGGTCCGAGGGTTCACCACAATTCTTAAAGACAGGAACGACTGAGGAGAATTTCCAGCATGCAGGAAAGCAGGAAGCAGAAAGGCAGTAGTTAAACAGTTTAGAGAGGACAGGGGAAAGTTCAGGGGCACACCTCTTAAGGACTATCACCGGGATTCCATCGTCTCCACACGCCTTATGGGGGTCGAGTTTTGAAATTACTCTGGATACTATTGTCGGGGTAATATACACGTCATGCAGTTTGGCCTCAGTTCTAATAGGGAAGTCGGGTGGGTGCACTCCGGACGAGTCGAGTGTGGAGTTGGATGAGAATCTGCGGGCAAAGCACTCAGCTTTCTCAGCAGATGACGTGAGAACGTCAAATCCATGGATTAAAGGAGGTATTGAGGATTTCCTATTGTTGAGCACTCGTTTACAAATCCTCCAATAGTCCTTGGAGCCGAACTTGCGGTCAGCTATGTGCTGTCGCATTCTCTCCGCAAACAACTGTTTGGCGTCATTTAGAGTTCTCTTGCACTCACTGCGAGCGGATGTGAACAGGCGCCTATTGTGATCAGTTGGCTGTCTCTGGAATAGATGGAAGTAATGGTTCCTGTGGGCAATGGCGGCTGAGCAGGCTGGAGAGAACCACGGAGGGGAATGAGGTTTTAAGCAATACTTCCTGGTGGGTATGAAGGCATCAATGCCAGCTTTCACCCATGACGAGACCTCAGAGGCACAGTCATCAACTGATAGGTCAAACACTTTTCCCCAAGGGACGTCGCAGAGGAAATCGCGAAAGGCTTCCCAGTCAGCTTTTTGGTAGAGGTAGGAGGTTCTATGAGTAGGGGGATCCTGGGGGGAGTGAGATTGGAAAGAAATACTGAGGGAGACTACAGCGTGGTCGGAGTTGCCGAGAGGGCAAAGCTGCGAGACTTGACAGGCGTCGGGCGCAGAGGTGAAACATATATCTAGCAGTGAGGAATGACCCGAGGGTGTGCTTGGGAAGCGAGTGGGGAAGTCCACCACTTGCGTAAGGGATTGGGAAATAGCAAAGTTCATGGCGTGAGTGCCCGCCGAATCAGTAACAGCGTTTTCAAGCCACTCAGAGTGATGGGCATTGAGGTCTCCAAATACAAATATGTGGGCAAATGGGTGATAGGTAATAGCCTTATCTATGTCGTCGGCAATGCTATCTAGTAGGGAGCAGTCAGGAGAGGAGGGAGAACGGTAAAGGAAGAATAGGTAGCTAACCGAACTGAGGAGAGACAAGCGGAGACATATGTATTGGTGGTCAGTAGATTCGAGTGAAGTCACCCTAGTTATGGGGAGGTGTTCGCTGACATAAACACCCAGCCCATGCATGTGGACAGTAGAATCCTTCCTTAAAAGGGGAAGATAACCAGGGATGAAGAGGTCAGAGGAGGGAATAGTTGAGTTGAGGTTAGTTTCGCAGAGCGCGAGGATGTCAGGGGACTTTTCATGCAGGAACGCTTCTACACTAGCAAAGTTAGTACGAATGCCTCGGATATTAGTGAAGGAGAGGTTAATGGGCTTAGGTGGTTTGGATTTAGCTGGTTTAGGGTCATTTCTGTTTTGTCTTGTCATGTTTTTGGTTTATAGAAAGGGACCTAGGGTAGAGGATACAGGCGGTCATTACCCACGATCTGAGCTGGGAGGGGGACTGGCTAGGGCTGCAACAAGGTGTGGCCTCGGGGTTGCCCACCGAATGCGCTTGCAGGGACACCTATCCATGCGCGACATGGCACTACAAGAACCCCGATATTATACAACTGTTGATCAGAGCAGCCGCTCTTGACGCTACGCAAGAGTTAGGGCTCCTAACTACCAGTCGGAAGCAGCAACCAGGAAACTGCCAACCCGGTACCCTCACAGTGATGAGCCATTGCCACCAACCGGCCAGATCGCAGGAAACTCACGGAAGCACCAGTACCAAGGTCTGAAGAGAGAGAAGTGAAAACCGGAAACCACATCCTAAACAGGAAACAAGGAACGAGCCTCTACTCCAGTTCAATAGACGTGGGAGGAGTATAGACCGGGCGATAGTGTGACCTATCTACTCCTATTAAAAAAAAAAAAAAAAAAAAAAAAATCGAACACGAACAATCCTTTGAAAAAAAAAAAAAAAAACACAAACTTACAAAAGTGGAGTTTAACTAAGTTTTAACTTAGTTAAAGTCCAAATGAACTCCAAAAAAGGGGGGGGGGAGAACAAAAACATAGATATATATAAAAACAAAAAAAAAAAAAAACAAACGGAAAATACCTCACAGTTTAACACAGGAAATTTGAATTAAGATTCATTCTTCAATTCTTGCTTTTCCCAAATATCAAAGCGAGTCGGCCTGCTAGGTAAATTCCCATTCAAAGAACAACACGTGGCATGGAGCTGTAATGGCTGCTGATAACTTGGCCAAAGTAGCTTCGCATAACAGAATAAATATAAATTTCAAACTTTTTTTTTTCCTCCTAAATGAAGCATGAACTCCAAAAGGGGGGGGGGGAGAACAAAAACATAGATATATATAAAAACAAAAAAAAAAAAAAACAAACGGAAAATACCTCACAGTTTAACACAGGAAATTTGAATTAAGATTCATTCTTCAATTCTTGCTTTTCCCAAATATCAAAGCGAGTCGGCCTGCTAGGTAAATTCCCATTCAAAGAACAACACGTGGCATGGAGCTGTAATGGCTGCTGATAACTTGGCCAAAGTAGCTTCGCATAACAGAATAAATATAAATTTCAAACTTTTTTTTTTCCTCCTAAATGAAGCATGAACTCCAAAAGGGGGGGGGGAGAACAAAAACATAGATATATATAAAGACAAAAAAAAAAAAAAAAACAAACGGAAAATACCTCACAGTTTAACACAGGAAATTTGAATTAAGATTCATTCTTCAATTCTTGCTTTTCCCAAATATCAAAGCGAGTCGGCCTGCTAGGTAAATTCCCATTCAAAGAACAACACGTGGCATGGAGATGTAATGGCTGCTGATAACTTGGCCAAAGTAGCTTCGCATAACAGAATAAATATAAATTTCAAACTTTTTTTTTTCCTCCTAAATGAAGCATGAACTCCAAAAGTGGGGGGGGAGAACAAAAACATAGATATATATAAAAACAAAAAAAAAAAAAAAACAAACGGAAAATACCTCACAGTTTAACACAGGAAATTTGGTCAGATTCATTCTTCAATTCTTGCTTTTCCCAAATATCAAAGCGAGTCGGCCTGCTAGGTAAATTCCATTCAAAGAACAACACGTGGCATGGAGCTGTAATGGCTGCTGATAACTTGGCCAAAGTAGCTTCGCATAACAGAATAAATATAAATTTCAAACTTTTTTTTTTCCTCCTAAATGAAGCATGAACTCCAAAAGGGGGGGGGGAGAACAAAAACATAGATATATAAAAACAAAAAAAAAAAAAACAAACGAAATACCTCACAGTTTAACACAGGAAATTTGAATTAAGATTCATTCTTCAATTCTTGCTTTTCCCAAATATCAAAGCGAGTCGGCCTGCTAGGTAAATTCCCATTCAAAGAACAACACGTGGCATGGAGCTGTAATGGCTGCTGATAACTTGGCCAAAGTAGCTTCGCATAACAGAATAAATATAAATTTCAAACTTTTTTTTTCCTCCTAAATGAAACATGAACTCCAAAAGGGGGGGGAGAACAAAAACATAGATATATATAAAGACAAAAAAAAAAAAAAAAAACAAACGGAAAATACCTCACAGTTTAACACAGGAAATTTGAATTAAGATTCATTCTTCAATTCTTGCTTTTCCCAAATATCAAAGCGAGTCGGCCTGCTAGGTAAATTCCCATTCAAAGAACAACACGTGGCATGGAGATGTAATGGCTGCTGATAACTTGGCCAAAGTAGCTTCGCATAACAGAATAAATATAAATTTCAAACTTTTTCCTCCTAAATGAAGCATGAACTCCAAAAAGGGGGAGAACAAAAACATAGATATATATAAAAACAAAAAAAAAAAACAAACGGAAATACCTCACAGTTTAACACAGGAAATTTGAATTAAGATTCATTCTTCAATTCTTGCTTTTCCCAAATATCAAAGCGAGTCAAACTGCTAGGTAAATTCCCATTCAAAGAACAACACGTGGCATGGAGCTGTAATGGCTGCTGATAACTTGGCCAAAGTAGCTTCGCATAACAGAATAAATATAAATTTCAAACTTTTTCCTCCTAAATGAAGCGTGAACTCAAAAGGGGGGAGAACAAAAACATAGATATATATAAAAACAAAAAAAAAAAAAACAAACGGAAAATACCTCACAGTTTAACACAGGAAATTTGAATTAAGATTCATTCTTCAATTCTGTACTTTTAAACAAAGCGAGTCGGCCTGCTAGGTAAATTCCCATTCAAAGAACAACACGTGGCATGGAGCTGTAATGGCTGCTGATAACTTGGCCAAAGTAGCTTCGCATAACAGAATAAATATAAATTTCAAACTTTTTTTTTTCCTCCTAAATGAAGCATGAACTCCAAAAGGAGAGAACAAAAACATAGATATATATAAAGACAAAAAAAAAAAAAAAACAAACGGAAAATACCTCACAGTTTAACACAGGAAATTTGAATTAAGATTCATTCTTCAATTCTTGCTTTTCCCAAATATCAAAGCGAGTCGGCCTGCTGAGTAAATTCCCATTCAAAGAACAACACGTGGCATGGAGATGTAATGGCTGCTGATAACTTGGCCAAAGTAGCTTCGCATAACAGAATAAATATAAATTTCAAACTTTTTTTTTCCTCCTAAATGAAGCATGAACTCCAAAGGGAGAGGGGAACAAAAACATAGATATATATAAAAACAAAAAAAAAAAAAAACAAAAAACAAACGGAAAATACCTCACAGTTTAACAGGAAATTTGAATTAAGATTCATTCTTCAATTCTTGCTTTTCCCAAATATCAAAGCGAGTCGGCCTGCTAGGTAAATTCCCATTCAAAGAACAACACGTGGCATGGAGCTGTAATGGCTGCTGATAACTTGGCCAAAGTAGCTTCGCATAACAGAATAAATATAAATTTCAAACTTTTTTTTTCCTCGATACAGTATGGAGGAAAAATATCATCTCGAGAGGAAAAATGAATATATAAAGACAAAAAAAAAAAAAAAACAAACGGAAAATACCTCACAGTTTAACACAGGAAATTTGAATTAAGATTCATTCTTCAATTCTTGCTTTTTCCCAAATATCAAAGCGAGTCGGCCTGCTAGGTAAATTCCCATTCAAAGAACAACACGTGGCATGGAGCTGTAATGGCTGCTAACTTGGCCAAAGTAGCTTCGCATAACAGAATAAATATAAATTTCAAACTTTTTTTTTTCCTCCTAAATGAAGCATGAACTCCAAAAGGGGGGGAGAACAAAAACATAGATATATATAAAGACAAAAAAAAAAAAAAAAAAAACAACGGAAAATACCTCACAGTTTAACACAGGAAATTTGAATTAAGATTCATTCTTCAATTCTTGCTTTTCCCAAATATCAAAGCGAGTCGGCCTGCTAGGTAAATTCCCATTCAAAGAACAACACGTGGCATGGAACTGTAATGGCTGCTGATAACTTGGCCAAAGTAGCTTCGCATAACAGAATAAATATAAATTTCAAACTTTTTTTCCTCCTAAATGAAGCATGAACTCCAAAAGGGGGGAGAACAAAAACATAGATATATATAAAAACAAAAAAAAAAAAACAAACAGAAAATACCTCACAGTTTAACACAGGAAATTTGAATTAAGATTCATTCTTCAATTCTTGCTTTCCCAAATATCAAAGCGAGTCGGCCTGCTAGGTAAATTCCCATTCAAAGAACAACACGTGGCATGGAGCTGTAATGGCTGCTGATAACTTGGCTAAGTAACTAGCATAACAGAATAAATATAAATTTCAAACTTTTTTTTTTCCTCCTAAATGAAAGCATGAACTCCAAAAGGGGGGGGAGAACAAAAACATAGATATATATAAAGACAAAAAAAAAAAAAAAACAAACGGAAAATACCTCACAGTTTAACACAGGAAATTTGAATTAAGATTCATTCTTCAATTCTTGCTTTTCCCAAATATCCAAAGCGAGTCGGCCTGCTAGGTAAATTCCCATTCAAAGAACAACACGTGGCATGGAGCTGTAATGGCTGCTGATAACTTGGCCAAAGTAGCTTCGCATAACAGAATAAATATAAATTTCAAACTTTTTTTTTCCTCCTAAATGAAGCATGAACTCCAAAGGGGGGGGAGAACAAAAACATAGATATATATAAAGACAAAAAAAAAACAAACGGAAAATACCAGTTTAACACAGGAAATTTGAATTAAGTTCATTCTTCGTTATACACTTTTCCCAAATATCAAAGCGAGTCGGCCTGCTAGGTAAATTCCCATTCAAAGAACAACGCATGTGGAGCTGTAATGGCTGCTGATAACTTGGCCAAAGTAGCTTCGCATAACAGAATAAATATAAATTTCAAACTTTTCCTCCTAAATGAAGCATGAACTCCAAAGGGGGGGAGAACAAAAACATAGATATATATAAAAACAAAAAAAAAAAAAAAAACAAACGGAAAATACCTCACAGTTTAACACAGGAAATTTGAATTAAGATTCATTCTTCAATTCTTGCTTTTCCCAAATATCAAAGCAGTCGGCCTGCTAGGTAAATTCCCATTCAAAGAACAACACGTGGCATGGAGCTGTAATGGCTGCTGATAACTTGGCCAAAGTAGCTTCGCATAACAGAATAAATATAAATTTCAAACTTTTTTTTTTCTTAGTTATATAGTGTTTAGAACAACATTTTAGCATTGTATGGGATTTTTTACTTTTTTATTAATATAATATCCATTTTTTTATTTTGTGGATGAAACATAGTTTTTAACTAAATTTTGAAGAAGATTATTTTGTCTAAGTAAGGTATCTAGTGGAACCAACATAATACTTAAAATAGGTAAATAATTTTTAACCGTAAGTTGAGTGCAAGTTATAACTGACACCTTTTGATTAATTAAATCTTAACGAAAAATATTTTCGATGTGTTACATAAAATTGTTATTTCATCCCTACAGTTCAGTAGTTCACCATTGTTAGGGAACCTTAGAATATGCAACTGTTCATTCAGACACAAAGGGCAGATGTCGTTGAACGACTTACAGATTCTAATTTTTCTTTCCATAATTTTAATTTGGGTGTTTTATTTGTGTCCATTCAGTCAGTTGAGGGCCATACGTGTTACACGCTTTGAGCGATCATGTCTCGAAAGAGAAAATCTAATACTTACAAAACAGAAAAAAAGATCGACAGGGGAAGGCAGCGCAAGAGATATTTGATGAGAAAATAGAGGGCAGAGCCGGGTTTGAGAAAGATCAGTCAGTTAAGTGCCATGCGTGATAAACGCTTGGGCGATCATGTCTCGAAAGAGACATAACTGACTGGGCAGAAGATTATCCTGCAGTAGGTTGCCATTGCTTTCTGCGGTAGACTGGTTGCCAGCCAAGGATATAGAACCCAATCTGTCCTATTATTTAACCCATAACTGGAGGAAAGAGACGGATTAATACCTTTCCCAAGGGTACTTGTGCGTAACTGAATGCAAGAAATTCAACTGGAATTCGAACTCGGCTCCCCGATTTGTCGTTCCGAGTCGATATCCACTGCACCACAACGCACATTCTTTAACTTCCAAAAATACGCAGAAAGGGATGTTTCGTTTCGATACATCTTATTTTTGAACGAAGTTAAATGCATATACCATCGTTGCTTAAAAGTATTCTTTGTAGATCCAATGTAGACTTTATTAACAATTGGGTTTTCAATTGATGTTATATTACATTGGTACACAATTGAATTTATTTGTCTCTTTCCTGATGTTAAGTATGAGTTTTCTTCTCGTTTGCATCCTCTCCAATAGCTCGTCGTTGCTGACGTGCTCAGTCCATGGTATCCTTAGCATTCTTCTGTAAAATCCCATTTCCGCTACATCAAACTTCTCCTTCATCCTTGATGAGATCGTTCAAAATTCACTTCCATACAGAAGGACAGATATCACATCGCATCCAGCACTCTTTTCTTTGTTTCCAATGAGATTTTCCTGTCTCTCAGTACTCTGGTTAGCTTCTGAAATCCGTCCGTGGCCATGCCAATGCGTCTTTGGATCTCCATCTAACACTTTCCATCCTCTGTGTTATGAGACCTACCCTTTTGTACCATAATGAACTCTTCTCATGATAATAAAATACCAGGAGATTATACCTCAAGGGGGACTATCTACTATTCTGGGTTTACAACACTCTGTTAGAACACTTCCCAGATATTTAAATTTCTTTACTTGTTTTATTTTAGTTTCTCTGACCTGTAGTTGACATTTTGGGGTCTTCTTATTGTTGATGACCATACATTTGTTTTTTTGAGTTTATGCTCAGTCCTTTCTTCTCGCTTTCTTTTGCTACCTTCTGTAGGTCCAGTGTTTTTCTTTCTGTGTTTGCTATCAGCACTGTGTCATCCGCGTATCTTATATTGTTGAGGTTGTGGCCGCCAATGACTCATCCTGGCAAGGATTTTATTTCTCTCACAATTGCTTCACTGTACAGATTGAATAGATCCGGTGAGAAGACATAACTTAATGTAAAAATATGTTTGATATTTGCTGAAAATATATATATTGAATATGTAAGCATTCAAGTAATTTAAAAATAAACAATTAATACATATTTTATTTTCATGGCTTCTGCTCCGATGAACTTAGATCACTGGTGCCCCCTAAATACGAATTTGAACGAGATACTAGATTAGCAACTAGATCCCACCCTTTTACAGTGAAACCGATAAAATGCAGCCGTAACTTCTACTCCAACAGTTTCTTTCCTCGCACTTCCCGACTGTAGAATTCCCTTCCACACGATTGCTTCCCCGACGGCTACAATCTCCAGGAGTTTAAATGTAATGTCAATAGACACCTCCTAACTCACTAACCTGCTCCCATTCTATCAAGCACTCTTCCCATCTGCCCAACCCTCATCCTCGGTATCCTTACTCATCTGTCACCTTCCTCCTGACATTCCCTATGTCTAACCACTCCTTCTCTTTACCTTCCCCTATGTAGCGCCATGCGCAATAGTGGCAGTGGAATGCCTTGTTTGGGGTGAGATGATTAAAAAAAAAATTACGAATTATACAAAATTTAGAGATTCTACTACTGAATCATGCGTTCGATCCTCACTGGGTGACCCGTACTTTTGGCTTTGTATTACATGTAAGGGAAAAATAAATACTTATTATTAGAAAACAAATAATAGTGATTAAAAAAAGATTCCATCTTTTTCTAATAAGTATTCTCGAATATTCCGACCGGGAGATTTTTTTTTTTTTAACATTTAAACCCCGAGCAAGGCGGAAATGCCACTGATGTGCAGGGGGCTACATAAATGTAAAAAGATTAATTAGAAAAGAGTGAGGAGTACAAACTAGTTAGAAAGGAACAATAGAAAGCTGAGAAAGCAGGTGCGATGACAGATACATAGGTGGAGAGAAAGGGAAGGTTATACAGGGTTAGGGGAGAGAGCTAGAGTCCAGTGGTTAGTAGATGAGTATTGACTTTGCATTTAAATTTCTGGAGGTTGTAGCCGTCAGGAAAGCAAGAATACGGGAGCGAGTTCCGTTAACATGAGATGTCAGTGTTTATTTTCACTCTTTGTATAATTTAGGCAACAATTTATCCATCGTATTCTGGATTGTTATCTTTAATAACACTGGATTTTTTGCCTCATCAATGAAGACTTCATCAGGACTAATATTTCTAAATTCCATATATTATCTTTGTAAGAACTATAATTATATTTCTGCTTTTTCTTGTACTACTCCTAAATATACAGTTATTTGATTGTTTTAACCATCATAGTAAAATTAGTTGATTCTATACAGGAAACATTCAGTATATATTGACTGACCGGTTAGCATTATTCTCATTTGAAATTTTGTTGTGCCATGGCTTGTACCATTGGAAATAAATATAATGTTTAATAGAATAACGGAACGTCTTCTCAAATATGGGTATCCATTAAAAATAACGTTTAAGCATACTCGTCTTATGGCTCTTTATATTTTTGTATACCTGCTGAGTTCACTTCTCATCCACACACAAGCGGTTTGCTGCCAATATAGATTCTTGATTATCCCAGCGTCTTTTCCGAAAAAGTCAAGGTTGTCGAGCATCTTTTTTTTTAAATCATTTCACCCCAAGCAAGAAATTCCACTGCCACTATTACATAGGGGAAAGTGATAAGAAAGAGTTGTTAGTTCTAGAAAATGTCGAAAGGAGGGTGGTAGACGGATGAGGATATCGATGATGGGGGTTGGGTAGATGGGTAGAGTGTTTGAGGGAATGGATGCGAATTAGTGCAATAGATGTCTATTGACCTTACATTTAAATTCCTGGAGATTGTAGCTGTCGGGGAAGCAAGTATATGGAATGGAATTCCACAGGCGAGAAATGCGAGAAAAGAAGCTGTTAGAGTAGAAATTGCGGTTACATTTTATCTGTTTCACTGTAAAATGGTGGGAGCGAGTTGCTAATCTGGTATCTTTTGCAAATTCTAACCTAGTGAATTAAGTTCATCGGAGCAAAAGCCGTGAAAGTATTTACAGAAGAGGCACAGGGAAGCCACATCACGCCGGTGAGAGAGTGACTGCAGCCAGGCTGCCAAGTCGGCATAGATCACATTACAGATTCTCCGTTGTATTTTGGCAAGGATCCCGACGTGGATAGCAAGGGCACCCAACTAGATGTGGCAGCAGTATTCAATACACGGGCGGATGGTAGATTTATAGATGTGCAGGATCGACTCAGGCGGGAAAAACTTCCGGGCCCTGCACAGAGAACCGACTTTCATAGCAGCGGATTTAGCAATGGATTTCTTACCCCAGTCCATTACGGATTGGAGGTCCTTCTCAAGCTCGGCAGCGAGGTTAGCTTTGTCGCTCACACCGGATTTTTGATCGAGGCAAGAGTAAACTGTAGTGGAATCGGCGTACATGCCTACTTGGGATCTTATAGGATCGAGAAGATCGTTAATGTAGATCAGAAAGAGCGTAGGACCTAAGATAGAGCCTTGAGGGACACCCGCGTTCGTATGGTAGTTTTGGGAGGCATGTCCGTTTAATACTATCTTCAATGTGCGATTAGAGAAGAATGACTGGATTAGGTCAAACAAATGTCCAGTAATACCATAGCTCCGCAGTTTTTGTCGGAGGCCAGCATGCCAGACTCTGTCGAACGCTTTGGAGATATCCAAGGCAACGGTTCGAGCTTTGCCGTTCTTGTTCAGAGCCTGGTATATATACACGGTAATGGTCGTTAGCATATCAGCAGTAGACCTGGGGAAGCGGAAACCATACTGTTTGTTCGAGAGGAGCCCGTGGGCTGTGAGATGCTGAACGTCCTCGGCATTGATAATGGCTTCGAACACTTTGCCGAAGATCGGAAGAAGGCTGATAGGACGGTAATTTGCGGGGTCCGATGGTTCCCCAGTATTCTTAAATATAGGAACTACAGAAGAAGACTTCCAACAGGTAGGAAAGCAGGAAGCAGATAGGCAGATGTTGTAGAGCTTAGAGAGTACAGAGGAGAGTTCAAGGGCACATTTCTTCAAGACTATGATTGGGATTCCATCCCCTCCACTCGCTTTGTGGGGGTCAAGTTTAGAGATTATGTTAGACCAGCGAGGGGGTAATGTGATCATTATTCAGTTGAGCCTCAGTTCTAGGTGGGGAGTCGGGTGTAGGTACTACAGACATATCCAGTCTCGAATTGGTGGATAATCTGCGAGTAAAGCATTCAGGCTTGTCCGCTGAAGAAGTGAGGACCTCAAATTCATTGATTAGAAGCTGAGGGTATTGAGGTTTTACTCTTGTTAAGCACGCTTTTACAGAGTCGCCAGTAGTCCTTGGCGCCGAACTTACAGGATGCTATGCGTTGCTTCATTCTGACAGCAAACAACATATTAGCTTCGTTGAGTGTCTTTTGACTCTTATTACTAGCTGAGGAGAAAAAGATGCCTGTTATGGTCCGATGCGTGGCTTCGATAGAGCCGGAAGAAATGATTCCGGTGGGCAATGGCAGCCGAGCAAGCGGGCGAGAACCAGGGAGACGAATGGGATTTAAGCTGAAATTTCCTGGCTGGGATGAAAGCATCAATGCCAGCCTCAACCCAAGAGGAGACCTCGGATGCACAGTCTTCGACGGGAAGACTAAAAACGTTGTTCTAAGGGACGTCACACAGGAAGTCGCGGAACGAATCCCAGTCTGCTCTTTGGTAGCAGTAGGATATTCTGCTGGTCTGGAATTTTTGGGTAAAGTGGAATGAGATATTAACGGAAACTACGGCGTGGTCAGAGTTTCCGAGAGGGCAGAGCTGCTTGGTAGTGCAAGAGTCTGGGATGGAACTGACGCAGAGGTCTAGTAGTGAGTCCCTTCCGTTAGGGTTATTTGACAAACGCGTGGGGAAATCCACCACTTGCGTAAGAGATTGGGTGATTGAAAAATTCATGGTGTGGACACCAGCAAGGTCGGTGACAGTGTTTTCCAGCCACTTGGTGTGGAGGGCGTTAAAGTTACCAAACACAAATATATGGGCAGATGAATGAGAAGAAATGGCCTTGTCTATATTGTTAGAGATGCTATCAAGTACCGAACAGTTAGAGGAGAAGAGGGAGCGGTAGAGAAAGAAGAGGTAGCTTACCGAGCTTAGAAGTGAGAGACGGAAGCACACGAAAGAATGATCCAGAGATTCAAGGGAGGTCACCCTAACTAGCGGGAGGTGTTCACTGACATAGACACCGAGCCCATACATATGGATATTGTGTGTTCCACGTGTAATAAAATCAATAGATGTTTATTTTAAATGTAAGTTTAAAATAAAATTCTACTACACAGCTTCTTTTCTCGCACTTCCCGCCTGTGGAATTCCCTTCCATTTACTTGCTTTCCCGACAACTATAATGTCCAAGAATTTAAATATAAAGTCAATAGTCATCTCCTATCTCACTAACCTGCATCTTCTCTCTCATGCTCCTTTCTCCGTCTACTCCAGTCTCATCAGTATTATCATCCTTCTCTTACCCACTTCCTAACACCCCCAATAACCTGTCACTCTTTCTCATGACTTTCCTCCTATGTAACCCCCTGTAAAACAGTGGCAATGAAATGTCTTGCTTGGGGCGATATGATTATATAAAAAAAGTGTATGTATGCGAAAATAATGCATGCCACGAGGGTATTTAAACTATAGACGAATTAAGTGTGTTTATATGTCGGTACGTTAAGCAATAATTGATTTCACAGGATATTTCGCAATAACCGACGAGATAAACCACATCAGCCAATCTATGGACACCTGATGATGACCAGAGGGTAGGTGGTCGAAACGTTGGGTCTATTAAAAAACTTATATCAACCAAGATGAGAACAAAAGTTGAAAATAACTGCAAGATTATTAAAAATTACTCATCTCAGAAATAAATACAAAAAATGTCGGTTAAGTTATAAAATAATAAGCCACTGTTAAAGAGCAAACACGCATCAAGAGCTTTCATAACTGGTAGTAAAGTTTAATAACTGGTAGTAAAGAGACAGATCTGAACCTCATGCGGATCCGTGTGTGCATATATATATATATATATATATATATATATATATATATATATATATATATATATATGCAGGATTTACAGGCCTCATTAAAGATGACAGATACACGTTTGAAATCATGGCGTCACGCGTAACGGCTATTGGGAACGAGACTGCATAAAATGAATGCGATTTATTTTATTTTTTAATGGTAATATATATATATTGTTTAAAATTTGTGATATTAATGGAGGAAAGTGCTCGTTATTGAGGATAAGGCATTTGTAAATATTAACTGGGTTAACTCAAACTGCTAAATTTTGTCTGCTGGGAAACTCAAGTACTTAAACGATGCTCAAAAGGCATGCGCGTGGGCATGCGCCGACATATACACATACGATACCACTACTTGAATTACATCTGGCTATAATGAAACTTAAAGAATTCCATCGTAATTATCCCCATATCGTAGGTGCTGTTCCTGCCAGAGTCAACTCCCGATTAAATATAATCCTGAAAACTCCTGGATGTTTGTAAAAAGCATTGTTTGTTGATAACTTGATAGCGGTTTGAAAAAAACGTATCTTCGACATGTGTTTAATGTTTATTCAAAATCCGTTCGACACGGTTGCCACATAACAAATGAATTTAATATGGGAGCGAGAAATACATATTTGTTATAATTCTAGTTACTAATTAAATAATTGTTGATTCATTACTGAGGCGCGTCCAATTTCATTTTCAGCGACATCTGCATTACGTATAAATGTTGTAACGGCTTACAGTATATATATATATATATATATATATAAACTTATTTATAAATGGAACTTTGTCTGTGTGTCTGTTACCTATAGACTCCGAAACGGCTGAACCGATTTTCTTGAAAATTTACACAGTTGTACTATAAGCGTCTGCGAGTGTTCTTAGCTAGGTTTTGTGTCGAGGTACCCCCGATAAATATCGAAAATCGATAATCCAAAAAATCGGGTTATAGAAGGAGTGGTCGGATTTTAATCAAATTCGATACACTCACAGACAAAGACATAAGAAACGATATTCAGAAGTTTCAAGGTTGCAGTTCTTATAATAGTACAGCAAATCGATAATATATATATATATATATATATATATAAGGCAAGATGTTGTGTATGTGTCTGTTTATCTGCATGTATGTCTATTTTTTAGCCCTTTTATTTTAGTTTTTGCTTCGGGTTTGGCTCTAAGTAGGTATAATTGTAGTTCTTAGTCTCAGCCATGATACCATTTACTCAGAGGACCTATTTAGCCTTCAAAATTCAGATTACGCCGAAAAAAAACTTATTTGATATCGATACCAGGAAATCAAAATTTGACTTACATCCATTCATTTTTCTTTCAGTGTACAGTTTCGCTTTAACTGGAAACAACGATTGCTTTTTAGTCTTTCGTGCCAACGTCCAAAGAGTCTGAGCTTTTTTAAAGCTTTCATTACACCCGAGCAACGCCTGGCTATACTGCTAGTATATATATATTACAAAATAGTGAAAGAAGACGTAGATTAAAACCCACTATTCAGGCATTTACTTCTATAAAGAGTGGCCGATACAGAGTAGAGCTTAATATTGTAATTTTTACAATGGTTTATAAAAGCATAATATCACTACACAAAAATTTTCATCTTTTAGAACAAAACTATTCCTCTTCAGGTGATATGTTAAAATAAATGGTAAAAAATGATTTATTGTAAAATATAAGATGAATTCATGGTTATTTACAAAATTAGGGAGTGGTAGTTAGAGAAAATGAATTAAGTGTGTCAATATTGTTCAGTCAAAATCGAGAGTCATGTAACCATGGAGATTTGATATTTGGGTTATGAAATATATATATATATATATATATATATATATATATATATATATATATATAGAATAAGTAAAAAGCAAGTAGGTAAAAATGTCTTAAATCTAAGATGTTTCATTTTAACAAGCTACTTCAGAGATTCTTTAAAGACGAATGATTTAAAAATCTTTTTCATACATTATGGATGAATATTAAATGTAGAAGAAAATACTTGTCTTTTTAAGTGTGTGTGCCACGAGTAATAAAGACATTAGATGTTTATTATGAATGCAAGTGTATGTTAGTGAAAATAACGCGTGTTAAGCGTATTTATAAGCTATAGACGAATTAAGTGTGTGTATATTTTGGTAACCTTAGTGTGTGTGAATGACAGCGACGAAATGCATTTTCGTTCAAAATACGTAACAAGTATTTATAAATAAAATGAGAGTATCATATGTGAATGTATGTGTATGAGAGAAGTCATGTGTGAATGTGTGCGTTTATGAGTCTGAAATCGTGAAAAAGAAATATATTTCCGCTTAAAATTCTAGTAAAATTAACGATTAAATCCTTACGCAAACTTTTTGAAAGGTTTGGATCACCTGACAGTGTGGTGTAGTGTGGTGTTGTGTGATATTGGAACTCTATTTTTAGTGACTTTAAAAAGTTCTGCAAAAACTTCGTGGTTGAACTCTTGACAACACAGATTTATCATCCGAGATTGAATGGTCAAGCTGAGCAGTTTGCTGGCATCTTAAAAAGGGCATTAAGAAAAGCTAAAGGTTGGAATCTGAAGACATAACACTACACGAATTGTTGAGTGCATATCGAATGGCGTCAAATGCGATCGTCACTGCAAAAATATCGCCTCCAGAGTTCATGTTTACTAAGAAAGTGAGAATCCATTTTTGACAAATTACTTTCTGAGAAAAAATCGAAAATTTGAAACTACCAGGTCATTTAAGATTGTCGATAAAGTTTTCTTCAAAAGCTTTAGGACCGCAAAGAAAAATTGGCAAGAAGGAAAAAATTATTTTATGCCTTGATACATTGTCGAAGGTGGAAGATTTCAATATAGAAGACATGTAAATCAATTGAGGTTAAAATATGCAAAGAATAAGCAACCAGTAAAATTTAACTCAACGATGGATATACTTTACGATGCTTTTGAACTACCCTTTTCTAAAACGAATATTCCAATACAACACCAGGATAATACGACTGAAACGTTGGAAATACAAAAATATCGGAAAAATATTCGACTGAAGAAAGTTCATATCTAAAAATGGTGGGGAACTTGTGGAGATGAACACACTTCTTTAGAATATGACTTAGACTCGTCGAAGTAGCATAAATAGTGAAGCTGTGAAATAAAGGAATAGGTAAAAAGAGGGTTATTGAGAGCAAGCCAGAAGCGAGTTTTATATTCTGACTACATAATTCAGCAAGACTATATCGTTCTAAGTGGCATTTTGTTTCTTGATAGTGTTGTTTTCATTCACTGCAACGATGACATAACAAAAAGGCCCACACAAACGCACACACACACACACACACACACACACACACACACGTATGTTAATGCTTATTTAGGCAGCAGCCTTTCCTTCCAGTATTTTTCATTAAATGAAACCGACAAAAAAGATTTAATTAACTTTTTTATTGCATATTTCCAGCATTCTAAATTTTTTCTCTTTTTTTGCAGTTAAGGAATATAAAAATTTGTCCATAATTTTTATTTACCCTAGTCCTTTCGCCTACTTATACATCTATTATCAGGGAATTATACAAATATATATATATATATATATATATATATATATATATATATATATATATATATAATTATGAATTGATCGTACATTTATTCATAATTATATTATTATATTAATCTCCATAATATTTATTATATTGAGCACTGTTTATAAAAACATAAATGCCGGGGTACTCAAAACAGTAAAACCTTCAGTTCTCTTCACCTGGAGTTATATATATATATATATATATATATATATATATATATATATATATATATCAAGGGTAAAAATCGATGATGGTTAGCCGTATGTATTATCAGTGAAATTTGATAGACGGCTCTTTTTGAGGAGGCGTCGATAGTTGTTAGCTGGAAATCACAAGTCATCACGACCGAGTGTTTGAGCGTCTTGGCCTTGTTCAGACTGTCGTTCACGCTAGATAACGCACTATCTCCCAGAAACTGTAACTAAGGTACTCTCAGCATAGCTGCAGTATAAACTACAGGTGGGCTCTGTGGGTGTTGAACAAACACAAATGTGCCCGAGCTAGCGTCTGCTATGGGGATTACCTTGCCACCTTAGTAGACGAGTATCTTCGAATACGAGTATCCAGCCATTATATATATATATATATATATATATATATAGTAAAGTTTTGTAATTTGCTTGAAGCATTGTGTATATTAGATGTATGGTTAGGTCTTGAAGGCTGTCACAAAGCGTTTAGTAAAATAAAGGAAGGTAAATAAGTTTTTTATTATACATTAATATTTCGAGATCAAAATCTCATCCTCAGAAGGCAGAGAAGCGTGTGTCTGTCCAAGTGAGTCCGTGCAAGACCTAACCATACACACACACACACACACACACACACATATATATATATATATATATATATATATATATTAGTCATCGACATACAAGTCTGTTTCACTGTATCACAAGTGTGGCTAGACACATCCTCTTTATTCTGGTCGGGATCGAAAATCGACCGATTTGGTGACATTCGGAGTCGCTACCATGGAATCAGATAAATGAAATGTTAACGTGTTGTATATAGGCAGTGTATACACACGCCAGTCACCGAAAGAACTTTTTTTTTTAATCATATCACCCCGAGCAAGGCGGTGATGCCACTAATGTGAAGGGTGATGCATAGGAGTGAAAAGATTGGAAAAGAGAAAACCGGAAACCGCATCCTAAACAGGGAACAAGGGATGAGCCTCTTCACCTGTTCAATAGACGGAAATGGAGTGTGAACCGGGCGATAGTTTAGTCTATCTACACCAATTGAAAAAAAAAAAAGTGAGAAGATTGGAAAAGAGAAAACCGGAAACCGCATCCTAAACAGGAAACAAAAGGTGAGCCTCTTCACCTGTTCAATAGACGTAATTCATTTCTGAAAAAGTAATGCAGAAGTGGAAACTGTTTTTAAAATTTTCTTATCAATCGTAATGAGAGTATAATATATTAGTCATCCACATACAAGCCTGTTTCGCTGTATCACAGCTCATCAGTATGGCGAGACACATCCACTTCCTTCTGGCCAGTATAGGCACACAGAATCAGAGAAGGGAAATTTTAACGTGTAAGCAGTATACACAAGCCAGTCACCGGAAGAACTCAATTCATTCCTATAGAATAATGCATATATCGCAGAAGCGGAAACTGTTTTTAAAAATTTCTTCTCTAGAGAGTATAATATATTAGTCATCCACATACAAGCTTGTTTCGCTGTATCACAGCTCATCAGTGTGGCGAGACACATCCACTTTCTTCTGGCCGGGAAAGAGAAAGAGTGAGAGAGAGAGAGAAAGAGAGAGAGAGAGAGAGAGAGAGAGAGAGAGAGAGAGAGAGAGAGAAAGTTAGTCAAATTTTTTAACAGGATAATATATTATGGTAAATAGGTTTATACTCAGGTTTCATCTTAGTTTTCTCAAATCAATACTCTGTCCGCCCGATCATGAAAGTTGAGAAAAAACATTAAAGATGTCCGCCAAATTAATAGGCAAGAAAGAAACAAAAAAGCGTACACATGTCTTCTCGATTTTCTTTTCTTTGTAGAAATTATTGCAAACTTTGATAAAAAGTCAGATGTGTCCATGTAATTCAATCTGAAGCCCCATATAACAATATCAGTTGCACTGGTGACACGGCGGGGCAATTGATACAGCGGGTGGGGGTTTTTGAAATGGTTATACTTCTGAGTCATATCGATGGTTGCTAAGCGATCAACTCTTTGAGTCTATATTAGAATGAGTGTTTGTAGCCAATGATGGATATCCGGCATTGAAGTAATATGGAAATAAAATAGCAATTTAAAACTGACACGACATGTAGAAACTACCAAGCAATAATTAACACTTTCACTGCCATATTGGCTATAAAATTGTTGTCTGGCTGTATTGAACCGTTTAAGAAAATATTGAAAACTGCCATTTACCGTATTTGACGGTATATAAGGTGCACTTTCGTTTTTTTTTTTACTAAAAATATCATTTAAAATTCCCCTGCGTCTTACATGCCATATGAAGGTTGAAAATTCGCTATAGTCGGCCGAAAATAGTTACCTAGCAATTCCTATTAGCTTAGACTTTAAAGTAACTTATAGCGGGTTATCCACTCTTTTCCGTTTGTAGTGGGAATCCGTTCTAGTGAATGGTAGTATTATATTGTTGCAGACTAACGGAATTTGGCCTTGTTGCAGATAGCCCACTATAAGTCATAAAATGATTATAAAATGAAGAAAAGCAAATTGAGTTGAAAAATAACATTTTATATATACACATATCAATTAAGGTTTTTACAATTGAAGTAATACATGTAGTATAGGTCCAATGGAGGTTAAAATGTTCATGGCAATAAAATGCTGAAAGAGAATTAATGCTTAGGAATGTGTGGAGCGCTATGAGTAAGGAATGCTTTGATGTAGTCGCTCCTTAGGTCAGTAAGTAGTTTTGAGACAGGAAGAAGGAAAGAGGTAAGGGAGGCGAGCGTAGTAAGCCACTTGACTTGGGGTCAAGGGAGATACTAATTACTCTCTTCTCCTCAAGTCGGCCTGCCTGTCGAAGCTTTCTGTATCCGCTTTTTATGTCTTCATTCTGGATCACAGCAGCTCATTTGGGATTTCACACTTGTATTTGGTTCTGGGCTTCCCATTGGCTGATAAATAAAATCCGCGTAAGCTCGCGAACTGGAAATTTAATATTTAATTAATTTTTAGTTTTCAACCGGAACATCTGCGCGGAGCCGGCGGCGCAGCGACGACTTTTGGTCATTTGCCTTTTGGTTGTGAAACATCCGGTCCATCGCTTTTGCTCGGTATCACCACAAACTTTCATATACCTATTGCCATTATTTAAAAGACTATTATGCAGATCAAAAGTGTTATCATTGATAATATTCATTGTATTAATTTCATCACGTTTAATGTTAGTACTTTGTTTCACTAAAATTATATGCAATAAATTCAAATTATGTATTTGTAAAATATATTTCTTTCATTAATATTGTCTTACGATAAATTCCGGTTACATACAATCAGAATTTTATATCCTAATTATTCCACTAAATATAGCCTAGGCTGTACGAATAGTGTTATTAATTTTACTAATTACTCATTTTTTCATGCCCTGTTGAATTTGGGGTGCGTCTTGTACATCCGTGCGTCATATACGCCGTCAAAAACAGTACTTGAAATGAATAACTAAAACGACGATGACAGCGATTTCAATTTATGGGGAGTTGTCAAGTGAATTCTCTGGTCCCTTCGATCTTTGTCGGAGATTTTTTATCAGTAGCAGGAATTTTTTTTGTTTTTTTAATCATATCACCCCAAACAAGGCGGTAAGGCCACTGATGCGCAGGGAGATACTTAAGAGTAAAAAGATTGGAAAAGAGAAAGCCGGAAACCCCAACTTAAACAAGGAACAAAGGATGAGCCTCTTTACCTGTTCAATAGATGTGGGTGGAGTGTGAACCGGGCGATAGTTTAGTCTATCTACTCCAATTGAAAAAAAAAACCAAGTGAGAAGATTAAAAAAGAGAAAACCGGAAACCGCATCCTAAACAGGAAACAAGGGATGAGCCTCTTCACCTGTTCAATACATGTGGGTGGAGTGTGAACCGGGCGATAGTTTGGTCTATCTACTCCAATTGAAAAAAAAAACAAAGTGAGAAGATTAAAAAAGAGAAAACCGGAAACCGCATCTTAAACAGGAAACAAGGGATGAGCCTCTTCACCTGTTCAATAGACGTGGGTGGAGTGTGAACCGGGCGATAGTTTAGTCTATCTACTCCAATTGAAAAAAAAAAAACAAAGTGAGAAGATTAGAAAAGAGAAAACCGGAAAACGCATCCTAAACAGGAAACATGGGATGAGCCTCTTCCCCTGTTCAATAGACGTGGGTGGAGTGTGAACCGGGCGATAGTTTAGTCTATCTACTCCAATTGAAAAAAAAAAAACAAAGTGAGAAGATTAGAAAAGAGAAAACCGGAAACCGCATCCTAAACAGGAAACATGGGATGAGCCTCTTCACCTGTTCAATAGATGTGGGTGGAGTGTGAACCGGGCGATAGTTTAGTCTATCTACTCCAATTAGTCTATCTACTCCAATTATGAAACCACAAATGGCTGTACTCTTAACCTGTCACTCGTCGTGACATGCAAACTTTCATCAAACGTCAGATGACGAGTACAGCCAGTTGTGGTTTGATTCCCTGCTACTGATACAAAACACGAAATCTTTTTGAAAACATTTTGGAGTGAAACAAAAAGGAGCGAGAGTTTCCATTAAAAAAACAAACTTAAAAACAATGCAAATTCATTTTAATACTAAAACGAATTAATTCCATCGAACATTCATCGGGTGTAGTCATTGGCGCATGCAGTTCGTCGACTAAACTCTTTTTTTTTTTTGTAATCATATCCCTCCAAGCAAAAGAGGACAGCTACTAATACGCAGGCGGTTACAGAGAGGGAGAAATCTTCTCCTATGTGCTGTGCCCCTTCAGGATTTTGGTGATCATGGCCCTCCACATCTGAAAAAAACACACTGCGCCTCCTTGGTCTCACATTTTCAACCGACCTGAAGTGAAACCACTTCTTCGAATCAATAGCTGCATCTTCTGCTAGGAAAGTTAGGTGACTGTGCAGGTTTGAAAGTTTTTCTCGTCAGAATCTATCTTGCACATTGTTACGTGTAACAAAAGAAAATTAAAATGATTGACCAAAACTCAGAGTTAAATTACAGACAAATATTTAATTTGCGATAAACACAAATTTATATATATATACAAAAGTTACAATTTTTGCATTCAAAACGGAAACATAGAGTTTATTACAGGCAGGCGAAGTATTACGAAGGGCAAGGAATGGTCAGTAACTTTACCCAGTTAAGTTACTGAAGTAGGTTAAGTGCTATACTTTTAGGAAATCCTTAAATGTGTATATATAGAATAATTGCCAGTATGGTCAATGAAAACGTAAAAAAAATCTATTTACCCTTTTAGTTCCATGATGTTCTCTTTCAGGTTTTAGTTAGCAACTTTTCTTAGAGATTCTTTCGGCTGGATATAAATCCTTGAATCAAAGCCGGAGTTGATAATGTCAGCAAATCCTTTTAACAACTAACTACTCTCTTCCCCCAAACTTATTTTTTTAGGGGCTAACACCTAATTTACATATTTCTAGAATATTCTCCAAATCTTTAGATTTTACTCGAACTTTCTACAATCATCCAAAACGTTCTATTCCTAATTTCTCTATTTAACAACTACTTCATGAATTAAAACTCTTTTGTGATAACAAGCGGGACTCAACAGAATCCTTTACTTCAACTTTTTAGACATTATTATTATTATTTTTATATATAAATACATCCTCGTAACACACATTTATAACTCTACTATTCAACTGTGCATTGAATACTATTGCCACATCTTGTCTAGCGCTCCTGCTGTTCATCTCAAGGTTCTTGTCAAAATCCAAAATAGGATCTGCAATGTAATCGGTCCTGACTCGGCATCTCCGCTTCAATCATTTCTTACAGACGTGACGTGGCTTCCCTCTGTTTTTTCTACAAATATTTTTATGGCAACTGTTCTGACGAGCTTTGTTCTCTTGTTCCCTACCATATGGATTTAAGCATGCTACTAAATTGGCACTATTTACATTATTCGGACTATTGTCTTTATTTTTGTTGCCATTTGTACAACAAAGATGAAGATAATAGTTCGAATAATGTAAATAGTGTAAATACTACCTTATCTCAGAAATATAGACAAATACTATATTTACTCTTTACTACTAAAATAGTTAACTGTAACCATCACGTCTACTCGAACAGTTTATTTTCTCGCACTTCCAGCTTGTGGAATTCTCTTCCGTTTACTTAATTCCCTGATAGCTAGAAACATAAAAAGTTTAAATGCAACGTCAATTGGCATCTTCTCTCTTCTTGAATTCGGTTCATTTTTTCAACTTTTCTCAAAACCCCTGTACCTTGGGGTGAAATGATAAAAAATGGATTCATTGGAAAATAAATAAGACCACACTTTTGACTGGATAATCAATTGGACTTATTGATTAATAAATAAGTCCATGCTTTTGAGTGGATAAAAAATAGAAAGATTAGATTTTTTTTTTTAATTTAAAAAGTTCACATTAAAAGAAATATCTTCGGTTTTTCTAACAGCTAATTCCAAAAGTAGAAATGCTTACTAACAAATTTAATACTTTTTCATAAACTGTCTGGCTTTCTTTAAAATTCACTTTTAAAAATACGTGTATGCGACAAACCTCGACGATTATAATATTTATTCATTTGTCTATTTACATTTTTAGTGTTATTTTAAATTATTAGGCATTACTAATTTTTTTATTAATATTTACCTGTCCCTCCCCGAATCAAGTGAATGCTTGGAGATTCAAGTATAAATAACCAATATTTACTTATGCCCAACTAAGTAATATCTATCGACTCAAATATAAATTACCAATATTTACCTATGCTTTAACCAAGTAAACGATTATATACACAAATATGAGTAGAGATGAAACAGACTGTCGCGATTCAGTATTAGCCTCAGTGTCCTCTCAGATATATGAATATTAAAAGACGGAATTATTCTCAAATGAAGTAAATGCTTACAGATTTAAACATAAATGACAGTCAGTCAGTTAAGTGCCATACGTGATACACGCTTGGGTGATCATGTCTCGAAAGAGACATAACTGACTGGACAGAAGATTTTCCCGCAGTAGGTTGGCATTACTTTCTGCGATGGACTGGTTGCCAACCAAGGCTATAGATCCCCATATGTCCTGTTATTTAGCCCATAGCTAGAAGGAAGAGACGGATTAAAAACTTTTTCACTGATATTCGCGCGTATATTAAACTGGAATTCGAACTCGGCTCTCTGTTTTTTTGTTTTAAATGTAGAATATTTATTTAAACAAGAAGCAAGTAAATGCACATATAATTCATAACTAAAGGCTGTTTTCAGTATTTAGTAATTCTGCAAGTGTTGGTTGACATCTTAAAAAAATACTATCCATTACTACTGTTTCGACCTGAACTCATATCACATGAAGATCGCATATACAAAGGTCATTCAATAAATAAGATGAATTGTTAGTTTTAAGGACATCTACGAGGGTCATTCAATAAATAAGGCGAATTGTTCGGTATAAGGACATCTACGAGGGTCATTCAATAAATAAGGTCAATTTTTTGTTATAAGGACTTCTACGAGGGTCATTCAATAAATAAGGTGAATTTTTCGGTACAAGGCCTTCTACGAGGGTCATTCAATAAATAAGGCGAATTTTTCGTAATAAGGCCTTCTATGAGGGTTATTCAATAAATAAGGTGAATTTTTCGGTAATTATTTATTGAATGACCATTGTAGATGTCATTATACCGAAAAATTCACCTTATTTATTGACTGACCCTCGTAGAAGTCCTTATAACAAAAAATTGACCTTATTTATTGAATGACCCTCGTAGAAGGATGATGGGGATAACATAAACCGAGCACGTGAACAACGACGAGGTATTGGAGAGGATGCAGACGAGAAGAAAACTCATACTTCACACCAGGAAGAGACAGTTGAAGTAATGAGGAAAGAGGGCATGGAGAATCTAATACTCACAGGGTGGATAAGGTAAAAGTGATAGGTGAAAGCAGTGCGAGACATGATTGATTCGCTTGAGCGAATGAATGGTGAAGCGGAGTTTGGGAGAGATACCAAGAGGAATGACATTATGAGTCACAAGAGACAGGGGCAAGTAGAAGTCCATAATCGCCGACGTCCTGAAGGGACACGGAACATTAAGAAGAAGTAGAAATCGTATTGACTACTTAGGGAACTGTAGCCAACAGTCAGATGTGCGTTGTGGTCCACTGAACGAGAAATTGGGGAGCCTAGTTTGAATTCCCGCTGAATTCCTTGCATGTCACTTACGCGGAAATACCCTTGGGAAAAGTAAATATCCGTCTTTTCTCTCCAGTTATAGGTTAAAGAACAAGACAGATTGGGTTCTATAGTCTTGACTGGCAGCTAGTCTACCGCAGAAAGCAATGGCAACTTACTACGGGATAATCTTCTGCCCAGTCAGTCACGTCTCTTTCGAGACATGATCGCCCAACGTATCACGTAGGGCTCTTAACTGACTGAGCCAACAGTGCTTAGTAACAGTTCCATCGTGCTTCGTGCATGGGATCTTATTTATCATAAATCTGTAATGTGATCGATCCCGACTTGGCAGCTCAGATACAGTCACTTTCTCACCGGTGCAATGAGGCTTCAATTTGTCTCTTCTACAAAGACTTTCACGGCTTCTGCTCTGATGAACTTAGCTCACTCATGCCTCCTATATACGAATTTACTTTAGCCACAAGATTAGCAACTAGGTCCCATTCTTTTACTGTGAAACCAATAAAATGTAAACGCAAATTCCATTCCATCAGCTTCTTTTCTCGCACTTCCCGCCTGTGGAATTCCCTTCCGTTTACTTGCTTTCCCGACAGCTACAATCTCCAAGAATTTAAATGTAAAGTCAATAGTCATCTTCTATCTCACTGACTTGCATCCTCTCTCTCTCTCTCTCTCTCTCACGCTCTCATCTCATTTCTTCAGTATTCTCATGCCTCTCTTACCCACTTCCTGACACCCCCAGTATTCTGTCACTCCTTCTCATAACTTTTCCCTTATATAACCCCCTGTACAACAATGGCAGTATAATGCCTTGCTTAGGGCGATACGATTATAAAAAGCCGTTCTTTTCTGAGTTTAAGTGCTAGTTAGATTTTCTAGCAATACGACTATATGTGGCCAATGCACATCAGAAGCAGCTGTCGCGGGCATTCGGTCATGGGACGATGGGTGGCATATCTACAACGGTCGGTTTATTATCAGGAATGAAGAATAACAATAATCGCCCGAATTTTGTCTGGAAAAGAAAGGGTTTTAAATGGGACTGATTCACGTTTTAAATCGTAGGAAAAAAATCAAATTAGAAAAGACCTAACTGGGTCCTCGGAAAGAAAGTAGAAATATAGTTTTCTCTGCTCTCCAAAACCCTCATTAAGCATTAGAACATCCATGACATACATGCTTGATAAATATATAGTTTTAAAGTATTTTCTTTTTCTATGTGTTCCTTCAGGACGTAGGCGATCATGGCCCTCCACATCTCCCTATCCCTTGTAGCTGTTAACACCCTTTTCCTGTTATCCCGCTCAACCCCACTCTGCCATCCATTTACAGTAGTTCCTCAAGATACTTTCCCTTGTCTCTCCTTCCCACTATCAGTCTCGTGCTCATCATATTCTCCAAGCCATGAGTGTAAAGACCTGTGGGAAGATGAATGGAAGCACAACGTCATCATCACTAGTGATCACTGCAAAAAAATTCTTCAGATTGACAACCGAGCACTGAAGAAAATATTGGAGCTTCCGGCAAAGCAGTACAGCATGCTGTTTTCAGATTTTTGTCGGAGTGAATTGCTTCATGGTGCTCTTTTTCTCGCAGACAGTGCCCAACTGACCCTACTCTATTCGACAGTCGATAAAATAAAAAACCAACAGTGCGCATGCGCGAAATGAAAAATATAAAATCGTGACAATTTACCGATCTCACCTCTATATATAAGATCATATTCAAGCATGAAACAGATTGTTGAAACTCAATTTTGACTTCAGTGTTCATTCCTCCGTATATATATATATATTTTTAATCGTATCACCCCGACCAAGGCGGTAACGCCACTGATGTGCAGGGGGCTACGTAATAGTGAAAAGATTGGAAAAGAGAAAGCCGGAAACCACATCCTAAACAGGGAACAAGGGGTGAGCTTCTTAAGCTGTTCAAAAGACGTGGGTGGAGTATGAACCGGGCGATAGATAGGTCTATATACTCCAATTGAAAAAGAAAAAAGAGTGAAAAGATTGGAAAAGAGAAAGCCGGAATCCACATCCTAAACAGGGAACAAGTAATGAGCCTCTTAACCTGTTCAAAAGATGTGGGTGGAGTGTGAACCGGGCGATAGATAGGACTATCTACTCCAATTGAAAAAAAAAACATGGTAGTAAAGGTCCAGTCAAGAGATTTCTGCTAAAATCAAAAAAAGTATTAAAGAAAACCAATTAAACATGAAAAGCTTAAAATTTAAAATTAGGCAGAAAAAAAAAAAAGAAAGACTTACTTTAAGAATATTTAAAACAAAACAGATTCCCAACTCGACACGAGGGTCTTTTTTTGTTTCGACATTGAAGGAACGATGTTTCATCAGGTAGTTAACGCTATTTTAAAAATAGTATTTGCTAACTGATTTACTCGATCTATTTCTATACTGAGCATTGCTCCAAATTAATGCTTTGAATGACGTTAATATCTTCTTTCCTTATACATTTGGATATATAAAATTACTAAGTTTTAACTTAGTATAAGTCGAAAATGGCTGAATTCAAAGATTAACGGTCTTCGGAATTCTTTCCTTGGAAGAGGTCACTAGCAGAATAACAAAAATTTCAAACTATCTGTATCGAACGACCTTTAAGCAACCGAGCAATTTAGTATAATTTAGTAACAAAGAAATGAATAACAATTATAAGTGAATAAATTCATCAGAACAAATTAAACAGAAACTCAAACTTACCACGTGCCGATAACTGAAAATTTTGTCGGCGAGTCACAGCCACAGAGAGAGAGAGAGAGAGAGAGAGAGAGAGAGAGAGAGAGAGAGAGATTGATTGATTGATTTGCAAATATACAATTTTTGTTGCATTTAAAAGAAGAAATAGAGTTTACTACTGGCGAGTGTTACGAGGAGAGAAGGGGAAGGTAAGGTGTCAAGTGTCTTTACCCAGTCAAATTGGCGAAGAAGTTACGTGCTATACTTTTTGAAATCCTTAATTGTGTATATAAAGACTAAGTATTTGTTTGGTCAATGTAAGAGTCAAGAATATGTATTTACCCACATAGTTCCATGAAGTTCTCTTTCAGGTTTTAGTTGGTCGGACTTTTCTATGAAATTCTTTAGGCTGGATATGTATCCTTGAATCAGAACCGGAGTTGATAATGTCAGCAAATCCTTTTACAACTCTTTCAAATTATAGTTGGTACGACTTTTCTATGAAATTCTTTCGGCTGGATATAAATCCTTGAATCAGAACAGGAGTTGATAGTGTCAGCAAATCCTTTTGACAACTCTTTCAAGTTTTAGTTTGTCGTCGACTACTTAGACATTATTTCGGCTGGATATAAATCCTTCAATCAAAGCCGGAGTTGATAATTTCAGCACATCCTGTTATCAACTAACTACACAGTGCCCGAAACCTATTTTTATAGGGGTTAACACCTAATTTGCAAATTTTGTAGAACCTTTTGAATTCTCTCGAAACTACTGGAACATTCTGGCATCTTCCAAAACGTTCTATTCCTAATTTCCCTATTTTTACGACTACTTCATGAATTAAAATTTTTTGTGATAACAAGTAGGACTCAATAGAATCCCTTACTACAACTTTTTAGACATTATTATTATTTTATAGATAAATACATCCTCGTAACAATATATACATATACACACACAAAGTATCACTCATTGTACTAGTGAGGATATATATATATATATATATATAAATGGAGAGAATAAATCAAATAGATCTATTTAATATGAAATATTAAGAGATAGATTTGTATAGAGACCTCAGTAGATATTATCCAAAGCAATATTTTTTTTAAATCATATCACCCCAAGCAAGGCGGTGACGCCACTGATGCGCATGGGGCTACTTAAGAGTAGAATGATTGGAAAAGAGAAAGCTGGGAACCACATCCTAAACAGGAAACAAGGGATGAGCCTCTTCACCTGTTCAATAGACGTGGGGGAGTGTGAACCGGGCGATAGTTAAGTCTATCTGCTCCAATTGAGAACAAAAAAAAAAAAAGAGAAAAGAAAAAAGTGAAAGAAGATTGGGGGGAAAAAGAAAAGAAAGCCGGGAACCACATCCTAAACTGGAAACAAGGGATGAGCCTCTTCTCCTGTTCTGGCACACTGTCTCTTACTCCCCCATCCACCGATTTTCTCTGACCAAAAGTTAGAAATATTTTGTTTTCTTTTTATTCACTTTGCCGGCAGTCCGACTTGGAATCACTAATGATAAACTCAAGGCATCATCTAAAATGGTTATAAATTATAATTTATTTAGAAGGGCGAATTTATCCATCTCTTTAGACCACGGAGATACATTTGGTTTTATTTTCCCAAAAAATGTTAAAAAAAAAAAAGGAATCTAAGTAATATGACCCGGAATGGACATTTTTTGTGTTATTCTGTCAGGGTCATAAAAATTACGGGAGTGAAAGTTCTTGTGTTAAGTGTGGTGATAGGACAGCACGACTCACCATAAAGTCAAGCACACCCACACACACACACACACACACACACACACACACACACACACACACACACACACACACGTAGCTGTACACACACACATATATATATATTTATATTAAATTTAGTGTATCGAGGCAGCAGATAATTTTCTAAACAATTATTGTTAAATATAATAGACAATGAATGTCTATTATGTTTAATTGTTATCCGTTCTAAACATCGTATTTTGACTTTAATTTCAGGCGAAAACAAGGGCAAAAATTATCAACATAACATATATCCAAATGTTGGAGAATTTTTGTCTTTATTTTTACCTGAAATTAAAGCCAAAATACGATGTTTAGAACGGCTCATGATTAAACATAATAGACATTCATTGTCTGTTAAAGAATAGTCAACACAAAATGAAAGTGAACTTCCTTTTTATTTTTAATTTATTCTATTGTATCTCTTTTCGTTATCTACGAGCCGGGTCTAACATGTTCCGATAGCAATGATCTGTCTCTTTCTTTCTTTTTTTCTTTCTTTCTTTCTTTCTTTCTTTATTTTCTCATAATATATTGGTCTCACTGACCAGATGGTTGGTTAAATTTACTCCTCGAAATGGTCATCCGATATAAGAAAGTTTGAATTTTATATGTAATGAATATTGGCTCTGTAAATAAATAAATTTAATTACATCGAGCCCTCCGGCTGGATCAGTATTAATATCTAATTATTAATAAGATTCTTTGTGATTTAACACCAAGCCGATTTTTTGGGATATATATTTGGGAATATATATATATATATATTGTTTAAACCCGAGGAACCTTTCGGCCAACTCTTATCAAGGGTTCTCGTTGGCTTTAATTTTAAGGGAATTAAGGAAAAGGACAAGGCAAAATAAATTAAATTACTTACTTGTAGAATTATATGTGTACACCCCCCTTACATTTTATGTGTTTTTTTTTCAATAAATTTATTTATAAACGAGTTCCATCGTCTCCCAGCATTGTAAGTAATTTATTTTGCTTTGTCCTGACGTCTGTTCTCTTTTTAAAGCCATTAGTAATTTCTGTGGGTGCAAATCATTACATATATATATATATATATATATATATATATATATATATATATATATTATTATTATTATTATTATTATTATTATTATTACGCTAGAACATGTGCAAACTACTACAAAATTGTACATTTTGTTTCGACATTGGAAGATCAATATCTCATCAGGTAGTTAGAAATTTAAAGCCATTAGTAATTTCTGTGGGTGCAAATCGTTATATATATATATATATATATATATATATATATATATATATAATATGATTTGCACCCACAGAAATTACTAATAACTTTAAAAAGAACAGACGTCATATTATTTAAACCCGAGGAACCTTTCGGCCAACTCTTATCAAGGATTCTCGTTGGCTTTAATTTTAAGGGAATTAATTTTTTTCACTTTTAAACACTCTTGTGGAATTATATGTGTACATCCCTCTTACATTTTATGTGTTTTTTTTTCAATAAATTTATTTTTAAACGAGTTCCATCATCTCCCAGCATTGTAAGTAATTTAATTTATTTTGACTTGTTCTTTTCCTTAATTCCGTTAAAATTAAAGCCAACGAGAACCCTTGATAAGAGTTGGCCGAAATATGACATTATATATATATATCTATATATATATATATATATATATATATATTGATGGATGTTTCATTAAATTATATAGACAAGTTTTGTCGATTTAATTTATGTAATTTTTTTCCTATCGTCTGATAAGCTTAATAGCATTATCGTTGAAAGAGGACAGAAAATCACAATATTGATACATGTTTTTATTTAATCCTTTCTGAGCTTTCGGCTTACATCAACCATTATCGAAGATGAAAATAGTGTTGGTTGTAACGGGCAGTTCGTGGACGAACGAGAGTAGTAGTCGTCTATTTTGTTTGTGGGGAGGATTGGCGAACACGTGCGTGTATGCTGGGAGCGAAAATCGCACTACAGCTTGTGGCTTCTCATATAACCACGCGAGAGTTGGGGACGAGAAGGATTGAATATGATTAGTCAAAAAGAACACACACATGAATTTTATATCTTCCCACATACATAGCAAACCGATTGTTTTTTGTATTTAAATGTAAATCATTTTCACAACCAACAACCAGCAATACCTGATGACGAGATAAATATCTCGAAACATAGAAATTTCCGTGTCGCTATGTACTTTTAATTCATAATTATATAAATGCAAAGTCAATACTCATCTACTAACCACTGGACTCTAGCTCTCTTCCCACCCCTGTATAACCTTCCCTTTCTCTCCACCTATGTATCTGTCATCGCACCTGCTTTTTATTGTTCCTTTCTAACTAGTTTGTACTCCTCACTCTTTTCTAATTAATCTTTTCACATTTATGTAACCCCCTGCACATCAGTGGCGTTTCCGCCTTGCTCGGGGTGAAATGATTAAAAAAAATATATATATATATTTCATCTGTAAGCTTCCTTTTCCTTTTTCTTTTTCTTGATTTCTCATCTTTTCTGTTCTTTTCCCCCTCTTTTTTAATAACTTTTTATCTCGTACAAAAAAAAAAAAATTCCAAAAATAAAGAGAAGTGGTGTTTTTTTTTAAATTTTTTGTTAATAAAACGTTTATTACCACCATTATTAACGACCTGATGAGACATTGTTCTTCCAAATATCGAAACAAAATGCACAATTTTGTAGTAGTTTTGTAGTTTTGTACATATTCTAAAGTAATAATTCTGGAAGAATGGTAAACTTCGGAAAAACAGTAGCTACTCTGGCATGTACGCATCGCTCATTCCGTAATGAATTAAAGCATTCTGGATATTGGGCGTGTATAATGATAATGTATACGCTAAAAAGTCTGCCTTCTTCCACCGAGCGCCCATAGCCCAGAGGTAGAATCGCCGACTGACGCCAATTCGGTTGGGTTTCAATCCTGGGTTAAAAGCAATCGGATTCTAACTGATGACCTGTGATACAGCGAAATAGATCTGTCTGCGGATGACTATATTGAACAGGTGAAGAGGCTCATCATTTGTTTCCTGTTTAGGATGTGGTTTCCGGCTTTCTCTTTTCCAATCTTTTCACTCTTACGTAGCCCCCTGCACATCAGTGGCGTTAGCGCCTTGCTCGGAGTGATATGATTAATATATATATATATATATATATATATATATATATATATATATATATATATAAGCTATGGAATATTTATGGATGGGTATCTGTGATAAAATGTGAGTAAATATAAAAGTTGGCAGACCGGCTGCAGCCGCTCTCACACCGGCGTGATGTGGCTTCCCTGTGCCTCTTCTACAAGTACTTTCATGGCTTCTGCTCCGATGAGCTTAGATCACTGGTGCCGCCCAAGCACGAATTTACACGAGATACTAGATTAGCAACTAGGTCCCACCCTTTTACAGTTAAACAAATAAGATGTAACCGTAAATTCTACTCCAACAGCTTCTTTTCTCGCGCTTCCCGCCTGTGGAACTCCCTTCCACAAGTCTGCTTTCCCGACAGTTACAATCTCCAGGTGTTTAAATGTAGGGTCAATAGACACCTCCTATCACACTAACTCCCAACTATTCTCACAACACTCTCATCTACCCAACCCTCATTCTCGGTATCCTCACCCGCCTATCACCCACCCTCTGTTATTTCCTATATTTAACCAGCCTTTCTCCTCTCTACGTAGCCCCCTGCACAGTAGTGGCAGTGACATGCCTTGCTCGGGGTGAAACGCTTATAAAAAAAAAAAAAAAAAAAAAAAATAGAGACAAATCTGTGATAAAATGTGAGTAAATATAAAAGTTATTTTATAGAGACAAATCCTTCGTGGAAAAGGAAAATAATCGCCTTCTGCACTTTTTTTTTTTTGCTTTATTGAAATCAATGCGCAAAGTTAACAAATCTTCGTCTAATGAGATCAATCAATCAGAATCCAATCTATTAAAAATCTTTTTTCTTTCTGAAACAAATGACGGCTGGGAAGTTTTGATAGAAATAATACCGCTATTCTTACTCTGCCACCCTCTTCACACCTGTCGAGAATAAATTACCTTCAGCAAGCAGCTCAAGAACGAGAACACGAATGTCCCTGTCATAGAGACACCTATTAATTATTCAAATGTTTAGTCTGTGATTGTAAAAATCTGTTTTGACCTGAAAAATGCTTTAATATCGAAATTCATTAGTTATTATTTCGTCACGTCGCTGACAGACAGCAAGATGATAAAATTCCAAGTCTAAATTGTTTGTTCATTTAAAATTCTACGTTTATTAGCAAATATCTCTTAGCCTATCGCTCCCAACGGAGCATAGGTCATCGCCGACACGCCCTCCTCCGCTCCATCGCACTCTGTTCTGTCGCCGATGCTTCTCTCACGAGTTCGAATTTTTTATTTTTTTTAATCATTTCACCCCGAGCAAGGAAGAAATTCCACTGATTGGGGGGCTACATAACTGTAAAAAGATTAATTAGAAAAGAGTGAGGAGTACAAACTAGTTAGAACGGAGCAATAGAAAGCTGAGAATGCAGGTGCGATGACAGATACATAGGTGGAGAGAAAGGGAAGGTTATACAGGGGTGGGGAGAAGAGAGCTAGAGACCAGTGGTTAATAGGTGAGTATTGACATTGCATTTAAATTTCTGGAGGTTGTAGCCGTCAGGAAAGCAAGAATATAGGAGTGAGTTCCACAGGCGGGAAGTGCGAGAGAAGAAGCTGCAGGAGTAGAATTGTCGTCTGCATTTGGCTAACCTGACTGTGAATGGGTGGGACCCAGTTGCCAATCTGGTTGCACAAGTAAACACCTGTTGAGAAGGCACCAGTGACTTAAGTTCGTCCGAGCAGAAGTCATGAATGTACTTATAGAACAGACAAAGGGAGGCCACAAAGGGAAGTGACTGCAGTCTAACCGCCAGATCAGTACCTATCACGTTACAGACTCTCCTTTGGAGCCTGTCGAGAACACTGAGGAGAACGGCAGAGGCGCCTGACCATAAATGGCAGCAGTACTCCGTGCACGGACGGCTGGTTGAGTTGTATGTATGCAGGATGGATTCAGGCGGAAAAATATCCTGGATCGACATAGTGACCCAACCTTCTTAGCAGTAGATTTAGCTATGGATTCAATATAGTGGTTCCATTTGAGGTCTGAGGAGAGGGTAAGGCCGAGGAGGCGTAGTGTGTTGCTGTCAGGGAGAATCGCTTGGTCCATACTTATGGGAGGCAGGAGAGGTTGTCTGTGAGGGTTGACAGACAACAGCTTGGTCTTAGACGCATTGAAGTTGACAAGCCACTTCTTACCCCAATTCATCACAGAGTGTAGATCCCGTTCAAGGTCAGCAGCGATATTATGTCTGTTCGCCACGACAGGTTTCTTACTGGTGCGGGAGTATATTGTGGTGTCATCTGCGTAGTTGCCTACTTGGGAACTGATCTCATCTGGGAGGTCGTGGATGAAAATAAGGGAGAGCGTCGGACCCAGGATAGAGCCCTGTGGGACACCAGCATTCGTGCTGTAGGATGAAGAGGCACGCCCATTCAAAATGACCTTCATTTTGCGTTTATTTAAAAAAGATTGGATTAGGTCAAGCAGGCGACCGGTAATACCGTAACCCCGTAGCTTGCATAGGAGGCCAGAGTGCCAAACCCTGTCAAAAGCCTTGGAGATGTCCAGAGCAACCGCGCGAGCCTCGTTAGACTCATCAAGGGCCTGTAGCATGTACTCCGTTACGGTTATTAGCAAGTCGGCCGTTGACCTGGCAAAGCGGAAGCCATATTGCCTGTCAGAGAAGAGTTTGTGGGCAGTAAGATGTTGAACTATTTCAGCATTGATTATGGCCTCCAATACTTTCCCGCATATCGGTAGAAGACTGATAGGACGATAGTTGGATGGGTCCGAGGGTTCACCACAATTCTTAAATACAGGAACGACTGAAGAGAACTTCCAGCATGCAGGAAAGCAGGAAGCAGAAAGGCAGTAGTTAAACAGTTTAGGGAGGACAGGGGAAAGTTCAGGAGCACACCTCTTAAAGACTATCACCGGGATTCCATCGTCTCCACTCGCCTTATGGGGGTCGAGTTTTGAAATTACTCGGGATACTACTGTCGGGGTCATATATACGTCGTGCAGTTTGGCCTCAGTTCTAATAGGGAAGTCGGGTGGGTGTACTCCAGATGAGTCAAATGCGGAGATGGATGAGAATCTGCGGGCAAAGCACTCAGCTTTGTCCGCAGATGACGTCAGATGACGTCAGAACCTCAAATTCACTGATTAAAGGAGGTATTGAGGATTTACTATTGTTCAGCACTCGTTTGCAAATTCTCCAATAGTCCTTGGAGCCGAACTTGCGGTCAGCTATGCGCTGTCGCATTCTCTCAGCAAACAACCGATTGGCGTCATTTAGGGTTCTCTTGCACTCATTGCGAGCAGACGTGAACAGGCGCCTATTGTGATCAGATGACTGTCTCCGGAATAGACGGAAGTAGTGGTTCCTGTGGGCAATGGCGGCTGAGCAGGAAGGAGAGAACCACGGAAAGGAATGAGGTTTTAGGCAATACTTCCTGCTGGGTATGAAGGCATCAATGCCAGCTTTCACCCATGACGAGACCTCAGAGGCACAGTCATCAGCTGATAGATCGAACACAAGGGACGTCGCGGAGGAAATCGCGAAAGGCATCCCAGTCAGCTTTTTGGTATAGGTCGGAGGTTCTATAGGTAGGGGGCTCCTGGGGGGGAGTGAGAGTGGAAAGAAATACTGAGAGAGACTACAGCGTGGTCGGAATTGCCGAGAGGGAAAAGCTGCGAGACTTGACAGGCGTCAGGCGCAGAGGTGAAACATATATCTAGTAGTGAGGAATGACCCGAGGGAGTGCTTGGGAAGCGAGTGGGGAAGTCCACCACTTGCGTAAGGGATTGGGAAATATCGAAGTTCATGGCGTGAATGCCCGCTGGATCAGTAACAGCGTTTTCAAGCCACTCAGCGTGATGGGCGTTGAGGTCTCCGAATACAAATATGTGCGCGAATGGGTGATAGGAAATAGCCTTATCTATGTCGTCAGCAATGCTATCTAGTAGGGAGCAGTGAGGAGAAGGAGAACGGTAAAGAAAGAATAGGTAACTAACCGAACTGAGGAGAGACAGGCGGAGACATATGTATTGGTGGTCAGTAGATTCGAGTGAAATCACCCTAGCTATGGGGAGGTGTTCGCTGACGTAGAATTCCAATTGAATTCGTTGAATTCACTAACGCGCAAATACTCTTGGGAAAGGTATTAATCCGTCTCTTCCCTCTAGCTATGGGTAAAATGACAGGATAGATTAGGTTCTATAGCCTTGATTGGCAACCATTCTACCGCAGAAAACAGTCACAATTTACGGCAGGAAAATTTTCTACCCAGTCTGTTATGTCTCTTTTCAGACATGATCATCCAAACGTGTATCACGTATGACACTTAACTGACAGAGAGGCGTTAACCCTACGCAAACCTTCAGGTGAGGTGGTCCACCTCTAGAATGGTTTTGAATTCAAAAGTTTTTCTTCGGTTGACCCCCAAAGCTATAGAACCCACTCTGTGGAGAAGAGATGGATTCATACCTTTCTCACGTAAGTCGACTGTAAGAGACGAAAGTACCTTCCAAATGGTTAAAACAAAGATCAGTATAGTAAATTTCAGCGTCTTTGTTGCGGCAAAAAACATTTTAATTTGAAAATTCTTACAAAACTCAAATAATTATTTGATCAGTTTTGAATGAAACTGTCAGGTGTTAATCAAGAATTAATAAAAGTATTGGTAGGTTTCAGATACACAAAGATAGAAAGGGGCGTAAGACAAGGATGTGTCTTTTCACCGGATCTATTTAACTTGTACAGCAAGAATATTTTGAAGACCCTAGATGTTATGCCAGGATTTTTGATCGGAGGTCAAAATTTGAACAACATAAGATGATACAGTGCTGATTGCAGACACGGAAAAGTAACTACAAGACCTCCTACAGAAGGTAGCTGAAAAGAGTCACAAGAAAGGACTACAAATAAAGTGCAAGAAAACCGAATGCATGGTCATCAGCAAAAAGGGCAACCTAAAATACCAAATACAGGTGGGGGATACCAAAATCAAGTAGGTACAAAAATTTACATACCTAGGAAATGTTCTAACAGAAGACGGAAATTGTGACACAGAGATCCGAAGGCGAATTGGTATGACGAATCTGCGTTCCAGAAGGTGAGTAAAGTATTAAGCCACATTTTTCACTAGGATATCATGGACCGAGCATGTGAGCAATGATGAGGTGTTGGAAAGAATGGAAACGAAAAGGAAATTAATATTGAAGAGACAACTGAAGTTCATGGGACATGCATTGAGGAAGGAGGGATTGGAGAACCTGATACTAACAGGGCAGATAGAGGGGAAAAAAGACAGAGGAAAGCAGCGGATAACATATTTGAAGGACCTGAGCAGGGAGGGGGCAGAACGGGGGCTGCGAGATGTTACAGGAGAAAAGGTGCTAAGAAGAAAACGTGGAAGGCCATGATCGCCTACGTCCTGAAAGAACAAAGCACACAGAAGTAAGAAGATTGGTAGGTTAAAATTTTTTTTTTATAATCTTAGTAATTTTTTTTTTTTTGTCTGTTACCTACACTTATTTAATTTTATAACATTTTGAGAAATACAATTTTCTCCCGATTAATTTTTATATTAGGTAAAAGCAGAACTACTTGAAGAATTAATATAATCAATTTCTGTATTTGTTTATATTTCTGAGATGAGGTAGTATTTACACTATTTACACTATTCAATGAACTTACATTATCATTCATTTTTTATATTTTTTTGTAAAACATGACACCTGTTACCAAAAATCTGCTCTAAATTGTAAAATAAAAAATGCAATAAAACTATTATCAAAAACATTATTTATTTAGAAAAGCTTTTAATATGAATAAAATATATTATATACACTATTAATAACAACAAAAAAAAAACAATTTTCGAAGAAACGAATTTTTGCAAGAACTCTTTTCATCTTTTTAAATTAATAATAGTCATTTATAAAGTTTTAAGACTTTTAAAATTCTGTATTTCTTTGCAGAAGTTAGGTGATATTCTTATTAAGTAAAACTATACTTACTAATCATAATGAAAAACTTACTGTAATTTAATGACCTCCAATATTTTAAAAAGTATTTTTAATTTTTGTGTGTATATAAAAGTGGCGATTTATGTAAATACGGGCATCCATACACAACATTATCAGAAAAAAAGATTGATAACCATAATAAATTTAAAGTCAAAGTAACTAAAATTCAATAAAACTTTAGATTATGAAGAATATTTTCCTAAATTTTTAAGATTATTGGGTAGTTAAAAGAGGCTCACGTTACATTCCACAAGTAAATTTTACAGATGTGTTCATCGCAGAAAAATATTAGATAAATTTTGTCTATAAGTAAGGCTTTCAACCTGTCAACATCATAAACACTGACATCCATGTTAAAAAAAGCATTTCTGGAATACTTTAAAAGTAAGTAATATTGATTTCAACTTAGATTAAATAAATTTCAAATGAGCTAATATTCCTGCAATAAAGTTTCATAAATTATATTTTATTTTTGTAAGATTTCTTAAATTGTGATGACAGGTGGTTAAAATGGCGCTTAGTCAGCGATTTTTTAGTGATTATGAAGTGTAGGGAGTTGGTTAATCTTTCTTGGTTCGTCCTTGTGTCAGACTTAACCGAACTCCCTACAGCTTACAAGTTTTATGCAGAATAATATCATCAGAAGCTTTTCATCAGAAGGTTGGTTGTCAGTTGGAATGTGTGGATTAGTGTAGAAAAGTAGAATAATAAAATATACATTTTGAATGCTAAAATAGAAATTTATTAAAAGAGGAATAACATAAGTTGTAGAAGTTAATGTTCATTGAGAAAGTTAGGGTATCAAGAATTCGTACAAAATGTTCTCGTAATAATTGTTGAAATAGATAAGGAGAAAGAGAAAGAGAACAAGGTGCGACCTGACCTTATCTCCGGGTCGATTTGAAGTTGGTTACATTTTAGATGTGTGTCAGTAAACTGCCTCCCCTGACTGACCGCTGTGAACGGTTAGAAGCTAGCCTTAAATGTTGAATCTAGTCACGTGGGGTGGCTCCAGAATGATTTTTTCTTTAGCTGTAGAAAAACTGTTTCTCTGACGTATTTTGAATTTTGCGATTTGATGACCAATCAGGATCCAGAGTTCCGCTATAATTACAAAAGGAAACTTTCTTCCAGTCGACGTGAATTAGTTTTGAAATACCGCAAAATATTTTTTATTGGAAATATTAAATTTAATCTATTAGCTTGAAATTAAAACTAGAATAAATTTATTTATTAACAAACCTTAAAATCTTTCGACAATTTACCTCATCTTCCGACCTCAAGTGGAATCATTACATTGCATCAATAGCTAAATCCACTGCTAGGAAGGTTGGGTCACTGTGTCGGGCCAGGAAGCTTTTTCCGCCTGAATCCATCTTGCACATATAAAAATCAACCATCAATACATTGAATCAATAGCTAAATCCACTGCTAGGAAGGTTGGGTCACTGTGTCGGGCCAGGAAGCTTTTTCCGCCTGAATCCATCTTGCACATATAAAAATCAACCATCAATACATTGAATCAATAGCTAAATCCACTGCTAGGAAGGTTGGGTCACTGTGTCGGGCTAGGAAGCTTTTTCCGCCTGAATCCATCTTGCACATATAAAAATCAACCATCAATACATTGAATCAATAGCTAAATCCACTGCTAGGAAGGTTGGGTCACTGTGTCGGGCCAGGAAGCTTTTTCCGCCTGAATCCATCTTGCACATATAAAAATCAACCATCAATACATTGAATCAATAGCTAAATCCACTGCTAGGAAGGTTGGGTCACTGTGTCGGGCCAGGAAGCTTTTTCCGCCTGAATCCATCTTGCATATATACAAGTCAACCATCAATACATTGAATCAATAGCTAAATCCACTGCTAGGAAGGTTGGGTCACTGTGTCGGGCCAGGAAGCATTTTTCCGCCTGAATCCATCTTGCACATATAAAAATCAACCATCAATACATTGAATCAATAGCTAAATCCACTGCTAGGAAGGGTGGGTCACTGTGTCGGGCAAGGAAGCTTTTTCCGCCTGAATCCATCTTGCACATATAAAAATCAACCATCAATACATTGAATCAATAGCTAAATCCACTGCTAGGAAGGTTGGGTCACTGTGTCGGGCCAGGAAGCTTTTTCCGCCTGAATCCATCTTGCACATATAAAAATCAACCATCAATACATTGAATCAATACCTAAATCCACTACTAGGAAGGTTGGGACACTGTGTCGGGCCAGGAAGCATTTTTCCGCCTGAATCCATCTTGCACATATAAAAATCAACCATCAATACATTGAATCAATACCTAAATCCACTACTAGGAAGGTTGGGACACTGTGTCGGGCCAGGAAGCTTTTTCCGCCTGAATCCATCTTGCACATATAAAAATCAACCATCAATACATTGAATCAATACGTAAATCCACTACTAGGAATGTTGGGACACTGTGTCGGGCCAGGAAGCATTTTTCCGCCTGAATCCATCTTGCATATATACAAGTCAACCATCATTACATTGAATCAATAGCTAAATCCACTGCTAGGAAGGTTGGGTCACTGTGTCGGGCCAGGAAGCTTTTTCCGCCTGAATCCATCTTGCATATATACAAATCAACCATCATTACATTGAATCAATAGCTAAATCCACTGCTAGGAAGGTTGGGTCACTGTGTCGGGCCAGGAAGCTTTTTCCGCCTGAATCCATCTTGCACATATAAAAATCAACCATCAATACATTGAATCAATACCTAAATCCACTACTAGGAAGGTTGGGACACTGTGTCGGGCCAGGAAGCATTTTTCCGCCTGAATCCATCTTGCACATATAAAAATCAACCATCAATACATTGAATCAATAGCTAAATCCACTGCTAGGAAGGTTGGGTCACTGTGTCGGGCCAGGAAGCTTTTTCCGCCTGAATCCATCTTGCACATATAAAAATCAACCATCAATACATTGAATCAATACCTAAATCCACTACTAGGAAGGTTGGGACACTGTGTCGGGCCAGGAAGCATTTTTCCGCCTGAATCCATCTTGCACATATAAAAATCAACCATCAATACATTGAATCAATAGCTAAATCCACTGCTAGGAAGGTTGGGTCACTGTGTCGGGCCAGGAAGCTTTTTCCGCCTGAATCCATCTTGCATATATACAAATCAACCATCATTACATTGAATCAATAGCTAAATCCCCTGCTAGGAAGGTTGGGTCACTGTGTCGGGCCAGGAAGCTTTTTCCGCCTGAATCCATCTTGCACATATAAAAATCAACCATCAATACATTGAATCAATAGCTAAATCCACTGCTAGGAAGGTTGGGTCACTGTGTCGGGCCAGGAAGCTTTTTCCGCCTGAATCCATCTTGCACATATAAAAATCGACCATCAATACATTGAATCAATAGCTACATCCACTGCTAGGAAGGTTGGGTCACTGTGTCGGGCCAGGAAGCTTTTTCCGCCTGAATCCATCTTGCACATATAAAAATCAACCATCAATACATTGAATCAATAGCTAAATCCACTGCTAGGAAGGTTGGGTCACTGTGTCGGGCCAGGAAGCTTTTTCCGCCTGAATCCATCTTGCACATATAAAAATCAACCATCAATACATTGAATCAATAGCTAAATCCACTGCTAGGAAGGTTGGGTCACTGTGTCGGGCCAGGAAGCTTTTTCCGCCTGAATCCATCTTGCACATATAAAAATCAACCATCAATACATTGAATCAATAGCTAAATCCACTGCTAGGAAGGTTGGGACACTGTGTCGGGCCAGGAAGCTTTTTCCGCCTGAATCCATCTTGCACATATAAAAATCAACCATCAATACATTGAATCAATAGCTAAATCCCCTGCTAGGAAGGTTGGGTCACTGTGTCGGGCCAGGAAGCTTTTTCCGCCTGAATCCATCTTGCACATATAAAAATCAACCATCAATACATTGAATCAATACCTAAATCCACTACTAGGAAGGTTGGGACACTGTGTCGGGCCAGGAAGCATTTTTCCGCCTGAATCCATCTTGCACATATAAAAATCAACCATCAATACATTGAATCAATACCTAAATCCACTACTAGGAAGGTTGGGACACTGTGTCGGGCCAGGAAGCTTTTTCCGCCTGAATCCATCTTGCACATATAAAAATCAACCATCAATACATTGAATCAATACCTAAATCCACTACTAGGAAGGTTGGGACACTGTGTCGGGCCAGGAAGCATTTTTCCGCCTGAATCCATCTTGCACATATAAAAGTCAACCATCAATACATTGAATCAATACCTAAATCCACTACTAGGAAGGTTGGGGCACTGTGTCGGGCCAGGAAGCATTTTTCCGCCTGAATCCATCTTGCATATATACAAATCAACCATCATTACATTGAATCAATAGCTAAATCCACTGCTAGGAAGGTTGGGTCACTGTGTCGGGCCAGGAAGCTTTTTCCGCCTGAATCCATCTTGCACATATAAAAATCAACCATCAATACATTGAATCAATACCTAAATCCACTGCTAGGAAGGTTGGGACACTGTGTCGGGCCAGGAAGCATTTTTCCGCCTGAATCCATCTTGCATATATACAAGTCAACCATCATTACATTGAATCAATAGCTAAATCCACTGCTAGGAAGGTTGGGTCACTGTGTCGGGCCAGGAAGCTTTTTCCGCCTGAATCCATCTTGCACATATAAAAATCAACCATCAATACATTGAATCAATACCTAAATCCACTACTAGGAAGGTTGGGACACTGTGTCGGGCCAGGAAGCATTTTTCCGCCTGAATCCATCTTGCACATATAAAAGTCAACCATCAATACATTGAATCAATACCTAAATCCACTACTAGGAAGGTTGGGGCACTGTGTCGGGCCAGGAAGCATTTTTCCGCCTGAATCCATCTTGCATATATACAAATCAACCATCATTACATTGAATCAATAGCTAAATCCACTGCTAGGAAGGTTGGGTCACTGTGTCGGGCCAGGAAGCTTTTTCCGCCTGAATCCATCTTGCACATATAAAAATCAACCATCAATACATTGAATCAATACCTAAATCCACTGCTAGGAAGGTTGGGACACTGTGTCGGGCCAGGAAGCATTTTTCCGCCTGAATCCATCTTGCATATATACAAATCAACCATCATTACATTGAATCAATAGCTAAATCCACTGCTAGGAAGGTTGGGTCACTGTGTCGGGCCGGGAAGGTTTTTTCCGCCTGAATCCATCTTGCACACATACAAATCAGCCATCCGACCGTGCATGGAATACTGCCGTCATATATGGTTAAGCGCCCCTGCTGTTCGTTTCAGTGTTCCCGACAGGCTCCAAAGGAGAATCTGTAATATGATTGACCCCGACCGGGCAGCTCAACTCAAGCCACTTTCTCACAGGCGGGATGTGGCATCCCCCTGACTCTTCTATAAATATTTTCATGGCTTCTGCTCTGATGAACTTAGGTCACTGGTGCCCCCTCCACAAGAATTTACTCGGGCAACCAGACTGGCACCAATTTCTCACCCATTTACAGTTAGATCAACCAAATGCAGGCGACAATTCTACTCCATCTTCTTCTTTTCTCGCGCTTCCCGCCTGTGGAACTCCCTTCCAGAAACTTGCTTTTCTGACGGCTACAACTTCCTGGAATTTAAATGCAAAGTCAATTCCCATCTCTTATCCACTTAACTCCAGTCCCTCTACATCACCCCGTGTATACTGTTCTTTTTCTTTCTCTCTACCTTCGCAACTGTCTTCAGTGCTGTGTTCACATCCTTCTCTTGCCTTTTTCTCTCTGTCACCGCCCCCTGCAGATGGTTCGCCTTTCTCTTCACTCTCCTCCTGCCTAAAACTTTAACTCTATTATGTAGCCCCCTGCACATCAGTGGCGGTAACGCCTTGCTTGGAGTGGAATGATTCAACAAAAATTTTAAAAATTCAAAATAATTCTATTTCTTACAAAATAATTACAAAAAAATTTATAATTATCTAATTTAATTTAGTGTTTAAAAAATTTTTTCTTTCTTTCATATTTCTAAAAAAATTTTATCTTATTATTCAACCCAGAGCAGGGATATTGGAGAGAGGAATACTGAAGCTGCTTACTTTGCACAGGGACAAGACTTACTATAGCGTAATATGGAGCCACTTATTAATCAAATTCTTATAGACCATAGATAAGGAGAAAGAGAAAGAGAAAGAGAACAAGGTGAGACCTGACCTTATCTCCGGGTCGATTCGAAGTTGGTTACATGTGTAAGATGTGTGTCAGCAAACCGCCTCCCGTGACTGACCGCCGTGACCGGTTAGAGGCTATCCTTAAATATTGAAATATAAATATAAAATATAAATGACCATTATTTACCTATCCTTAATGCCAATAAATGCTTATAAACGATCTATATTTACCTATTCCCGAACCAAGTAAATACTTAAAGACTTAAATATAAACGACTGATATTTTTCCTATATCCTGATTTAGTAAATTCTTATAAACGCAAATATAAATGAGCTATATTTACCTATCCCCGAACCAAGTAAATACTTATAGACTTAAATATAAGTTGTCAATATTCATCTGCCCTATGGTGTCGTCTTGCATACATCGACTGCCTCCCCAATAGAGGTGCAAACTTCCAGAAGGGCCGCCCTAACAAGATACTACCAGATTCAAATATCAACGGCTGAGATTTACCTATTGCCAAACCCCAAAATACATGTACATTGAAATATATTTTAAAATAAAAATATTAAAAAAAAAAATTTCGATATTAGAGAATCCAAAATTTACGAGTGAAAGCATCCAAAACTGTCTCTCTCTCTCTGTCGCTATATATATATATATATATATATATATATATATATATATATATATATATAATGATTTGTGCCTACAGAAACCACAAATAACTTTAAAAAGAATAGACGTCATAATTATCCCAAAACCAGAGGAACCTTTCGGCCAACACTTATCAAGGGCTTCGTTGGCTTAAATTGTAAAGGGTCACGAAAAAGAACAAAACCAAAAGGGATTACTCACAATACTGGGAGAAGATGGAACTCGTTTAAAAATAAACTTTAATGAAAAAAATATTAAAATGTAAGTGGGGTGTATATACATATAATTCCACAAGAGTGAAATAAAAGAGAAAAATGTTACACTCACAAACTCACCAGTAAATGCAAGGAGCGAAGGAAATGCTCTTTCTTTTGTGCAGGCAGAAAACCATTGTTTTTTTTAAAAACAATGATTTATTTCATACTATTTTTAGTATTTATTGCCAAGTGGATAAATGAAAATAGAATGGTTCTTTTGTTATTATTACTTTGTGAAATTGTACAAGGCAAATAGCGACAATTTACTCATCGCACCCTCTAGATTTGCTATATATATATATATATATATATATATATATATATATATATACTAACGGCCATAATTATTAGGCCATCCAAGTTTTTGAAAAGAAATGATATATTTCATACTATTTTTAGTATTTATTGCCAAGTGGATAATTCTAAATGAAAATAGAATGGTTCTTTTGTTATTATTACTTTGCAAAATTTTACAAGGCATAGAAGCAAAGTTGAATTCGTCCAAATAACCTTAAATTTTAAAGGTAATTATTAAATATTTATAAATGCATTTGATGCACATGTTATTGTGCAGTATTAACAAAAGAAACATTCTACTTCCATTTACAATTATTCACTTGGCAATAAATACTAAAAAATAGTATGAAATTCATCATTTTTTAAAACAGAGAGAGAGAAAGAGAGAGAGGAGGGGAGGAAGATAGCTCTTATTAGTGTTATAAAAATGACATATGGGACTGCAACTCAACAGCTTTCAGGTTTCGATGTTAAGTGCACCGTCATCAGGCAGTCAGATGATGGTGCACTTGAGAATCCAAATCTGAGAGCTTTTGAATTGCAGTCCCATATGCCATTATTGTAACACTAATTTTTTTTTTTTAATCGTATCACCCCGAGCAAGGCGGTAACGCCACTGATGTGCAGGGGGCTACGTAAGAGTGAAAAGATTGGAAAAGAAAAAGAAAAAGTCAGAAACCACATCCTAAACAGGAAACAAGGGATGAGCCTCTTAACCTGTTCAATAGACGAGGGTGGAGTGTGAACCGGGCGATCGCTATAAATGCTCTACACCGGTATTGAGCACTTTAACAATATAACAATTACCAATCTGTGGAATAAAAAGTAATAATTACCAAACAGTTTCTACTAATATATATATATATATATATATATATAATTATTGCTTTAGAATATGTACAAACTACAAACTACCACAAAATAATATATTTTGTTTCGACATTGGAAGTTAATAATGAGTGTAATAAACGTTTTATTAAGAAAAATTTACAAACTCACCATTTCTCTTTATTTTTTGGAAATCTTTTTGTACGAGGTAAGAGGTTATTAAAAAAGAGGGGAAAAGGGTAGAAAATGAAAAGTTACAGATGAAATATATATATATATATATATATATATATATATATTAGACTCCGATTGCTTTCAACCCAGGATTGAAACCCGACCGAATTGGCGCCAGTCGGCGACTTCACCTCTGGCCTATGAGCGCTCGGTTGAAGAAGGCAGACTTTTTAGTGTGTATATTATCATTATGCATGCTCAATAGCCAGAGTGCTCTAATTCATATTTGAATGAGCGATGCGTACATCACGTTGAGACACCGGGTTTTATACAATCAGCGAAGTTAAGCGACACCGATCCTGGTCGGTACCTAAATAGGTGATCGTTTGGGAATACTACGTGCTGTAAATTTGAATGTGTAGTTAGGGTAATGGATAATGGCTCGGAATTTTTAATCGGAAAGCCGAGTTCTTGTTCCCATTCAGTTCGTTATAGTCATGTTCATATACACATAGAAAATGTAAAAATTCACCAGATCTCTCCCCAGCTATGAGTTAATTAGTAAGAGTTATATCGCTAAAACCATTACTAAAATGAAAAAAATTAATAAAATTAAAGAAAAAAAAGAAAAGTGCGTAAAAAATATTTTGATTTTTAGGTTTTAAATTACCCATAGAGACATTGATATGTCGCTAAACAAAATCAACCAACTATCTATCTATCTATCTATCTATCTATCTATCTATCTATCTATCTATCTATCTATCTATCTATCTGTTTCACGCTATAACCTCTATATATATAAAATAAGTGTGATCTTATGTCGTTTTATACTTATTTTTTTTTATATATATTTTTTCATTTAATTTTATTTGTATTAATTTATATTTTTCACATAAGTGATCAGTGGGAAATATCATGATTATGATAATATCATTTCTGACCGTAGGTCTCTGGCAGTGACCCGGAATAAAATGAGTGTACAACACAAGTCAAAGGAAATAATAATAATAATAATAATAATAATAATAATAATAATAATAATAAGAAGAAGAAGAAGAAGAAGAAGAAGAAGAAGAAGAAAATAAGCCATCTATTTTACATGGATGACTTAAAGTTATATGCTAAGAATGATAATGAGCTGGAAGGTCTTCTGCAAACTGTAAAATGCTTCAGCGAAGACATTGGAATGAAATTTAATTTGAATAAAATTAAAAATGTGCTAAAGCTACAGTTTTACGTGGATCAATACAAGAAACATCCTCAATTAGCCTAGACCCTGCTGTAACAATAAAAGAATTGAAACCAGAAGAAGCTTATAAATACCTAGGTGTAAATGAGAGCGAAAACATTCACCATAAAAAAATGAAAGAAATAGTGCGTAAAGAGTACTATAGAAGGCTACGAATGATATTAAAAACTGAATTAAATTCACAGAATAGAGTTATGGCCATTAATAGCCTTGCAATCCCAGTTGTCCAATATAGCTTCAACATCTTAAACTGGACTCTAAACGACATCAGGCGAATGGATGCTAAAACAAGAAAGCTTCTTTCTAAGCATAGGATGCATCACCCAAAGGCTGATGTAGACCGTCTATACATACCCCGTAAAGAAGGTGGAAGGGGTCTTATTCAGCTGGAATTGTCATACAAGACAACAACTATTGGCTTACTAACATACATAGAAACAACAAAGGATTGGATGATACAATTAGTAAGGCAACATGAAGAAAGAAAGAAAAAATATTCAATAATAAAAGAAGGCAGTAAATACAAACAAGAATTACAGTTAGTAGATTCTGTAGAAAAGCAAAACAGTAGCCAAGAACCAACTATTGCGGCAAAAAATATGAAAATGAAAGCCAAAGATAAAGCTCTTGAAAAGATGAAACAGCGCTGGCAAGACAAACCTCTGCATGGCCAATATCCAGTACGTGCCAATAAATCCAATGTTGACAAAGTTAATACTCATCGATGGTTACGTGCATCTGGATTAAAGTCTGAAACTGAAGGATTTATACTTGCAGCACAAGACCAAAATCTTTTCACGAGAAACTTTCAGGCAAATATTATGCATAATAATATGGATCCAAAATGCAGGTTTTGTGATAAACACCAAGAAACAATAGACCACCTAATCTCAGGCTGTTCTGTGCTTGCCCCAAACGAATATAAAAATCGCCACGATAGAGTTGGGCAATATTTACATTGGGCAATGTGCAAACATTATGGAAAAGCTGTAAACAAACACTGGTATGAACATCATCCAGCACCGGTTACAGAAATAGAAGATGTAACCATTCTATGGGATTACACCATCTACACAGACAGAAAAATTGAAGCAAACAGGCCAGACATTATTGTTAAAAACCAGAAGGAGAAAACTTGTCTATTAATTGATATGGCTTGTCCAGCGGATTGTAACATAGCAACCAAGGAATTCGAAAAACTGAAAAATATAAAAACCTAGAAATTTAAAAAGAAAAAATGTGGAATTTGAAAACATGTATCGCACCAGTGGATGCACTTGGAATGATAAAAATGGAACAAAAAAAAAAATCATTGAAAGAATCCCTGGAAAACCCAGCTTAAGAGATATACAAAAAACTGTCTTGTTAAGTACAGCCCAAACACTAAGGAGAACTTTGTCTCTGTAACGCTAGGGATGTTAGGGGGAGATAGAAAAAACGTGAAATGGAGCCATAACAACACACCACGACCTGCCTTAGGCCTTCCTGTAGACTTGGTAGCTAATGCGACCATAGCAGAAATCGATTTATAATGAAAAAAAAAAGAGGATGTTAAATGTGCACTGAAAATTAAAACAAAATGAAATTTCCAGATATACATAAAATTCCTAACTTCTGATTATATTATTTAAATACAGCACATAAAAAAATAGCCAAAAGCTTCAAGAAATGTTTAACGATCCCACCAAAATTCCTGCATGGATGACCAATGGAATTACATTTCTTCTACCCAAGAATAGTGACACAAACAACCCGAAAAACTACAGACCAATTACATGCCTTCCGACAACATACAAACTGTTAACATCTATTTTAACCAAACAGACATAAAAGGGTGCAAACGTGGCTCTTACGGATGTAAAGACCAATTACTTATTAACATAATGATCCTGGAAAACTGCTACAGTGCAAAGAAAAATCTTAGTACTGCCTGGATAGATTATCGTAAGGCATTCGATAGTGTACCACATTCCTGGACCTTAAAGACTTTAAATATATACAAGATATTACGCGTCATATGATATGATATGGAAAACAAGCTTTTACCTCAATCATATAAATGGAACCTATAAGTCTGGTGAAATAAACATCAAAAGAGGTATATTTCAAGGTGACTCTTTGTCTCCCTTACTATTCTGCATATCATATCATTAATAGCACTAACCAGTCAACTTAACAAGACAGAATATGGTTATAAAATAGGCCAAAAGAAAATAAGCCATCTATTTTACATGGATGACTTAAAGTTGTATGCTAAGAATGATAATGAGCTGGAAGGTCTTCTGCAAACTGTAAAATGCTTCAGCGAAGACATTGGAATGAAATTTAATTTGAATAAATGTGCTAAAGCTACAGTTTTACGTGAATCGCTACAACAAACATCCTCAATTAGCTTAGACCCTGCTGTAACAATAAAAGAATTAAAGCCAGAAGAAGCTTATAAATACCTAGGTGTAAAGGAGAGTGAAAACATTCACCATTAAAAATGAAATAAATCGTGCGTAAAGAGTACTATAGAAAGCTACGACTGATATATACATAGAAAAAAATGACTGGATGATCCAATTAGTCAAACAACATGAAGAAAGAAAGAAAAAATATTCAGTAATAAAAGAAGGCAGTAAATACAAACCATATTTACATTTAGTAGATTTTGTAAAAAAACAAAACAGAAGCCAAGAACCAACTATTGTGGCAAAAAATATGAAAATGAAAGCCAAAGATAAAGCTCTTGAACAGATGAAACAACGCTGGCAAGACAAATCCCTGCATGGCCAATATCCAGAACGTGCCAATAAACCCATTGTTGATAAAGTTAATACTCATCGATGGTTACGTTCATCTGGATTAAAGTCAGAGACTGAAGGCTTTATTCTTGCAGCGCAAGACCAAAGTCTTTTTACTAGGAACTTTCAGGCAAATATTTATAATAATGTGGATCCAAAATGCAGGTTCTGTGTTAAACACCAAGAAACAATAGACGATCTAATCTCAGGATGTTCTGTACTTGCCCCAAATGAATATAAAAATCGCCACGATAGAGTGGGGGCAATATTTACATTGGACTATGTGCAAACACCATGGAAAATCTGCAAACAAGCACGGGTATGAACATCACCCAGCACCGGTTACAGAAATAGATGTCACCATTCTATGGGATTACACCATCTACACAGATAGAAAAAATGAAGCAAATAGGCCGGACATTATTGTTAAAAGCTAGAAAGAAAAAAAAACTTGCCTATTAATTGATATGGCTTGTCCAGCGGATTGTAACAGAACAACCAAGGAATTCAAAAAACTGTCAAAATATAAAGACCTGGAAATTGAAATAGAAAAAAATGTGGGAGTTGAAAACAAGAATCGTTCCAGTGATAGTGGGTGCACTTGGAATGATAAAAAATGGGGGGAAAAAAACATTGAAAATCCCTGGAAACCCCAGCTTAAGAGATATACAAAAAATTTTCTTGTTAAGTACAGCCTACACACGAGGGAGAACTGTGTCTATGTAACTCTAGGGATGTTAAGGAGATATGAAAAAACATCAAATGGAGCCATAACAACACACCACGACCTGCCTTAAGTCTTCTTGCAGACTTGGTAGGTAGTGCGAGCACAGCAGAAATAAAATATGATGAAATATGACATAATAAAAAATTAATTCTCAATTTTTTTAGGATGTGGTTTCCGTCTTTCTCTTTTCCAATTTTTCACTCTTTTCTTTTTTTTTTTTTTTTTTTTCAATTGGAGTAGATATACTAAACTATTGCCCGGTTCACACTCCACCCACGTCTATTGAACAGGTGAAGAGGCTCATCCCTTGTTCCCTGTTTAGGATGTGGTTTCCGGCTTTCTCTTTTCCAATCTTTTCACTCTTTTCTTTTTCTTTTTTTTTCAATTGGAGTAGATAGACTAAACTATCTCCCGGTTCACACTCCACCCACGTCTATTGAACAGGTGAAGAGGCTTATCCCTTGTTCCTTGTTTAGGGTGTGGTTTCCGGCTTTCTCTTTTCCAGTCTTCACTCTTTTCTTTTTTTTTTCTATTGGAGTAGATAGACTAAACTATCGCCCAGTTCACAATCCACCCTCGTCTATTGAACAGGTGAAGAGGTTCATCTCTTGTTCCTTGTTTAGGATGTGGTCTCCGGCTTTCTCTTTTCCAAACTTTTCACTCTTACGTAGCCTCCTGCGCTTCAGTGGCGTTACCGCCTTGCTCGGGGTGATATGATTTTAAAAAAAATAATAATAATTTTTCACCCGTATTTCCTTTCATTTTCATTTGTTTATGACATATGAAGAATTGTCGTTTTGTCAGACATTATTATTAATTTTCACTGATGCCAGTGGTCAGTGTTCGAGCCCAGAATAACAAAAAAATAAAAATAAATAAATAAATAAGCGCAAACGGTATTTCGAATGCCGTGTTTTAAAATAGGTTCTTCGCGCTCAGAAGAAAGGCCCAATAAAAAAAAAATCTACTTTCTAGTTTTTTCATAAGGGCTGGAATAAGCCAAGTAAATATCTAAAAAGGTAATTGTTCTCTTGAACTTGTAACCTTTTTGTCCCCTGTCCTCAACTCGAATTTCTGCCAGTCCCTTAGCGCTCCACCCCGACTCCAGGTCTCAAACAAATTTTGTACTCAGTGTTGCTTCCTTAACCCAGCAACCGTTCAACATCGTTAGGGTAATGAAATCAAATCACAATTCTTTCTCCTTTGACCTTTTCTCTTAAGGTTCCGGCACTTTGCAAGACAATTTTTCCCTGTGTCTTACGGATCATTTGTTTTCCTTTTTCTTTTTTTATCCTTCTTTTGTGTGTGTGTGTCGCGTGGTTAAAACTAGTGGCAAATCCTTCCCAGATTCTTCAAGATACAAAAATTAAAAAAGTAAAAAAAAAAAAAAAAAAAAAAAAAAAAATTGAAGATAATGTCTCCTCTGCTTTCCAGCTTTTTATTGCCTCTTTATCACGTTTGTATCTTTTAGCTCTTCTCTCTAAACTTGCGTTATCTATTTGAAAGAAATACCATGGGAAGGCCAAACAGGGTAACTATCATTAAGAAGCCTGATTTGGGAGAAACAATTCTTTAGATTTTAACTCTTCTTATTCGTCAAAGAGATATTAGTCAGTTAGTTAAGTGTCATACGTGATACACGCTTAGGCGATCATGTCTCCAAAGAGACATGACTGACTGGGCAAAAGATTATCCCGCAGTAGGTTGCAATTGCTTTCTGCGGTAGACTGGTCGCTGACCAAGGCTATAGAACCCAATCTGTCCTGTTATTTAACCCATAACTGGAAGGAAGAGACGGATTAATACCTTTCCCAAGGGTATTTGCGCGTAAGTGAATGAAACGAATTCGACTGGAATTCGAACTCGGCTCCCCGATTTCTCGTTCTGAGCCGATATCCAAAGCACCACAACGCACATCCAAAGAGATGTGCGTGTGGTTTAATGCATATCGGCTCGGAAAGAGAAATCGGGGAGCCGAGTTCGAATTCCAGTCGAATTCGTTTCATTCACTTACGCACAATTATCCTTGGGACAGGCATTTATCTATCTCTTCTCCATTGCTTAAATAACAGGATAGATTAGGTTCTATAGCCTTGGTTGGCAACCAGTCTACCGCAGAAAGCAATGGCAAATTACTGCGTGAAAATCATCTTAGTCATGTCTCTTTCGAGACCAAGCGTATATTACGTATGGCTGTTAACTGACTGATTTGTCAATGCCAGGTTGCCTTCTGTACGTAGACATGACTCTCCCCAACATCTTATTCCTTGTAGCTTTTAGTAAGCTTTATCTCTTTACCATCTCTGCTACTTACTTTCCATCCATTCTCACAAGCGTATCATGTAGGTGGTTCACTGCTTCCACGTGTTCCTCAGGCCTTCGATAATTCTTGTGAGTGTCAAGATTACCGAGCCATCTTTCCTCAATATGTGTCTAAGAAATTCCAGGTGTTTTTTTTTTTCGGATTCTGAGTATAAGTGTACTTCTGTTTCCATTTTCCTTAAAACTACTTCGTTGACTGCTTGCACTGCGTGCACTGCTTGCACTGCGTGCACTGCGTGCACTGCGTGCACTGGCCACTGTATTCTCAGGTTCATCCTGTAGAACAAGTGTTCTCTTCGTCTGTGAGGAAACTGTCTAGCATTTAATGCCACACTGTAGAATTGATATTCCGGGAGGTTGCCGTTCCAATTATTTATGACTGGAGGGAAGAGACGGATTAATATCTTTCCAAAGGTATTTGTGCGTAAGAGAATGTAAGGAATTTAACTGGAAATTGAACTCCGCTCTCTGATTTCTCGGTCCAAGCAGATATCCACTGCACAACAAATATATTTACACATGATCTGTGCTCATTAAGGGGTTTTGCTTGTTTTTAACCTTTTAAAACCATTCAATTTAAAATAGACCACATCACTTGACAAGACACAAGAAGTGTCGAAACAAAATAGCCACTTTTGTAGTGATATTGTAACATATCCATGTTATAATTTCTGAATAAATATAATTAGCTCTACTATGTATTGAGCACTTTTTTAAGAATAAGGTTGAACTAGGGATATTATTCCATCTATACGTACCCTATACTCGTATATATATATATATATATATATATATATATATATATATATATATATAATTACTATATATTATATATATTTGTGTGTGTTTGAGAGAGAGAGAGAAAGAGAGAGAGAGAGAGAGAGAGAGAGAGAGAGCGAAAGAGGGAGATAAGACATAAAATAATTGGAACGGCAACCTCCCGGCTGCCATTGGTTCGACCAATTAGATATCAATCAGTCAGTTAAGTACCATTCGTGATACACGCTTTGGGCGATCATATCTCGAAAGAGACATGACTGACTGGACAGAAGATTATCCCGCGGTAGGTTGCCATTGCTTTTTTTGCGGTAGACTGGTTGCTAGCCAAGGCTACAGAACCCAATCTGTCCTGTTATTGATACATAACTGGAGGTAAAGACAAATTAATACTCACCGACTTCACCCTCCAAGCCGACATCCACCGCACCACAACGCACATCCGTAAACGATATATATATATATATATATCAGAGTTTAATGTACAGCACTATCGGCATTACAACTCAATCAGCTACTGAACATTGAAAACTCAGTCTACCTTTGAAGACTTCGTTGTGTATGAAACTCAGGGTTGTGTTACCAGTGAGAAAAAAATGTATATTTATTATCTATTTAAATAAAAATGTACTTGTCCGTTTCTTACTATCCGATAATCTAGAAAACGTCTGCGACAGTTGTTTTGAAATTTTACTATAGCATTTTCATCGAATACGAGCGTGTTTTTATAAACCTTATATTGAAAAATATTACATTATTAAAAAATATATATTTTGCAAATCTATTAGAGCCGATGAGAGCCGAATCAAAAAACTTTCATTTTCAATACGGACGTCTTAACAGACAACTTTGTTATTTCATGGAAAACATAGGAAAACTGCACATTTAAGGTAAACGAAGTCTTTTATTATTATTATTTCTATTTTGGTGGGCGTAAACGACAGAAATCCCTTCCTTTCTTAAAAAAAATTCTGTTCATTTTTTTTCAACGAATTATTATCGATATCCCATTTATTTCGTTAGTTTAGTAAATAAATTTCTCTATTTTTTCATTTAACTAAACTGAGCCACAGAAGCGCGAGGCCGGGTACAGCTAGTTAATATATAATTTATAAGTCTGTTATTGTACATCGAACAGTATTTTATTAACACCTGCCCTCATCATGCGATAATATCTGTTCATATTCATAAATACACAGAACGTTTCGGAAGATATGCAAAAAGGGCGCGAAAAGTTATCTGCCGAGAAAAATTTAAAACGTACAAAATTAGCGCCTGAGATTAAAAAAAAAAAAATGAACAGCTTGGTGGGAGTAGAATTTTCGTTTTCGCTGCATAAGGGACTAGAATAGAGATGCTTAGGCGAGCATTTATTTAAAGTTGTGAACAAGTGTCAAACCTCGTAAGAAATAGTAAATAAAATGGCGCTTTTGAATTGAAATAAAAGTGACTGGAATGGATTTGATCGGCAGAACCGAAAAAATAAATACAATTTCTTTAGAAATAAAATTTAAAAAAAGTGATTCTTGTGGAAGGAAAACAAGCAAATGAAAGAAAAGTAGGGAGAGAGTGCGAAAAGACAGAGGCGGATATAAAATTTCGGACAGAGCAAAGAAGAATATATATATATATATATATATATATATATATATTAGTCATCCACATACAGACTTGTATCACAGCTCATCCATTTGCTTATGGCCGGGAACGAAACTCGACCGATTTGGTGTCAGTCGAAGTCGCTAACCCCTAAACTATAGGCATCAGAGAAGAGAAAATTTAGCGTGTCGAATACAGACGCCAGTCACCGGAAGAACTCTATTCATTGCTAAAGAGTAACGTGTAAATCGCAGAAGTGGGGGACCGTTTTTAAAATTTTCTTCTCTAGAGAGCTTAATCATAATGAGAGCATAATATATTAGTCATCCACACACACACACACACACACACACACACACACACACACACACACACGCACGCATATACATATATATATATATATAGAGAGAGAGAGATAGAGAGAGAGGGAGTGAGAGAGAGAGTGGAGTGGACGGAGAAAGGAGCATGAGAGAGAGAGAGAGAGAGAGAGAGAGAGGATGCAAGTTAGTGAGATAAGAGATGACTATTGACTTTACATTTAGATTCTTGGAGAATGTAGCTGTCGGGAAAGCAAGTAATTGGAAGGGAATTCCACAGGCGGGAAGTGCGAGAAAAGGTGCTGATGGAGTAGAATTTGCGTTTACAATTTATTGGTTTCACAGTAAAAGGGTGGAACCAAGTTGGATCGAGAAAGTAGCATGAGAGAGAGAGGATGCAAGTTAGTCGGATAAGAGATGACTATTGACTTTACATTTAGATTCTTGGAGATTGTAGCTGTCGGGGAAGCAAGTAAATGGAAGGGTATTCCACAGGCGGAAAGTGCAAGAAAAGAAGCTGATGGAGTAGAATTTATATATATATATATATATATATATATATAGAATATAGTACTATCTTTTTATTCTTTGTCGGGATTCTTGTGTGGAAAAGGAGTCAGCCGGAGAGTGTCGCGCACACGAAGAGGCCGTCGGCACTCGAAAGCCAGCGAGAACACTCTGTCTCTTCAAACAAAAACGCCAGACTTTATATAGCCGCGAAACTTCAACGGATTTTTGCTTTACTTGCTCTGTTGACTTCAACTACGGCCGGATATATCTGTCAACCGCCATTGTTACCGGTTGACTTTTATCTATGCCCGGATGTATCTGTCAACCATTTCTCTCCGGTCATCGCCTTTCATGTCGGTTATCGCTTGTGTTTGTTGTTGTTGTGGTTGTTGTTGCACCCTGCTAACATCATCAACAGCCGGATATATCTGTCAACTACTCTTGTCCTTTGTTCACCTCACCCACGGCTGGATGTACCTGTTAATTAGCTTCAAAGTAATATATTACACTTATAATTCTCGACTTTTCTTTTTGTATACACTTTTCCGAGTAAGATTTTTTTTTTTTGCATAGTGTATGTGTGCCTCAGAATCGTTAAGAAAGACAAGAAACGAAGTAATAAGAAACAAATCGAGCGAAAAATTAAATTGCAAAAATACGAAACTTGAAAAAAAAAAAATAGATATATATAACGACTAATAGAAACTGTTTTTATTGGACGACATTTTGGGGCGATCGGAAGAACAGAAAAACATTACTCTTAAGACTTTAACAAACTCAAGAAGTAATAAGACGAATAACGTTTTGGATAATTGGCCTTATAAAAAACCAAGAACCATTGAAATAATACTTTTTATTTGGCTCGTACAGTAGAGCGATTGTGTGCATGTTTGTCTAGCAAAGCACCTGGCTAATTAATGCAGCCTGGTTTTACGCAGTGTTTCCACCTGTATAAATCAGTCAGTTAAGTGCCATACGTGAAACACGCTTGGGCGATCATGTCTCGAAAGAGACATGACTGACTGGGCAGAAGATTATCCCGCAGTAGGTTGCCATTGCTTTCTACGGTAGACTGGTTGCCGACCAAGGCTATAGAACCCAATCTGTCCTGCTATTTAACCCATAACTGGAGGGAAGAGACGGATTAATACCTTTCCCAAGTGTATTTGTGCGTAAGTGAATGCAATGGATTCAGCTGGAATTCGAACTCTGCTCCCCGGTTTCTCGTTCCGAGCCGATATCCACTGTACCGCAACGCACATCCCACCGGTATAAATACTTTGTGCAAAAAATTACTTAGAAGCCAAAATTTTGTAGACAGGCTGCAGAACATTTTGATTCAGAAAACTGGCGCGGCATAAACTTCTTTATTTTATTCATCCTAGTTGGTTCTTGGTAAATAATAAACACAGTTGTATGCAAAAATTCGGATTCGAATATTCTCTCGAATTGATGCGCTTAAGATTCTTTGGAATCGATACAGTTGAAAGTCTTTGGAATCGGTATGTTTAAGATTATTTGGAATTGTTACGCCTAAGATGCTTCCGAATTGGTACGTTTAAGATTTCTAGGAATCGGCATACAAGTGAACCTTGGGTTGCGTCGTTTTTGAGTTAAGTCGTTCTCGATTATACGTAGTTTGTCAAAAATATATATGGGAAAATAAAAATGAACTTTAAGTCATTTGATTCGACTTTATGTCTATCCACCACAAATATTGAAGTCGTAATACCACTAGTCAGTCAGTCAGTCAGTTAGTTGCCAAATGTGATACACGCTTTGGGCGATCATGTCTCGAAAGAGATATGACTGACTGGGCAGAAGATTATCAAGCAGTAGGTTGCCATTGTTTTCTGTGATAGACTGGTTGCCGATCAAGGCTACAGATCCCAATCTGTCATGTTATTTGACTCATAGCTACAGGGAGAAGTGATAGATTATATTACATTATTATATTAAGTATAATTAGTGGGGGGTCAGTTTATTACTTCATTACAGTATAAAACCGATCCCTCCTTATGCCCAGTAGAAGTTTAAATTATTAAATATTATAATCAGTCAGTCAGTTAAGTGCCATACGTGATACATGTATACTAGTAGCCAGCCGAGGCTATAGAACCCAATGTGTCCTGTTATTTAAGCCATAACTAGAAGGAAGAGACGGATTAATAGCTTTCCCAAGGGTATTTGCGCGTAAGTGTATGCAATGAATTCAACTGGAATGGTTACACATAATATTCTTTTGCATTGGTACACTCAGTTATTTTCGGGACTTGATGTGCGTTGTGGTGCAGTAGATATCAAATGGGAACTAGAAATCGGGGAACCGAGTTCGAATTCCAGTTGAATTCATTGCATTCACTTACGCAAAAATACCCTTGGGAAAGGTAATAGTCTCTTCCTTCCAGTTATGGGTTAAATAACAGGACAGATTGGGTTCTATAGCCTTGGCTGGCAACCAGTCTATCTCAGAAAGCAATGGCAACCTACTGCGGGATAATCTTCTGCCCAGTCAGTCATGTCTCTTTCGAGACATGATCGCCCAAGCGTGTTTCACGTATGGCACTTAACTAACTGAAGCTTCTTCAGAATTTTTACACTTAATTTTTTTTTCGGAATTGAGATGCCTAATTTTCTTGAAATTGTTGCCTTTAAATAACTTTGCAATTGGCACGTTTAAGATTCTTTGAAATTGGTGCACTTAAGATTCTTTGAAATTGGCATGCTTAAGATTATTTGGAATCGCCAAACTTAAGATTCTTTGGAATTTGTACGTTTGTGATTCGTTTGAATTGTTAGACATAAGATTCCTTGGAATTAGTGGGCTTAGATTTCTTTGGAATTGGTACCTCCAAATATCTTTGGCACAAGCTCGTTTAAGATTTTTTTCCATTAGTACACGTAAGATTCTTTGCAAATGGTACGCTTAAGATTCTTTGGAATTTATACGCTTAAATATTTGATTGTCTGGAAAGTTCATACCGACTTTTAAAAGAAATTAAAACACACAAAAAAATTATGCCATTAAATATTTATTCAACTAAAAATGAACCATTTTGTTGCATAACCTTTTCCCCATTTTTCCTTCAACTTAAAGATTCCGTCTTTCCAAAATTTCGGTGGTTTCTCAATAAAGAACTCATCAAAGTGATCTTTTTTTATGTCATCCAAAGAATGAATATTTTACCCTTGGGATTATTTTACAAGGTATGCTAATTTTAGCAAAGTGTGCGGGTTTTAAAACCCCTTAGAATTTTAGTGACTAGTTAAGTTGTCTTCTGTGAAAAAGAAGGGTAAAAGAGCCTTGGCTTGACACGAACAGAGAAAACAGGACAGCACCAAACTTGAGGGGGAAAAGGAAATGCTTTATAACAGAAAGAGGAAGAAAGAGAGGGAAGTATACAAAATTGGGTTGAAGAAAATGGTTGTAAAAATAAACAGTGATTTTTGCGAAAAACTTAACTGGAAGCAGTATAGTTCGTTTTGTTAATAGTTCTTCTTTTCTATTGCGGGGTCAAAATACATTCGTCTTCAGGTTGAAGAGAGATTCCGTTTTCTAATGCTTTGCTGCAACTGTTGGGACATCCTCGAACCTATGTTGTCTTCTTGGCCGATACATTTATATTTATAGCATCCTAACAAATAACAATTGTGTTGAGTTGTCCGAAATGTTGTGCTGATTTTTAAGAGAAATTAAAACACAAAACAAAATTATGCAATTATGTATTTGTTTAACTAAATAGGAGCCATCCTTTTCCCCATTTTTCTTTCCACTTAAAAAGTTCAACTTTCAGCTTAAAAATTTCAGTTGTTTCTCAGTAAAGAACTCATTAATGTGTTCTTTTTATGTCATCCAAAGAATGAATATTTTACAATAGAGATTATTTTGCTGGGACCCGAATAAATGAAAATACGAAAGAGCAATGTGTAGTGAATATGGCGGGTTGGGTAACACATCCGAGTCAAACTGAAACAATTTTTCTGGGTCGCTAAAGAAACCTGAGGTCTGGAATAATCCCGATGGAATACAACACCCTTTCTTATTCCTCAATCGTGGTTGCTTTTCTTGAATCGCTGCTTTTAATTCGTTTTGTAGCGGGTGGTACTTTTCAGAATCATTTGACTGATTATTTGGCAGAAGCTCATGGCACAGGATTGTGCTTCCAATCCCACCAGATGCACAGTACGTCTTTCTTAAGGTGAAGACCTGCTTTTGGGGTGGCTAAAGTTGGAGCATGTCCCTTTCCCCAGTATCATGTTTGCTGAACATAATTGTAGTCACATTTCTCATCAGCCGTCACAATTTGTTTAAAAAGTATGTTTTTCTTTTACAGGTAGAAATGAGTTCGAAAATATTAATTTCACTCAGATCATGGGTACCGAAACATGGTTGCGTTTTAAATACCCAAGCTTTACTAAGTGTTCATGGAGGTTTGATTTTGATAAATTAAGTCTTTCTTATAATTCCCGCGTTGGGTTATATGTGTTATTCTCAATCAATGTTTTGATTTGGTCGTCATCTGTAGTGGAGTGTTCTTCATTAAAAAAGCTACAATCTCCAACTCAAAATCTTCGTGAATCAATTCCGTAGTGTTCTGTCAATTAAAGCACCTTCAAGGTCTAATTCCGATGGAACCTCATGTGTAAGAGAAAAAGAATTTTTTTCACTTTTTGAGAAATGGAACTTTATGCTGCCTTCCTCCATTGATTGCACCACACCACAACTATAAGAAAAATTAAGGCAGACACGTTATTTCATGGTAAATCGGAAGTTATAGGCCTATTTCAGGCGAACCATCATCAGTTTCCGTCTTTACTCTTTATTTTACAAAGGATTTTACACGAATGAGATTCACAAAGACCTAAAAAAAACGAATAAAAATAACGGTCGCTCCCTTAAAAGAGAAAGTTTAAGAAAAAATACATCATTTCGGCAACACACACACATATTCATACATATATATACGCAACATATAATCAGAGGACACGCGTAGCGGCGGAAGTCAACAAAAGTTCGAAGATACATTCAGTCTGACCTGTTGGATTGCAGACCCGTAGATTTGAAACATAAAGAAAGTGGATTAGGTGAGAGAGAGAGAGAGAGAGAGAGAGAGTGAGAGAGAGAGAGAGTGAGAGAGAGAGAGTGAGAGAGAGAGAGTGAGAGAGAGAGAGAGAGTGAGAGAGAGAGAGTGAGAGAGAGAGAGAGAGAGAGTGAGAGAGAGAGAGAGTGAGAGAGAGAGAGAGAGAGAGAGAGAGAGAGAGTGAGAGAGAGAGAGTGAGAGAGAGAGAGTTAAAAAGAGAGGGTTAAAAAGAAACGGTAAGTATCTTAAAGCGTAAACGAAAAGGGAAGAAGAAGAAGAAAGAAGAGAGGAATAAATTTAAAACAGAAAGAAAAGATGAGAAAATAAGAATAAATAAATAATATAAATTAACGGTGAAAGAAATTGGAGTCTAAAAAAAAAAAATTAAAAATATATTTAAGAGATAATAGTTATTTAATGTGTTTTGATCACAAAATACTCACACCACAATATAAGCAAAATTATACTAATTATACAATCAACAAATATAATACAATAAAAAATTTTAAAATTATAATTTTTTTTTATATTTTAAAAGTAAGCCTAATTATTCTATTTAAATTTAGTTGTTTAAACTTAATTATTAAGTTTAAAAATAAATTTATATATTACTAGTGAAAGGATTAGAAACTGGAATTTAAAAAAAAACTAAGAAAATTAAACAATTAAGATATGATAGTTAATAAATTCGCTTTAGTCATAATTACCCCCCCCCACTATATAATCAAAATTATACTAATTATTCGGTTAACAATACAATAAAAATAATACCATAATGTAGGTAAATTTTTCGGTCAACAGTACAGTTATAATATCGTATAATTTTAGTACTGTAAAAAACATATATATGTACACATACAACTCACACACACACGTAAATGCGTACACACATACCCGCATCTACATATATATGTATACCCATATATGTACACGTACACAATACATATATATATATACACACATACGAACACACACATACATATATATACACTCAAACACTAGCAAAAACAAATATGTAAGTAATACCACAGACATATAAAAACCGGTATATATATATATATATATATATAAATGCGTAAACGCATACCCGCATATACATATATACATATAGTTTAAACCGGCTCCTGTGTCGACATTTAAAAATTAATTCCCTCTTCAGATTCAGCAGATTTGGTTTTTATGTTTTACAATAGATATTTTTTCGTCCAGGCATAAGTGACAGCAATCTTTGAAGTTGGTGGGTGTGTTGGGTTTTTTAATAATATTCCATCTAATTATGGGGGTTAAATTATTGTCTTTTAATGACCAGAGATATTTTGATAGAGGTGTCTAGTGTCTTAGTTCAGGGTTGGAAAAGGAGTGTGTATGATTGTACAACCGTTGCTTCCAAGCACCTGCAGAAATACCAATGTAGTATTTTTTTAAGTTGGTATTTTCTTTTGGGTATATCATTGCTTGATATACTACCCTTTCTGACATACACTCTCCACCCATAGGACACTCATTTTTTATTCTGCAGTTGCATTTAGGTGTATTATGTCCAGCTGCATTCCTTATGTCTGGTGAATTCCGGGCAACGTTAGGGTTGCCTTGGTTGGGAGTTGCAGATCTAAGGCTGGTTCGACTAGGAGTTGTTTCTCTGGAGTGGGCTTGATCAGTGGTAGAAGGTTTCGGGTTATCAGTTTGGTTTTCATATCTAGCTAAGGTTCTTCTATTGTTGGAACTGATTATACTTTGTATATTTTTAGTGCACGAATAGCTATTTTTTACGGTTTTTCTGTTAAATATTTTATGAAGGGAACTAGAACTGCTAAAATGTTTATCTACGAGTTTTCACATATATTTAGAGCTCTCTTAGAGAGTTATCCTACCACCGTATGTACGGGATACTCCTTTGGATTCTTCTATACCAACACTGCATGCTGATACATAGATAGATAGATAGACAGACAGATAGATAGATAGATAGATAGATAGATAGATAGATAGATCCTTATCTATTTTTTCCTGATTACTCTTCTTATATACTCGTCCCTTGATAATGCTTCTGTTCTCTTATTCTTTCGCAAACAGTAACCCCTTGTGTCATAGTGGCTTTGCCGCCTTGACAGACAGCTTCGCTTATTGTCTGCTTCGCTCACACTAATCTTTAGTCTTTTGAACAGAAGTATAAATCTATCCTTTATTTTAAGTTTAGGTTTCCAGTATCCTCAAAAGTTTTTTTTATTATATTTCATTCCCATTAGTTCCTGGCGTCTTAGTGATATTATTGCCGGGTTTGGAATGAATTGATTACACACACACACACACACACACACACACACACACACACACACATATATATATATATATATATATATATATATATATATCCGAAGTGAGTATAGAATGAGGAGAGAAAAGAGAAAAAATTTTCCGTCCAAAACATTAATTTAAGACAGTGCTCGATATATGATGTATTTAGATTTCTTGAAATAACTTCGCCTAAATACAATTATACTCCAAACTTGAATATATAAAAAAATTAAAAAAGAGAAAAAAATTAAAAAAGGAAAGAAAAAAAAAGAAAGAAGGGATATATATATATATATATATATATATATATATATATATATATATATATATATATGTGTGTGTGTGTGTGTGTGTGCGTGTGTGTGTGTTTTTAAAAAGAACCCTATAAAATAAAAAATATTCCATACCGAAAAAATCTAAATTGGAAAGAAAAAACACCCTACCCCTATCACGTCTATCTAAGAAACTCCAATGTGAAAACCTAGACACAGGATCAAAGTAAATACATGAATTAGGTCCACTAACAGCAGACATCAACCAATTAAATGATAGCCAACCATAAAAATGACCACTCAACAGCGCCCCCTTAGAAATTCCTAACCAAAAGATATACCCAACCGATAAAAAGATAAAACATACATTCCAACAGATAATACCATTAATCAACAATTTCTCACTTACACACCAAATTCATCAAAAGTCTAACGATCAAAACGAGACATTCACTTAATTACCAATAACCCCAACCAACCCCCACGATAACAACGAACCAAATATAAACAGAGAATGATTCTAAACCTTTATTTCCCCGATGAAGTGTTTGAGTCCAAACACTGAAACAAACATATGATTGTAGGGAAGAGGACATATATAGAAGAAATTATGCACATGTTCTAAAACATAATTTATAATAAATATTCACTGCTCTATACATCATATATCGAGCACTGTCTTAAATTAATGTTTTGAACGGAAAATTTTTTCTATTTTCTCTCCTCATTCTATACTCACTTCGGATATATATATATATGTATGTGTGTGTGTGTATAATCAATTAATTCCAAACCCGGCAATAATATCCCTAAGACGCCAGGAGCTAATGGGAATGAAATATAATAAAAAACACTTTTGAGGATACTGGAAACCTAAACTTAAAATAAAGGATAGATTTATACTTCTGTTCAAAAGACTAAAGATTAGTGTGAGCGAAGCAGACAATAAGCGAAGCTGTCTGTCAAGGCGGCAAAGCCACTATGACACAAGGGGTTACTGTTTGCGAAAGAATAAGAGAACAGAAGCATTATCAAGGGACGAGTATATAAGAAGAGTAATCAGGAAAAAATAGATAAGGATCTATCTATCTATCTATCTATCTATCTATCTATCTATCTATCAGCATGCAGTGTTGGCATAGAAGAATCCAAAGGTGTATCCCGTACATACTGTGGTAGGATAACTCTCTAAGAGAGCTCTAAATATATGCGTATATAAATACATATAGAGCATTTTGCAAATTATGTAATATTAATATAGGTAAATATTTCTAAAACTCATAGATAAACATTTTAGCAGTTCTAGTTCCCTTCATAAAATATGTAACAGAAAAACCGTAAAAAATAGCTATTCGTGCACTAAAAATATACAAAGTATAATCAGTTCCAACAATAGAAGAACCTTAGCTAGATATAAAAACCAAACTGATAACCCGAAACCTACTACCACTGATCAAGCCCACTTCAGAGAAACAACTCCTAGTCGAACCAGCCTTAGATCTGCAACTCCCAACCAAGGCAACCCTAACGTTGCCCGGAATTCACCAGACATAAGGAATGCAGCTGGACATAATACACCTAAATGCAATTGCAGAATAAAAAAAATGAGTGTCCTATGGGTGAATAGTGTATGTCAGAAAGGGTAGTATATCAAGCCATGATATACCCAAAAGAAAATACCAACTTAAGAAAATACTACATTGGTATTTTTGCAGCATAAACGGCTAAAAATCGGAATGAACCTTCTGTACAACCGAATATCTTTAAAATTGGTACACTTAAGGTTATTTGGAAGTGGTATGTTTTAGATTCTTCGGTGACAAGTATTTATTACGCAAGACAATACATCATGGCAATCATTTATATTGTCCCAAGAATACACAAGACATTTTAAAATGCGAAATTTTAATGGTGCTTCAGATTTTTCAAATTCTTAAAATATGTTAAGACTAGCAGTATAGCCCGGCGTTGCTCGGGTGTAATTAATGCTTTAAAACTAATCCATGGTCCTGGAGCTCAGACTCTTTGGATGTTGACACGAAAGACTAAAAAGCAATAGTTGTTTCCAGTTAAAGCGAAACCGTAGACTGAAAGAAAAATGAATGTACGCAAGTCAAATTTTGAAGTTTGGTGAGAATCGGATAAAAATTGTGGATTTGTATAAAGGACATACAGACAGGTAAACAGACACACACAAACATCTTGCCTTATATATATATATATATATATATATATATATATATATATATATATATATATTATCGATTTTCTGCACTATTGTAAGAACTGCAACCTTGAAACTTCTGAATATCGTTTCTTATGTCTTTGTCTATGACTGTACCAAATTTGATTAAAACCGGACCACTCCTTCTATAACCCGACTTTTTCGATTATCGATTTTCGATATTTATCGGGGGTACCTCGGCACAAAACCTAGCTAAGAACACTCGCAGACGCTTATAGTACACCTGTGTAAATTTTCAAGAAAATCGGTTCAGCCGTTTCGGAGTCTATAGGTAACGGACACACACACACACACACACACACACACAAAGTTCCATTTATAAAATAACTTTAGATATGTTTTAAAATTGTATATATACATATATAAATATATATATATATATATATATATATATATATATATATATATATATATTAGTCATCCACATACAAGCCCATTTCGCTGTATCACAGCTCATCAGTGTGGCTATATATATATATATATATATATATATATATATATGTTGGCGAAGGATCTATGCCATAAAAATCTTTCAAGTAAAAAATGGAAGCAAACACATAAGAAATAAGCGAAATTTTATGAAATATTTATTCCATAAAATAAGGTAAAACTGAATAATATTCTGGCTGTGTACAAATGAAATGTAAGCCTCTTGTAAGCAACAGGCTTCCTTTTCAAATTTCTATATTCCTTATCACAGAAAAACGCTACTTACTGACAGGTTGGAGTGGAGCGTTTCCTGTTCAGGATGTGAACCTACCCCCCTAAGCCATTCGTTCTCAATACACGTTTTTCATCATATTTCAGAAGATTGTCCAACTCAAAAGGTGCATTCCAAATAATATGCAGATATTACTAAAAAATCCTAATCATTTTCCAGATTAGTACATAGATTTTTAGATGGATTATTTTTATAGAAGAGTTTTTTTATACTCATGATAGATTCAAAATTCTGTAAGTAAAAAACAAAAAGGTAAAAGATTCTTCCCACCGAAAGCCGAAAATTATCCCATATGGGAAGAAATCCCCTGGGTTGGGAACCCCTGCTCTATGCAAAGGAAAAGATTAGAGTAATTTTTTTGAAAGCAAAGGATTTTAAACTGGCATTTAGTTGCTACTACGATGTATATCTTTTACAGCCAGTCCTACTGTTACCATAGATTGACCTAACGGTAACTTGCTACCTTCTTATCGCAACAAGTTGATCAGTCGTATTTATGTAGTTTGGTTAACTTTCGCAGCTATAATTTTTTCTAGTTTCATTGGTCGAAATTTTGATATTGGTGTATTTAATTGCAAATTATTAAAATTTTCGATATTGGTGTATTTAATTGCAAATTATTTAAATTTTCGATATTGGTGTATTTAATTGCAAATTATTTAAATTTTCGATATTGGTGTATTTAATTGCAAATTATTAAAATTTTCGATATTGGTGTATTTAATTGCAAATTATTTAAATTTTCGATATTGATGTATTTAATTGCAATTTATAAAAATTTTTGATATTGGTGTATTTAATTGCAAATTATTTAAATTTTCGATATTGATGTATTTAATTGCAATTTATAAAAATTTTCGATATTGGTGTATTTAATTTCAAATTATTAAAATTTTTGATATTGGTGTATTTAATTGCAAATTATTTAAATTTTCGATATTGGTGTATTTAATTGTAAATTATTAAAATTTTCGATATTGGTGTATTTAATTGCAAATTATTAAAATTTTCGATATTGGTGTATTTAATTGTAAATTATTTTCTTTTGTCGGTTTCCCAATGCTACAAACATTATTGTTTTACCAGAGTTATTAAGATTTTTTTTTTTAAATCTGTGACTGTTTCCTTTTTTCAGAGACGACATGCTAGTAATGTTTAAGCACCGGGTGACTTTTCTCCAGGCATGCGTGCTACGCGCGGTGTGCACTCTCGTGGTGTGGTGCAATCTATGGAGGACGGCAGCGTAAAGCTCCAGTTATCGAGAAGCGAAAAGAAACTCTTTTTCTCTTACACGTAGGGTTCCATCGGAATTAGACCTTGAAAATATCAGCATTGCGCACGACCCCATGCCATCAACATTGACTGAGAGAAACTTTAGCCGACGCATCATGTTCGACTCAACATGTAATTTTCGCAAGCCATTCAACGAATATTTCTAGGAACACAAAACCCCAATTTACTTACTACTATCTCAAAACCATTATTCATTTCTTGTTCTGTCAGAGAGAGAGAGAGAGAGAGAGAGATTCTTCACTCTGGCCAAATAAATCATTATTGTTTGGGATTTAACCTGTTTCGTCCTTTGTTCATTTATTTCAAGGAAAGGAACAAGCTTACGTTTTGCGATTCGTCTCATCTTTCTTTCTATCATCACTTTGCTCTCTCTCTCTCTCTCTCTCTCTCTCACTCTCTCTCTCTTTGCTCTCTCTTTTTCTCACTCTTTTACTCTCTCCTTTTACTCTCTCTTTTTGTCTCTTTTTACTCGCTCTTTTACTTTCTCTTCTTCTATCTCCTTTTTCTCACTCTTTTACTCTTTCTTTTTCTCTCCCATTTTTCTCACTCTTTTACTCTCTCTTTTTCTCTCCCGTTTTTCTCACTCTTTTACTCTCTCTTTTTCTCTCCCGTTTTTCTCACTCTTTTACTCTCTCTCGTTTTTCTCACTCTTTTACTTTCGCTTTTTATCTCTCCTTTTTCTCACTCTTTGACTTTTTCTTTTTCTCTCTCCTTTTTCTCACTCTTTTACTCTCTCTTTTTACTCTCTCCTTTTTCTCACTCTTTTACTTCCTCTTTTTCTCTCTCCTTCTCCTCACTCTTTTAATCTTTCTTTTTCTCTCTCTTTTTTCTCACTCTTTTACTCTTTCCTTTTCTCTCTTTTTTTCTCACTCTTTTACTCTCTCTTTTCTCTCTCCTTTTTCTCACTCTTTTAATCTTTCTTTTTCTCTCACCTTTTCGCACTTTTTACTCTCTCAGTTTCTCTCTCCTTTTTCTCACACTTTTACTCTTTCTTTTTCTCTCTCGTTTTTCTCACTCTTTTACTCTCTCCTTTTCTCTCTCGTTTTTCTCTTTCTTTTACTTTCTCTTTTACTTTCTCTTTTTCTCACTCTTTTACTCTCATCTTCTCTCTCGTTTTTCTCACTCTTTTACTCATTCTTTTTCTCTCTCGTTTTTCTCACTCTTTTACTCTCTGTCGTTTTTCTCACTCTTTTACTTTCGCTTTTTCTCTCTCCTTTTTCTCACACTTTTGCTCTTTCTTTTTATCTCTCCTTTTTCTCACTCTTTTACTCTCTCCTTTTCTCACTCTTTTACTCTCCTTTTCTCTCTCGTTTTTCTCATTCTTTTACTTTTTCTTTCTATTTTTCTCACTCTTTTACTCTCTTCTTCTCTCTCGTTTTTCTCACTCTTTTACTCTCTCGTTTTTCTCACTCTTTTACTCTCCCTCTTTTTTTCTCTCCTTTTTCTCACTCCTTTTACTCTCTCATTTTCCTCACTCATTTTCCTCACTCTTTTACTCTCAGTTTTTATCTCACCTTTTTCTCAGTCTTTGACTCTCTTTTTCTCTCTTCTTTTTTCACTCTTTTACTCTCTCTTTTTTCTCTCTCCTTTTTCTCACTCTTTTACTGTTTCTTTTTCTCTCTTTTTTCATACTCTTTTACTCTTTCCTTTTCTCTCTCCTTTTTCTCACTCTTTTACTCTCTCTTTTTCTCTCACCTTTTCTCACTTTTTTACTCTTTCATTTTCTCTCTCGTTTTTCTCACTCTTTTACTTTCTCTTTTTCTTTTTCTCACTTTTTCTCTCTTCTTCTCTTTCGTTTTTCTCACTCTTTTACTCTCCCTTTTTCTCTCTCGTTTTTCTCACTCGTTTACACTCTTTCTCTTTTTCTTTCTCCTTTTTCTCACTCTTTTACTCTCACTTTTTTCTCCTTTTTCTCACTCTTTTACTCTCTCTTTTTCTCTCTCCTCTTTCTCACAATTTTTTACCCTCTCTTTTTCTCGAGCTTTCTCTTACCGTCAATATGTGAGAACTTCATTTCGGTCAATACATACTGTTGACATTTTTCATCAACAGAACTAATCTGTAATATATATATATATATATATATATATATATATATATATATATATATATATATATATCTTTTGACGGCGAATGTGTAAAAGCATTACAGCCAGGTTGTACGGAATGGAATCCAACTGAAGAATGTAAGGAATGTATTCCCTTTTTCGTTAACTAATTCTAAACTGGATGTGCGTTGTGGTGCATTAGATAGCGGCTCGGAACGAGAAATCGGGGAGCCGAGTTCGAATTCCAGCTGAATTCATTGCCTTTCCTTACGCGCAAATACCCTTGGGAAAGGTATTAATCCGTCTATTCCTTCCAGTTATGGGTTAAATAACATTACAGGTTGGGTTCTATAGCCTTGGTCAGCAACCAGTCTACCGCAGAAAGCAATGGCAACCTACTGCGGGATAATCTTCTGCCCAGTCAATCATGTCTCTTTCGAGACATGATCGCCCAAGCGTATGGCACTTAACTGGCCTAATTGTGGACAGTGGCTACTATTGACCAAGCTCTGACCACAACTAGATAGATAGATAGATAGATAGAGCCTTATCTTTTTTTTCCTGATTACTCTTCTTATATACTCGCCACTTAATAATGCTTCTGTGATCTTATTCTTTCGCTCACAGTAACCCCTTGTGGCATAGTGGCTTTGCCGCCTTGCAAGGAATTAATTTTAAAAGAAAATATAGATACAGACAGGTTCACCTATCGTTCACTTCACTCACACTAATCTTTAGTCTTTTGAACAGGAGTATAAATTTATTTTTTGTTTCCTATTTAATGTTATGTTTCCGGTATCTTGTAGTCTTTTTGTTAGATATCCCTCCCATTAGCTCCTGGCGTCTTAGTGATATTATTACCTGGTTTGGAATGAATTGATTATATGTATAGCTTACGGTCATATCGCGTTGAATACACCGGTTCTCCCCCGATCACCGAAGCTGCGCCTGACCCGTACTTAGATGGGTGATCGCTTGGAAATACCAGGTGCTGTAAGCGTTCTTGATGGATGTTCGTTATGGTGCAGTTGATTTCTAGGAACGAGAAATCGGGGAGCCGAGTTCGAATTCTCTTACACGCAAACAACCTTGGAAAAGGTATTAATCCGTCCCTTCCCTCCAGTTACAGGTTAAATAACAGGACAGATTGGGTTCTATATGCTTGGCTGGTAACCAGTCTACCAGAGCAGGTAGTGGCAACCTGTTGCGTGATAATTAAAGAAAAATGCCTGCCTAAGTGCTGTGGAGCGTATTCAGGGCACAGTGAAAACAATAATATCACTGTTGGCCATCCACTGCATCACTGACTGTCTCCGGCACGTCTCGTTTGTTTTCTGAATGTAAGAGGAGAAGACAAGAAGTGAAGATTATGAGAATATGTAAGTTTGGTTTGGCTTATTTTGTTTTCCGGTATGTCAACCTCAATATGTTATTTAATACCGACAAGATTTTCTCGAACACCAGTTGAATTCGTTGCATTCATTTGAATGCTAATATCCTTGGGAAAGGTATAAATCTATCTCTTCTCCCTTCAGCTATGGATTGAATAACAGGACAGACTGGTCCTATAGTCTTGGTTGAAAATCAGTCTACCGCAGAAAGTGCTCCAAAGGATAGGACGTTGGGGAGAGCCATGATCACTTAAGACAAGTTCATTACATTCAATTACGCATAAATATTCTTGGAACAGGTATGAATCTATCTCTTCTCTTCCCAGCTGTGGGTTAAATAACAGGGCAGACTGGTCCTATAGTCTTGATTGGTAATCAGTCCACCGCAGAAAGGATAGGAAGTTATGGAGAGCCATGATTACCTAAGTCTTAAAATACATATACTATGAATATTTATTATTCCATTAATTTGACACTCACAGAACATAATGAAGACAAGAAGGACAAAGGGAAACATTGAGTGGCACGTCTTAAGAACAGGGATATATAGTAAGGAGACAAACGTTAGTTAGAGCTACAAAGGATAGGAAGTTGTGAAGAGCCATGATCCCTTAAGACGAGTTCATTACATTCACTTATGCATAAATATTCGTGGGATATGTATGAATCTATTTCTTCTCCTCCCGGTTATGGGTTGAATAGCAGGACAGATTGGTTGACAACCAGTCTACCACAGAAAGAAATGGCAATGAGGGAAAATCTTTTGCCTAGTCAGTCAAAGATCGAGAGAGACATGATCGCCCAAGCGTGTATCACGCATGGCACTGACTGACTGACTCGGATGAATAGAATATTCATTGCCGTTAAAACATTTGTTTTTTTAATATATAGCTGATAATTTTTTTAAAAATGTTTTACTGTTAATATTTTCTTTTTTAAGAATGTATCGGCCATATCACGTGGAATACACCGGGTCTCGCTCGATCACGGAAGTTAAGCAACGTCGAGCCTGGTCAGTACTTAGATGGGTGACCGCTTGGGAATACCAGGTGCTGTAAGCGTTTAGTGACGGATATGCGTTGTGGTGCAGTGGATATCGACTCGGAAAGAGAAATCGGTGAGCCGAGTTCGAATTCTAGTTGAATACCCTGCATTCACTTAAGCACTGGTACCATTGGGAAAGGTATTAATCCGCCCCTTCTCTCCCGTTATGTGTTGTAGGACTGGGAGACCCTGCCCTTAAAAACAAATCCCAATGAATCTTGATACTCGAAAAGAAAAAAGTATTACTAGACACAAAACTTATATAAAAAACAACAATAAATTGTTGAAAGAAAAAGGTATTAACAGCAATAAAAAAAATTAGTTGGCAATAAATGACCCGTCGAGGTGTTGATATGCCATAAAAACAAAACAACCAACCAACCAAATAAGAATGCATCGCTGGCATTTTTACTATAACATCTATTTTTATACTTTTTTGACCTCAGTTTGGAGGAGGGGGTTATTATTTGCTCTTAGCTTGGACCCTAGCAGGTGCTACCACCCTGAGTCGGCATTAATTAAGATTTGGTTCCACATTTCTCAGAACCTCACGATTAGATGCTTTGCTGCCGGATGTAGTTTATTGTCATACCCAGAACGGGGACTTACAGTTGACGCTAGATTTGAGGAACTCAAGATTTTAGCGATTGTGGGAGTATCCTCCCGGGAGTCTCTTCTACAGTGTAGCAGTAATTCGGAAGAAGCACTTAAGAACTGTTAGTAAGTTTTGTTTTTTGTTATTTCTCCAAACCCTGTTCTACCATCGATTTACACAAATTAGATAAGTATGTTACGTTGTTTTCCCCTTATCCCCATGAGTTTCATATTTTCCAATCCCCCTTTCCTCATTATTGTTAAGGGACCTGCCCTTTTTGGACTATAATGAACTCTTCCTATTATTATGAATACCAGGAGATTATGCTGCTCGGGGTGGAGTTGAATTGGGTTGGAGTTGTCCCCGGCATTCGAGCTGGGGTCACCAAATTAAGACCGAATAAGACCAGTTTAAGCCCAGTTAAGACCGGTTTTGGACCTATCCACCGCGGTTGATAGGTAATGTTTTGACCAGTACCTGGACGTACGCGCTCAGATTCCCCACGTTAAAAAAAACCTTGTGTCACATCTCTCTCAAGTAGAGGAGAAGGGTAAATATTGGAGTTGAGTTGGGTTGAGTCACCGCGGTCAGACTGACGTGTAACACTCTTGTATTTGTTTTGCATTTAATATATATGTTTCACTAATTCCCGAGTTCGAGTTTTCTTCCGGACCTATTCTAGGTCCACAACAATTACGTATTTTATAAATTTAAACTGTGTCTTTCTGATATCAAATATGTTTCCTTTATATTTACAATTTCTCTAAAACTTAGATGAACTTAGATCACTGGTGCCCCCTAAATACGAATTTGCACGAGATACTAGATTAGCAACTAGATCCCACCCTTTTACAGTGAAACCGATAAAATGCAACCGTAACTTCTACTCCAACAGTTTTTTCCTCGCACTTCCCGACTGTGGAATTCCCTTCCACATGATTGCTTCCCCGACGGCTACAATCTCCAGGAGTTTAAATGTAAGGTCAATAGACACCTCCTAACACACTAACCTGCTCTTATTCTATCAAACACTCTTCCCATCTGCCCAACCCTCATCCTCGGTATCCTTACTCATCTGTCACCTTCCTCCTGACATTCCCTATGTCTAACCACTCCTTCTCTTTACCTTCCCCTATGTAGACCCATGCGCAATAGTGGCAGTGGAATGCCTTGCTTGGGGTGAGATGATTAAAAAAAAAAACCTTGCTGTTGTTCACATATTTGATTCATGATATTCCCAGGATTCTTCTGTACGACCAAATTTCTGTTGCTTCAGGTTATTTCATCATCGATGAGGAGTGAATGTTTTGTTTAACTTTTAGGTGCCTCTCATGCAGTCGTAATTAACAATAAACATACAAAACCTTTTCAATATGTTTGACTAGCAGTATAGCCCGGTGTTGCTCGGGTGTAATGAAAGCTTTAAAACTAACCCATGGTCCGGGAGCTCAGACTCTTTGGACGTTGGCACGAAAGACTAAAAACCAATAGTTGTTTCCAGTTAAAGTGAAACTGTAGACTGAAAGAAAAATGAATGGATGTAAGTCAAATTTTGATTTCCTGGTATCGATATCAAAAAAGTGTTATTCGTCGTAAACTGAATTTTGAAAGCTAAATAAGTCCTCTGAGTAAATGGTATCATGGCTGAGACTAAGAACTATAATTATACCTACTTAGAGCCAAACCCGAAGCAAAAACTAAAATAAAAGAGATGAAAAAACATACAGGCAGATAAACAGACACACACACAATCATCTTGCCTTTTATATATATATATATATATATATATATATATATTATCGGTTTTCTGCACTATTGTAAGAACTGCAACCTTGAAACTTCTGAATATTGTTTCTCATGTCTTTGTCTATGAGTGTATCAAATTTGATTAAAATCGGACCACTCCTTCTATAACCCGATTTTTTCGATTATCGATTTTCGATATTTATCTGGGGTATCTCGACACAAAACCTAGCTAAGAACACTCGCAGATGCTTATAGTACAACTGTGTAAATTTTCAAGAAAATCGGTTCAGCCGTTTCGGAGTTTATACGTAACGGACACACACACACACACACACACACACACACACACACAAAGTTCCATTTATGAATAAGTTTAGATATTCGCTCTGGTTACCTGTTATTTTAGTTTCTTCCAGTCTAATCTCACTTTAGTCAATATGCGCTATAATTTGTATAATTAAACAAAATTACTTGCGTTTTGTGCTCCGTGAGTGAATCTTCGCAGACTGATAACAGTTTCATTAAAGGAAAAAATATATTTCGAACCAAAAACAACGAAAGGAATTGTCCATTTTCTAAAAGTTTCAAGAAAGCCTCTGAATAAAATTGCTTCTGTTGTTTCTTTGTACTGCAGTAGAAAAAATGCCAAATAGAAAACAAAAACGAAACACAAAAAAAAAAAAAAAAAAGAATTTGACTGATCGGCAATAATTACATAAACAGTTTGACTCCGCCATTGCCGCCTCTCCTAGCGAATTTGATTAGTTCTTTTGAGCTCACAACAAATAAGTGGAGTATTTCTTGCCGCAATGATGAATCGACCGTTCTCTACTGCCATAACCAAAGGCAATTCACCAGATACAAACAACTATATATATAGTGTGGTTGTTCGACAAAAATGAATGACCGTCAAAATTTCCGGTGGGTTTTGATCGATGGTTTTTTGCAAAAATATTACCTTTCAAACAAGATTTTCCTTTTTGACTTTGCTCAAATTTCACTTTCTCTTGTCCAGAGATCTCGGCTTTCCTTCACATCATGGCGTCGCACGTTCATATGAACTCTTACTTGATTTACATTACAAAAAAAACAAAAAAAAAACACTTCTTTTATAACGTCGGATTACCTCCCCTGACAATAACCACAGACCCTGCGATTTTGAAAGGATTTTTCTCTTTACCCCTTTGACGCCAGAATATCAATATGCATTTGATTTTCTCTGACTTTCCCCTTTAAAATACTTGAGTACTTCAGGAACATCACTTAATGTTGATCGTGAACTATCAATAATTTCAATAATGAAATTCACCCCTTTTCTCCCTTTTCTTTAAAGATGGTTTCTTTATACATTTAAAATAAGGTTTAGTTGTCTCTCATGCCAAATAATTTTTATGATCAGAAACCTTGCACATTTAAAAATCAACCTATTCAAAATGGACTTATCCTATTTTGCATAAAGTCAAACTACAGTAAAGCCAGCCGTCAGTCGGCACAGGAAGAGATAATTCTACGTCACGGGCTGGAAGAAAACGTAACAATACCATTCGTCCGGATGTGCGTTGTGATGCAGTGGATATCGACTCGAAACGACAATTCGGGGAGCCGAGTTCAAATTTCAGTTGGATTCCTTGCATTCACTTACGTACAAATACCCTCCAGAAAGATATTAATCCGTCTCTTCCTTCCAGTTATGGGTTAAATAATATGACAGATTGGGTTCTATAGCCTTCGTCAGCAACCAGTCTACCGCAGAATGCAATGGCAACCAACTACGGGATACATCTTCTGCTCAGTCAGTCATGTCTATTTCGGGACATGATCGCCCAAGCGTGTATTACGTATGGCACTTAACCGACTGACCATTCGTCCGTGCGTTGAATACTGCTGCTATGTTTCGTCTGGTGCTCCTACTATATATCTCGAGATTCTTGACAAAGTTCAAAGAACGATCTGCAATGGAATCGATCCTGACTTGGCATCTCGACTTTCTCGCCAACAATATGTGGCTTCCCTCTGTTTTTTATACAAATATTTTCATGGCAATTGTTTTGATGGACTTTCCTCCTTGGTCTTCGCTTGTATTTTTGTCCCCATTTTTTTTCTTCTTTTTAGTTTAATCTCTCTCCATCCCCATTTAGGTAACCAAAAATGCTAGTTCTCTGAGACGCCTTTCTTTCTTTCCGAGTGTGCTTTTCGTATTTTTTGTTGTGTTTGAGTGAGTGGGCATTTGATTGACTGATTGATCGAATGATTGCTTTAATTATTTAAATCCCACATTAATTTCGTCCAGTTACCTGATGTGCGTTGTGGTCCAGTGGATATCGGCTCGGAACGAGAAGCCGGTGGGGAGCCGAGTTCGAATTCCAGTTGAATCCATTGTATTCACTTACGCGCAAATACCCTTGGGAAAGGTATTAATCCGTCTCTTCCTTCCAGTTATGGGTTAAATAGCAGGACAGATTGGGTTCTATAGTCTTGGTCGGCAACCAGTCTACCGCAGAAAGCAATGGCAACCTACTGCGGGATAATCTTCTGCCCAGTCAGTCATGTATCTTTCGAGACATGATCGCCCAAGCGTGTATCACGTATGGCACTTAACTGACTGACCTGATGTCTCTGCCACAATTAGAGATGGCGAGTGTATTACTAACACTGTTTTGTTGAGTTTCTTTTACAAAAATTGTCATCACTGTAAATATTAATTGGGATTCCATTTTTAAATGTTGTTATTTTTGTTCCTCCTCCCGACAGGCAAATTGTACTTATGGGAACTAATTAGGACTTCATAGAATCTTGGAGTTTGAATTTGTGTTTTGTTTAACGGCATATCAACCTTTGCGGGTTATTTAGTGCCAAAGAGGTAGGGTTTAAGGTATTATTTTTTCATGTTCAGTGATTGAAATAAGGTTGATTTAATCAGATTTTGATGAAAAATTTTTATTTTTTATTTTAGAAAACTGAAGATTAGTTTTGTATTCAAAAATGTATTGCTGGTAATATTTTTTCTTTCAAAAATGTATTATGGCAATAATTTTTATTTTTTCTTTCAAAAATGTATTATGTCAATAAATTTTTTGGGTTTTTTTTCAAAAATGTATTATGGCAATAATTTTTATTTTTTCCTTAAAAATGTGTTACGGTAATAAATTTTTCCTCAGAAAAGAATTATTGGTAATATTTTTCCGATGAGATTAGCTCTCTGGTGCCCCCTATATATGAATTTACTCATCCTTTTACTGTGAAACTAATAAATTTTAAATGCAAATTCTACTTCATCAGCTTCTTTTCTCGCACTTCCTGCTTGTGGAATTCCCTTCCATTTACTTACTTTCCTGACAGCTACAATCTCCAAGAATTTAAATGTAAAGTCAATAGTCATCTTCTATCTCATTAACTTGTATCCTCTCTCTCTCATGCTCCTTTTTCCATCTACTTCAGTTTCATGAGATGAGCACTCTGGAAGAATGGTAGACTTTGAAAAAACAGTAGTATCTACGCATCGTTCATTCAGTAATGAATTTGAACACTCTCAATTACTGGCGTATGTTTAGATTGTATATAACACGCTAAAGTTCACTTTCTTCTACCGAGCGCCCAGAGCTCAAAGGTCGAATCGCCTACTGATGTCAAGTCGGTCGGGTTTCAATTTTGCCTAGAAGCAATCGGATGTCTAACCGTACTGGTGATCTGTGATACAGCGAAACAGATATGTCTGCGGATGACTATATACCTTTTGTTTTTTTTTTAAATATTTGCGATAACATTCTTCGGTGAAAAGAATGTCAGAGCACGGGCTGCTTGTATGAGAAGGGGGCATAGTTGTTACCTGCAGTTCATTTCGATGTCTGTTGCAGGTTTTCGATGGCGTTCTTGCAAATGGCGACTGATCTGTTAACAAGAATAATTTAACTTACTCATACAACATAGGGCGCCACACACACACACACACACACACACACACACACACACACACACACACACACACACATTGCAATACAAACGCACAAACGCACGCTCAAGTAGACATACATAAACACACGTATAGAAATCAAAGATAAGTACATGAACAATATAAAACACACACCTATATATTTTCATAAATATACATATTATGCTAGGTCTAGAGCATGACTCGGTGTTTTATGGGCTATGCAATCAGCAGGTGCATATTATAAACTATAAACGTAAGATAATATGTATATTTATTAATATATACTTAATAGCTCTGTTATATTACACTGAGCACTCTTTTATTAACAACAGAAAATATTTAAATATGTGCGTTTTCGTGTGTATATATGTATACGTATATTTATTGATATCTACACACACACATATATATATATATATATATATATATATATATATATATATATATGGTAACAAGAAATAAAGTCATACTTACAGGCATTTTTAAGTCATCTTTTCATCTTTTAAAATGCCTGTAAGTATGAAATTGACTTTATTTCTTGCTGTCATAAAACTTTGTACTTGTAACAATTTATTTATATGTATATATATATATATAGTTATCCTCTCATCAATGCGATTAGACATCCGATTGCTTCTAGACTATATATATATATATATATATATAAAGAGCAGTGTGGACACCGAATGACGACAGTCTCTTTTATATTTGAACGCAATCGTCAGACCTGCTTATACACACACACACACACACACACACACACACACACACACACATATATATATATATATATATATATATATATAGGTAATATCAGACAGATTTTAGTCAGCAACACAATAATCCTCATTCATACACACAGTAAAAAGAATCTTCAGATATTGGAGGCCATCTACATTTAATCCAAACAACCCACACTTAATAAAATCATATTTAAATCTGGTCATAACACATTACATTGCATTTAAATATATGGTTCTGTTATCATTTCGAACTCTCACGCGGTGTGACGTCATAGAACAGCGTTACAAATTTACGAACTGCATTTACTAGTTTTGGTAACTGTTATCGTTGCCTAGCAAAGCTTCATGTCAGCACAAGATAAAATCGTCGCCGATGGTGGATGTTTTTATGTTAACGTCCTTGTAACCTCTCTGAAGATGGCCCATATGAGTCGAAAGCTTAGAACCAACTTAATAAAAATTATCCAAATGTTGGATAATTTTTGTCTTTATTTTCACCTAAAATTAATGCCAAAATACGATGTTTAGAACAGCTCATGATTAAGCATAACAGACATTCATTGTCTCTTATTTTAACAGTATATGTTTAGAATATATATATATATATATATATATATATATATATATATATATATATATATATAAAATATAAAAACTTTAATCCAAAAGGAAAAGCAGGAAGGTAAATCCCAAAGACCCGATCCTAATTAATATTAATATTTTAAACACATAAATTTACGGACACGTGACTATTTAGAGTAAAGAATAAAGTCCAGGAAGCATTTTAATTACCCCAAAATAATCATGTATTATAATGTACTCCAATTGATAAATATATCGTAAGAATGTTTAAAGAAGTACAAAAAAAGAATAGAAAAAAATGAAATATAAAAATGAAAGATAGGAAGCTATATACAAGGACCTCATTACAATACCCTTGTCATAAAAAAAAAAAGTGTATAGTGTATGTTTGCGTGCAACGATGTTTAGGAGAATTCAAGTCGCCGAAATTATTTCTTAAACTACTGTCAGTCATGCTATATTCACAGTTGATGGCTGTGAGGAGTAGAGGACATGGAATCTGTTTGAATACACATGTGTCGCGTGAGTACCAGTGTTACATGATTACGTATCTAAAGAGAAATCACACTTTCTTCTACTTATTTATTTTATCCAGGTATACAAATGTGGGATGTGCGTTGTGTTGCAGTGGATATCGGCTTGGAACAAGAAATCAGGGAGCCGAGTTCGAATTACAGTTGAATTCCTTGCGTTCACTTACGCGCAAATACCCTTGGGAAAAGTATTAATCTGTCTCTTCTTTCCAGTTTTGGGTTAAATAAGAGAACAGATTGAGTTCTATAGCCTTGGTTGGCAACCAGTCTACCACAGAAAGCAATGGCAACCTACCGTAAGATAATATTCTGCCCAGTCAATCATGTCTCTTTCGAGACATGATCGCCCAAGCGTGTATCACGTATGGCACTTAACTGACTGATACAAAGGTGCGTTCTGATGCAATGGATATCGGCTCGGAATGAGAAATCGGAGAGCCGAGTTCGAATGCCACTTAAATTCGTTGAATTCAGTTACGCTTAAACACCCATGAGAAAGGTATGAATCCATCTCTTCTCTCTCCAGCTATGAGTTAAATAACAGAAAAGATTGGGTGGGTCCTATATCCTTTGTCGGCTACCAGTATACTGCAGAAAGAAACTGCAACTTACTGTGGGAAAATCTTTTGCCTAGTCAGTCATAGATCGAAAGAAGAATGATTTTCGTTTTTTGGCGTTTTGCCTGAAACAGTGGCAATGACATAAGTTTGGATGGTATTGCCAATACAAAGATGAAATTGTGAGATCGTTACGGAATAGACTTAATGAGAAAAGCCGGTAATATATCGACCGAAGTGAACATGCATTGCTCTCGAAGAACCATTAAAATATAACAAAAAATAGTTTGCGTCAGAAATTCAAACAGAAAAGAATTTTGGTAATCGGTTAAATTGGCAACAGTAAACTCGATAAATGAAAATGATTTTATTTTATTTCAGACATTCGATATCTATTATTTTGGATATTGGTTGTGAAACAGTCGGTCAAACTTCAAAGTCAGGCTGCTCGGAGAAAAAAAAAAAAGAGGAAAAATGAAAAAAAAAAAACGAGAAGCAGGGATGAAAATAAAACGGTATCCGCTGGAAGATAAAAATGAAAAAGAGATTGGCAAAAATGAAAAAGAGGCTGGCAAAAATGAAAAAGAGGCTGGCATTCACAGACTGAAGGTCAACGGGTGGAAGGCGAAAACTGACCGAATTAAATATAATAAATATTAAGTTGTCAGTGGATCTATAAATTAAATTTCGTGTAAGACCAATTTTTCTGTTCAATATGAAACCGCAGGGAGTTAGGTTGCGTTTTGGCCAACATCCGGGAAGTCGAGTTTCATTTAAATGTCATTTTAAATTGGGATTAGAAGGGGAAAAAAAGAAGTAGGTTTGATTTCAGTTGTTTAACTCTCTCTCTCTCTCTCTCTCTCTTTTTCTTTTTCTCTCTTTCTCCTTCTCTCTCTTTCTTTCTCTCTTTCTCCTTCTC